>JAESUZ010001437.1:0-493052 GCA_017311185.1 Proteles cristata cristata | reverse complement strand
CCACACGGCAGCACGACCCCACACGGCAGCACGGTCCCACACGGCAGCACGGTCCCACACGGCAGCACGACCCCACACAGCCCGGCTGGAATCAGGGCTCAGCCGCAAACATCCCCACACGACAGCCCGCTTCCTACCATAGAAACTGCAAGGGCAGAGCCAGTGAGGAGCGACCTCCTTGCAGAAAACCTGAGGCTAGGGGCGCCTGCGTGGCTTAGTCGGTTAAGCGTCCGACTTTCACTTAGGCCATGATCTCGCGGTTCGTGGGTTCGAGCCCCGCGTCGGGCTCTGTGCTGATTGCCAGCTCGGAGCCTAGAGCCTGTTTCAGAGTCTGTATCTCCCCCTCTCTCTGACCTTCCCCTGCTCACGTGGTCTCTCTCTCTCTCTCTCTCTCTCCTAGAAATAAATAAAAATGTTAAAAAACAAAAAACCCAAGGCTGGGCCTTCCGGCGATCACGCTGGCTGCCTGCTGCCTGCAGCGGACCCCAAGGGCTCTGACCTCAGCACAGGAGAGGCAGCAGGAGGGAGCTCCGCAGGGCCCTCCCCCAGCCAGTGGGGGTACAGTAGCCCCGAGGAGAGGGAGGGAGAGGAAGCTCTGAACAGAGCCAGGTCCCAGAGCCGGGAGCACCAGCCTGGGAGCCTCAGCGACACATCTGTGAACAGGGACAACGTGCTGGCATGTGACCACCAAGGGCTGCAAACTCCCGGACCAGGGCCGCCCTCATGCATGACAGGAGCCTCATCACACTCAGCAGTGAGCCAACAGCCCAGGAGGTCATCCCCGACCCAAAGCGCTGCCCAATTACCCACACGGACCCCCTGCATGCTGGTTCCAAGGCCGTGCATGACTCGGTGCTAAGCACATCAGAGGCATTTTGCAAAGTCCCCCAGAGGAAAGGCTACCATGAATCCTTCTACCAGGTATGTCACTGGGACTCACCCTCTCTAAACTGCACTTGGGTTTGTTTTCACCGTCGTGTAGACTAGCCATCCGTATGACGTCCCTGGAGCAGGGCCGCTAGCAAACAGGTGCCCACCTGGAAGGCCTGAGCCTCACTCCCCCTCAGCGTCACCCACAGTATGTGTTTGCAGGAAGAAGTCTCCTACAGGCCCTTCCAAAGCCACCTGCCATTTCTAACTGTCCACAAGGCAATTCATCAGGATGGCTCGGGGAGGTGGAGGGGGGGGGTCCCGCCACAACTGAATAACAGCGCCCCCAGAAATGAGAATCATGCCCTGTAAAACACACCCAGAAACTCACATCCATTACAGGGATGGTGGGGTAACACGTGTGCAGAGCCTGGGTGCTTTCACAATGGAAACCCCAAGGTGCTATTGATCAGACCCCAGCCACACTCCAGCCCATCATCCGCCTGAGAGTCTCATCCTCCCTCCCAGGGGGCCCCCCTCCTCCCTCCCACCTTTACCCTCCTCCCTCCCACCTTTACCCTCGTCCCTCCCACCTTTTCCCTCCTCCCTTCTTCTCCTCTCTCCCTCCTCTGTTCTCTCTCTCTTCCCTCTTATCTCCCTTCCCACTCCTCCCCACCCCCCTTCACCTGTCTCCATCCCACTTCCTCCCTCCCTCCTCCCACCTCCCCTCTATCCCCCTCCCCCGTCACAGATCTCCCCTCTGCCCACTCCTCCTTCCCACCTTCTCCCCTTCTCCCCCTTCCCTCCTCTGTCCCCCCTCCTCCCTCCCACCTTCTCCCTCCTCCCACTGGGGATTTTGGTGGCCTCGGACATTAACCCCATGAGCCCAGGGACCTGGTTCTCCCTACAGCTGTGGAAACGGTAAACACCTTCACATCTAGGCAATTCCAGGCGTGGCAGTAATAGCCAAGGCGCACCCCGGCCAGCAGAGAGGGGGTTCCTCGGGCCTTGGAGTTCCTGCCGTGACCCTGAGCACTGCCCCCAGCCGCCCGCGGCAGCCCACGCAGGGTCCCAGTTCTGACCCGAGGCTCCCTCTCCTGCCTCCACACCCCTCCCCGAGCCCCCAGGGACGCGGCAGCCCCGCTGGACCCCCCGGGGTGCTGGGGTGGGGCCCACGAGCGCGCCGGGGAGGCCCGCAGGAGGGGTGGGGACGAGCTCCGCGCGGCCGCCCAGCCCCGTCCCACTCACTGCCGGAAGGGGTCGTGGAAGGGCAGCGCCAGCCAGGCGCCATGCAGCTCGCGCATGAAGTCCAGCATCTCCTGCGCGCTGCCGTCGGCCGACACGAACACCACCGCGAAGGGGGCGGGCGGCCGCGCCTCGGCCACCAGCTGCGCGTGGAAGCGGCGGAGCAGCGGCGTGAAGTCGCGGCTGGGCGCGCACCACCCGGCGGCGAAGTACAGCGCCACCACCTTGTTCTGCAGCGCTTCCTCGGCGTCCACCCACGCGCCGTCGCGGGTCCGCAGGCGCCGGCCGCCCAGCACGTCCACCATGGCGCGGGCGCGGACACCTGCTCCTCCGGCCCGGCCTCGGCTGGGACCGGGGACGCGCGCACTTGACGGAGGAGGGACGCTCACGGACACCCGCGGCGACGCAGCAGCCGCACCTGCCTCCAGGCCCGCCGCCGCCTCCGCCCGCCGCGCCCCCTCCCGAGCTCCGCCTGCCCTCCGCCCCGCCCCTCCTCTCAGCGCGCCCCTCCCCCTCGGCCGTGTCCCGGCCCCCCGCGCCCCGCCCGTTTCCATTAACCTCCCGCGTGGCCCCCTGCGCCCCCGGGCGCACTCCCCGCGCTCTCCCCACCCCGAGTCCCCGCCCCACGTGTCCCGAAGACCCGAGGAGTCCCAGGACTAGCGCCCCGAGGCGCGCTGTAGGCCCCAGGGACCCAGCAAGGGAAACGGCGGGTAAGACGCTCTGGTGACTACAGATTGAAGGAATTTGCCGCAAAAAAAACCTCAGCGATCAAGATGAATCACATTCTGATGCAGTATTTTAAAACTTCTAGATCAGTGCAAAAAAACTCACCATGAACAAAACATCAAACGTCTAAATAAGGGCAGGATTCCGCGGAAACGCGCGCCGCCGGCCGCCCCGGGCTGACTCAGCGCCCCCAGCTTGTAAGAGCTGGGGAAATCGTAGGTGAAAACGGTGAAAACGGCAGAAAAAAAGTGGAGAGGGAGCCCTTGCAGGTGGAGGTCCGACTTTTGTTAAAACTCAGAAATAGGATGAGTGGAATGCAGCTAAAACTGTGAATGTTATCAAGACTGCTTTGATCTGTTTGGCTTTTTTATCTCAACAGGGACACCCTCCTACGGGGGAAATTTCCAGTTATTTGTATAAATACTGGGTGCTGAGGCAGGTGCCTTCCTGCAGCCGGGGTGAAGCCTAGGCAGCCTTCCAGGGAGAGGCGTGGGGCAGCACCCCTCCTCACCAGAGGACCCTCCTTTGGCTGCCCTGCACACGCGCGTGCGTGTGTGTGTGTCCCACTCTCCAGAGCTGCTCCAGGGAACAAGGGACACCAGTTTTGTTTCACTCATTCGCCTCCTCCACCCGTGTGAAGGGACTCCCCAGGGCCCTTCCTGGGGCATGAGCCTGTGTCATCAGACCACCATCCCACCTCACTGGCCACTGCTTAGGTGGGAGGGGCTACCTGTGCCCAGAGGCAGAAGGAAACCCAGGGCCCTCTCCTGTCCCTGCTGCCAGTGTCCTACACAACTCCCTCCACCCAGCGCAGGAGCAGCCACAAATGCAGTCCTAGAAACAGGACTTGCTGTCCCCCAGTCCCCGCTGGGACGCTCAACGTCGGTTCAGAATGGACTTCCTTCTGGGCACGTGAGGGTGCGCTGAGCAGGGCATCCACTAATCAGCTTTACTCGCCCCAGATAACGCCAGCCGGGCCGGACAGCTCCTACTCCTGGCGCTTGTGAGCAGCTCCAGAAAGGCCTTCTTGGTCTGTCCCCCTCTCCGAGCCCCCTCCCAGACCCCTGCCACCACCTACACAGTTTGTGACCTAGATTCTGCCCTGTCATCCACTCCTCACCCAAACTGCATCTCCTGTCTGATGATCAAACCCCCCTGAGGCTCCACGGACACTCCTCTTACCTAGGGCTGGTCGCTGGGCCCTGTCCCCTCCCTGCCAAGACTCCCACTAAGTCAGCCCCCATCCTTGATTACCCTGCCTGCCCTCAGCAACAATCCCCTGCCCTTGGTGTCTCCCCTAAGTGGTTTTCCATCCACTTCCACCCACCAACCCCACCCCACCCTCTCCCTTGGCTGTAAACCCCCACTTGGCCTGTGTTCAGAGTTGAGCTCAGCTTCTTCAACACTGCAGTGCTACTGAATGAAATCTGTCCATCACCTTTAACTGGTGTCCAGCTCTGTTTCTCCCAAACAGCTATCAAGGGCTCTGATACCTTGGCTGGCTCATGGCCAGGGCACTGGCCGCGGGGCAGAATGTTCCTTGAGCTAACGCTGGCTGGCTGGTATGAGACCTCAAAGCCTCTCTGGGGAGAAACAGTGTGGTATGATCACAGCTCTGCCTGTCTGTCTTCAGGCTCTCCTCACTTCTGACCGAGGCTGTTTCCCCGAGGAAGTATTTTTCTGAGTGGGAACATTTGGGAAGTCCCCAGCCAGTGCTCCTCTTCCCTGCCCTGCCTTTGGACACTGCATACCAGTTGCTTCTATGTTCCAGAAGGGAGACACTGAAGAAACAGGTCCCTAGGCCACTTGCCATGAAATTGACTTCTTTTTTCACTACAAGATATACACACGATGATTCATTTATTTCCACCGCTACTCATGAATACACCAATATTCTCATGGGAACTTTTTCTGCTATGATCAGCACACAGCAAATTAGACCTCCCAGTGTGCAACAATCATATTCCGAATTTCCTGGTTTTCAATAATCGTACTGGAGTTACTTATTTTCCTGTATTTAAGTATTTGTTCCCAGGGAATGACATCATGAGGACTTCATGACTCACTTGCAAAATGGTGATTGATCCACCACAGGGAATGTATGGCAAAGTGACAAATGAACAGAGGCCTGGCTTTCTCAGTGACCAGCTATGGGACCACAGGCAAGTCACCCCACGGGCCTGGCTTCCCAGAGACAACTTCATGTTTAGAAGTGGTCAAAACAGATATGGTTTTGGGCTGAGGAAGTACTCCCCAGCCCCCCTCCCCAGCTTCTCCCAGTAATGTCTTAGATGATTCTAGAAGCATTTGTGCTGCTCCACCAGATGGCCTGAAACACAAAACGCAGGCACAGAGAGAAGATGGCGGTGTGCCTGGGGCCCCTCTGCTGCCCTAACACAACAGACGGCTGCAAGAGCAGAGACCTCATCTCACAGCTCTGGGGGCAGGAAGTCGGAGATGGAGGTTCTGGCTTGCAGACCACCAACTTGTCCCTGTGTCCCCACATGGCGGAGAAGATCTCTTCCTCTTCTTTAAAGCTACATCCTATCAGATCAGGACTCGATGCTCGGGACCTTGTTTACGCATCATTACCTCCTAAAAACCCTACTTCTAGATAAAGCCCCGTTGGGGGTTAGGGTTTCAGTATGTGGGCTTGGGGGACACGGCTCCACCCACACACAGCACTGCAGGGTAAGGCTAAGGCACAGGCAGTCTGTGTCCCCAACCCCAAAGGTTTAAGTCCAGTGTGACAGAAATCCTGGAGCTCAGTGCCCTCTGTACGAGGGGAGTGAGGCGTGGAGGGAAAGAGCAGCCCTGTGGGTGGCCCAGGTCAACAGCAAACCCAGCAGGGGGTGATGGCACCGCAGGCAGCTAGGGGTGGGGGTAGGGGTTCAACAGCTACACAACAGCTTCTATGCACCGGGATCTGGAGAAACTTTAATCACATGGTTACCACGCTCCGTGCCATTCAGGATACGGCTTCATTTTCTCTTCTTGAAGCTCACCCCCATATCCCGCCAAACAGTCCTCAGAAATGCACCCAGTGAGGCGGGGGTCGCACCAGGCTGGGGGTGCCCTTGCCAAGGGCTGTGGAATCTGAGAAGTGCATGCTTACACCCCTGCCCTATCTCTGCAGGAGCAGCCAGGCCTACCCTGCACTGGGGGTGTGAGGTCTGGCGGCCAGACCACCCCACCCCAAGGAGCGTGTTCACCTCATAGGGGACACCTGTGTTGTCATGAGGCTGCCTGCCCAGGCTCCAAGCCACCAGAACCGGCCCCGCTGCAGCGAATGGACCAGTGTGTCATTTCTGCGCCAGGGCACCTCTCCAGCCCCCAACCAGGGCTGGCCACAGCAGCTGCTGGCCCACACAAAATGAAAACGCGGGGCTGGCAGACATACTCAAGTGTGCAAGCTCCTCCCTTTCTTCTGTGGCTCTCACTTGTCCCATCATGGTTGAATGTCCTGTTGTCTTGGGCACAGGGTGAACGGGACCTTCACACCAGCCCAGGGGCCGGGCCTACGAGATGGCCCACGAGTGGCCAGCAGCCGTTGGGTTCTGTCCTGCCATCTGCTCCCCCCACTGTGCCCACGCTGAGACCAGGTGGGCCTCACATGTTCCAAGGGGACCCTCTGCACCGCACACCCAGGTGGAGCCGGGACACTAAGGGACACTAAGGGACAGCAACAGAGGAGGATGGCGCAGCCTGGAAGCCATCCTTGAGAGGCTCCGGGGCAGTGGGAGTGGGAGCACGCATGAGCTGAGGTCTAAGCCCGAGGCTGCAGGTGGTTGCCCTGACGCTGGGCCTGCTCCTGACATGACTGGACGTCCATGTGACACTGGCCTCATTTAACCACTTACATCCACAACAACCGATTTCCAAGTAATTCTGCAGTTCTGGGGGCCAGGATGTCGGCATACCTGTGCTGGAGGGACACAAGTCAGCCCCTAACAGCAGCGCTGAGGACGGACGGTTACTCCAGGGCAGGACTGGAAGGCGGCGTAGGAAGACAGGCCCAGGAACAGGGGGGCAGGGACGGGAGGAGCAAGCATCTCCACGTGGCTGCAGCGGCCGTGTGCAGGAGGGTGACACAGAGGACAAGGGAAGGCAGGCTGCGGCAGCTCGCAGAGGGCTGGCGCCCGGTACCTGGTAAGGATGGTGGTGTCCGTTCATGCGATGTGCCAGGCACTGTGTTGGGCACTTTAACCTGCTTGGGTTATCTACTCCTCAGGAGAGGCTCACGAGGTGTTGCAAAAACAGAGTAATAAATGTAGCTCCTCTCTTTGAAAACAAACTATGAAATCGGAAATGTGGACTCTGGTTTTATTAAAATGAGAGACAGTGAAGTCCCAAAGTGCTGTACTTGTTCAGGTCTATGCGTTCCGTTGCTAACTTCATTCTCCCCACCTGCCACCCTCACGTGGTAGGACAATCCCAACACCTGCTCCCCAGTGCCTGCCCAGTGAGCAGTAAGGCTCTTCCTGGAATGAGAACCCCCTGCCTGGTGCTACCCTAAGTGAGGACGTGATGTCTGGAGCCGCTGCAGCCACCCTGAGGCTGTGAGGAATAGGTCTAGAGAATTTCAGAGATACCTGCCTAGTCCTCTGACGTCATGAACCACTGAACCCAAACCAGCAATTACCAATCTCCAGGAGGCTTACAGGTGGCTCATGAGAAAAATAAGCCCTTATTTCAGCAGTGCTCAAAGCATGTTCTGCAGAACTCTGGGTGACACAGGATCCTCTCAGATGACTTGCAGGTCGAAACTGTTTTCATGGTAACACTAAGACAGTAGCTGCCTTCCTTGGGGTGTTGACCTTTGCCCTGAAGGTGCACGAGGAACAGTGGAAAAGCTGACACAACTGGAACCAAGCCGGGGACACCACATGCACTCGGTGGTCAGCACATTCCTTGCTTCTCTGCGATCATGGTGGAAAGTCCAGCTTTACTTACTGTTCATAATGAGCCCGTAGGCGTTAGTAATTTTGCCCGTTCTTCAGAAAAGCCTAATGGGGGACCTGCAAGTTGCTTCTCAGTGAGACGTGGGACAGCAGTGACCCACAGAACAGGCAGGCTCCCATTCCCCAACAGAACACTGCACGGGCAGCAGAGGTCATCCATGGAACCGTGTCATGAAATCACAGCTGCCTTCAGTCCAGAGCGAGGTTTAGGACCCAGGTCTTAAGCTAACAGACATTTGTAGGGGGAGGGTGTGCATGAGAGTGTATCAACCATGAGTTTCTGATGCGTGACATTAAGCCTCGCTGACCTGCAGAGACAGCCCCCTGCCCAGGGCTAGCGACTGCTTAGAGAGGGAAGGACAGCCTGGGTGCAAACCAACGGATCCAGGCCCACGTGCCAGGCACCTCCTTCATGTGTGCTCCTTCCTGTCCGCCTGGGGCGACCCCACCCCAGACAATGGGGACAGCCCCTGCCTGATGAACTTGGGGACGTTAGCGCCCCACGTCCCACTGCATCCATCCTATTTCATTAGAGTGAAACCTACTGCTATTCCAGAGCAAAACCATCTGCAAAACCAGCACTTCACACAAGGGCAAATTTGGGGAAACAAGGAGCCACACAAGAATTCTGCATGGGTGCGATGGGGGCTCCATGGACCCACACAGCTTTGGACCCTGAAACACTTTTCCTCCTTACTCATGTGCCTGGAGGGTAACCCAGAATTACACAACTTTTGAGAATCTCATTGTTCTGTCATTTTGTCAGGGTGTTTGCCTGTGTCCCCTCCTTCCCCATCCCCAGGTTCTTGATTCAGAGGCTCCATAAATTCCTAAGCGCCAGCCAGACTAGAGGGTCCCCCAGCCCCCAGGGCACAGAGTCAGGCCCACACTCCTTTCTCTTTCGCGAAAAGTGTTATATTCTTTTACCGTTTCTGGTGCTTGTTGCTGTGAGTCCCTTCTGGGACAGAATGGGCGGGTGGGGTGACTGAGGTGTGCCACTGGTGACCTGGCTGAGCCTCCAGCGCTGGCAGGGAGCACTGACCTCGGTCCCACACACACCCAGAACTAGCCTGGAGGCCTCGAGTGAAAGCATCTGGACACTGAGAAGACGGGAACACTACTGGGCCCGCTCATCCTTTTAGCCATGCCCAGCCCAAAGCAACTGCACCTGGTGGCCTGGGGTGGAACCCACCTTCAAGGAACATTGCTTCCAAGTCCTAATTAATGAGGCCACAGACAAAGGCAAGTGTGTTCTATGCAAAGCCTTGTCAGCCTGAAATGCCTCCCAGACATCTGGTCCGGTGGCCCATAGATGCATGGCTCCTGCTGCTGTCTCTGGCCGCTGTGGGTTTGTTCTCATACCTTACCCGTGGGTGAGCTTCTCGTAAAATGAGAAATCCCGAAAACCACACAAAACGAATGTGCAGCTCCCTGAGCTCCCTTAGGACAAACAGCCCTGCAAGCCCACCCAGGTCCCTGAGCGGAGTGGCTTTGCCCCCACAGCCCAGGGGTGCCCTCCAGCCTCGGGACCTGCCAACCTGCTGGCCCCGGGGGCTGCTTGCTGGGTGGGGGCTCCCTTCCAGCCCCCTAGTGTGGGCCAGGCCCCTGGGGTGCCCAGGGTCCTTCTCCCCACCGTCCACACGAGAAGGGATGAGGCAAGTCCCTGCAGGAACAGATGTGATTTCAGGCCTCAGTGCAAGCACGCGGCTGGGCACACTCAGAGAGGGCGGTTCTTGGGGTGCGGTGAGGAAAAGGGGGGCCATGGCCCCTGGAGGGGTGGATGGCCTCTCAACGGACACTGGAAGGGCAATGGCTACAAACCCGAAAACACATGGCATACAACTTGCTCTGCCCTAACTCATGTGAGAACGGGAGTCACTGTGGGGTGTGTCCAGGCCTGACCCGGGGCCCTGCCGGGCTCCCGCCTGCTGGGGCCAAGCCTGATGTCGGGAGGCGCCCCATTTTCCCCTCCTTCCAAGCCTCCCAGTGAGAGGATCTGCCTGGACACTTCTTTATCCCCAATTACAGCTGTTAAAAACTGCTCCCGGGTTTCCTTTTTAAAGAGAAATGGCGTGCACCTGCCTCAGACTTCACCCATGGAGGCTGCAGGTGTGACAAGCGTGGGTCAGAGGCTATGTCACCGTCAGACAGTGGCCCCTATGTGTCATTGCTGGCAGCCAGGGTTGCTGACTTGCTCACTTCAAGCTGCTTCTAGCCTAGTCCCCAGTCCCCCTGAGCAGCCCAGACAGGACCCCAAGAAAACCAAGGAATGCAGGTCAAAGGGAAAACCCACCTCTCTTCCAGAAAGCAGCACTGGACCTTCTCCCTCCCACTGGGTCTCCCGTGTCTCTTCTCGGATCTGCTCCCCACACAGGCTCACGCACGCACACACGCGCACACACACACTCTCCCGCAATCCCTCTGCTCTGAGAAAGCGCGTTGCGAGTAGTGTCTGCAAGGGGAAGGGCCTCCTTGTCAGGATAAAAAGCATGAAAACCCAGGAATGGCTGCCTGTGTGCTGCCAAATGAAACACGCAATTTCGTGAGCTCAACTGACAAGCAGCGGACGCTTCTGGGTTCAGAAAACTAAGGAGCTGGCCTTCCGGCGGTGTGGGGGCCAGACCACAGGTGAGGCCTGGCGGGCACATGGCTGAGGCACCTCCACCAGGTCCTGGGGGGACAGCCAGGCACCAGCCAAATCTCGGCATGGGCACGGCCTCACTAGGGAGGAGGGCTCACCTTGGCCAAGGGTGCCCAACAGCCTCAACCCACTTTATTTCCTGTGCAACTGAACACTGCTGGAAGGAGAGCAGCACCCCACAGGGGACACACCAGGGTCCCAGTCCCCACCCTGCTTCATCTGCAGACACCTCCTGGAGATCGTGATTGGGCCAGGGCTGGGGAACCCTTGGCCTGGACTTCCTGTCATCAGAAAGTAGACATGTTCTGGAAGGTTCTGTGGTGCTTCTCCTGACCCTCAGGTCAAACCCACGCTTCTCAACTCTTAGACCCAAACAAGGGACTGAGACTTGTCTGTGCCACCAGACATTGTGTGTACCATGCAAACTTCAACGTGTGTCTCTAAACACATAAGTCCTCTCACACCATTCAACTGCTATGCCACCCGCACACCTAATAAAACTAAAGCCTTCGAACAGCAAGCCGTGTTCAGACCTCCCAATGTATAAAAAACAAACATCATCTTACATGTGTTTTGCTCAGATCAGGATCTACAGAAGAGTCACCCTTACAAATATGGTCAGTCCTTTAAGTCTGTTTCAATCTATATAAGTTCCATCCCTGGGTCACCCCACTCCTGTCCACACTATCTATTTATGGTCCACACTACTTATGGAAGCCAGTTGACTGCCTTCTGGTGGTAACACCAAGTTTATTCTTCTGCCCTGGTTTCCAGAAAAGGTTGCTTTGAACTAGAGGGTGACTTTGGTAGGACAATTCCCTAGGTGATGCCACAGTTTTCCTACCTCACATCTGCGGACACGGATGGATCTGTCAGTGTGGACGGTGTGGACACCCCATCCCCCACATAGAGGTCTCTACCAGACCTTCCCTGACTGGTCTTAGCATCTACCAGGGACTCCCATCTCGACCCACTGCTTCATCGTGTTGAAAGATGGCAATTTCTTACTTCCATCCCCAATTTTGGCTTCAGGTGCCAGAATTATCCTGTAAAAATGTCTATCCTTTCTCCACAGTGGTTACCCTGAGGTGCAGTTCGTGCAGAAAAAGCTGGATCAATACACGATTCTTACCAGTTTTCACAGTGAGCTGGTGCCTAGCAACCCGGGAAGACCACCAGTGCGTTTTATCAAGTATCATAACGAATGGGTAGATTTTTATAAATTTCGTGTATTCTGATCCACTGTAGTCATTTTTCTCTCGAGTGCTCAAATTATCACTTCCTTGACCGCTAGGACTCCTTTCAAGTTGACACCTGTGTGTCCTTTTTAAGTGAGCCTTGTGGTCTTTGTTCTCGTGCAAAAAGGAGGGCCCAGTTCATCAGTTCACTGTGTGCGTTTCCTGCCCAAGATGCAGAAGCAGACATTTCTCCAGAGTCCACCCTTCCCGGGGGGTGCCTGTGAGCGCACTGGCGGAGAGGGAATGGCCACTGCAGGGCTATGCTGCTCTGCGGTCATGGACACAGCCAGGGGTACAGATGTTGTGAAAAGAGAAAAATAAATCCTAAATTCATGCTGATATTCCTAATTTTATACTTGTATCTGTCGTCTTCGCATAATAAAGTTTTATTCCAAATAATTCAAAATGACTGACATTATACTTAAAAATATAATAGCTTCAAATTAACAATGACAATATTGCTACTTAAAAGAAGCCACCTGAACACAGTTTAAGAGGTCCTGTGGTTCTTTTTCCTTAGGACCCATCCCACTGGGGATCAAAATATTGTTTTCAAGAAATAAGACCTTTAAAAATCTTTTACTTCTTCAAAAAATGTTCCCAACCAGGGCACCTGGGTGGCTCAGTCAGTTAAGCATCCGACTTCAGCTCAGGTCATGATCTTGCTGTTCCCGAGTTAGAGCCCTGAGTCGGGCTCTGTGACAACAGCTCGGCACCTGGAATCTGCTTCAGATTCTGTGTCTCTCTCTGTCCCTCCCTTCCTCATGCTCTGTCTCTCAAAGAAAAATAAACATTAAAAAAAATTTTTTAAGTGTTCCACCCAACTAAAATGAAAACCTTGCAATGTTCTTACTCATTTATTTCTTTGGCTCTCCAACACCTTCCTTCAACTGTCAGGTGGCATGTGCTCATCGTTGGGGAGCAGAGGTGCTGGGGTCCACCTGGGATGCTCGTCCCTCTGTTTACAGCCAGCGGGGAAAGAGACAGGCCCCGAGACCCCTGCTCACCTGCTCCAGGAGCATCTGAGCCTGGCAGGACGGACACAGGGCCTGTCTCCCATCGTCCTCAGGGATAGCTGCACAAAAACTACAGAGGACCCATTCCCCAAAGGTCCAACAAAATCACCGTGGCTTGCCTTCCTGGTTTTATTTCGGCACACAGATCATGGGTTATTCATTCGGTTTCTCTAGTGGCTATAAGTTTATTCGGATTTCCTATTTTATTCGGTGAGTTTTGATTATTTTTCTAGAAAACTGTTCATTTTGTCTAAGGGCTTCACTCAGAGGCATCCATCATAATCTTATCTCGTAACTCTAAAAATATCAACTCTGTCCATAATCAGGTATTTTAAAAACTGTTTGTGGCTTCTCCCTTCTCAGATGAGTCCTCCCTCGCTCCAGCTGTGTGGCTTGGCATCTCCATCTGTCTCTCTACTTCCCTCGGGTTTACCTTCTTGTCCATTTATCGATTTTCAATCATTATTCCTTCTTTCATAGATGGATTTAAGGCCACATAAACTCCCACTGAACGTCCATTGAAATAGTTTTTTAAGATCATCCCATAAATTTTGACAGGCAATTTTTCTTAAATTCAAAATACACTGTAATTTTTATTATGGATTCTTCTACTCGTTTGATATTTAGAAAGATGGTTTTACTATCCAATGTTGGTGCTTTTGTTACAGATTTCTAATTTCATCACGCTGTGCTCAGAGCAAGGGATCTGTATGACACAGCCCGTGGTGAGGTCTGCTAGGGTTTATCTGCAAGCCTCCCACCTGGCTGGTGTGTGTAACGGCACCAAGTATGCCTGGAAAACAAGGATACTTTACCCCTTCTGGTGCAGGGATCTAAGCTCTCCTACAGTTATGTTTCAGACCTTCTCTGCCAGTATTCATTTCTGTCACAAATCTACCAGTTACTCACAGAAGCACATCTCATTTTCCTGCTATGATAGCTGTTTGTCAACCTCCTTATAATCCCGTGTACCCTCTTTGATGTACTGTGAGCACGTGTGTGATTTCTGCACACAAGATGATTGTGCATCCTTCACAGACTCCTCCTTTGTGTCATCAAGTAACAGTCATGATTTCATTCATTGTTTTATCCTTGTTGATGCGTTTCACCTTCAGGAATGCTGATGTTCACAAAGCTGTATCATCCTTTTCTGGGGAGCAATGGCCTGTTTTATCCTGTTAGTTTAAATCCCTTTTTCGTGACATTCGTTTTTCTGGGAGTCTGTTTTGCAAACAGAAAGGAACCTCTTACCTGGACTTCTTACACCAGCCTTAGGACCTTTCACTTCTGAACAATGGGTTCAGCCTCCTTGCATGCATTCTGATCACCACAAACCAAGATTTATTTCCACTGTCTTCACTGTGCTACCTACAGTCTGCCACTTACTGACGTTCACCAGTGGTTACAAGTATTTAGAATAGGAAATACACTTATTCCTGCTTTTCTGAAAATATTCTCTTCTCCCTCCTTCTCGAATAATCTGGGCAGGTAAGTGGTCTGCTTTTCCTTGCCTTCCAGCTTTCAGTCTTCTGTGTTGATGGCTCTGCTGCAGGTTTATCGATCTGTTTACCTGCCTGGGTCTGATTGTGCTTCATCAGCCTAAGGCCCAGGTCTCCTGAAGCCTGGAGATTTCTGAGCCACTGACTAAGAAACTGGCCCTGCACCTACACCCTTCACACTCTTCTTTCAGAACCACTGAGGGACATGTCCTGTGTTCCGTCTGCGGGCCCCCACCCCCACCCCGACCCCAGACATCTCAGACCTGCCGTCCAGTTCACTCTCTCCCCCAGATGTCTGCTCTACTAACAATTTCACTGGACACTTATTTCTGTGACTGGATCTTCCAAGTCCAGAATCCTACTTCTTTAGTTCAAATCTGCCCGCTGTTTCTTCAGAGTGTCTTACTCTACCAAATCGTTTAAACCTACTTTAACAAACTGCTTAGAGCAGTGGCTTATGCTAGCCTTTAGTGAACATGAGCAATGACCATGATGATTATTTTATGGTCTCATTCAGACTGTTTCTGTTCCAATTTCTCCTCTTTCTGGCACATGCCGACTCTCCCCCAGGCTACAGCCTGTCTTGGCAAGTTTCAGGGTAAGGCTGTTGCTCTGGGGAGTCCCAGGGGGCCGTGTGTGGAGTTAGACCTGTCACGGCTCTCTTTTCTCTGGGGCTAGTGCTCCAGACGTTCCCACGCCGATGCCAGCTTTCCACTAACTCCTCCTCATGCCACACTGCAGGGTAAAGCTTGGGTACAATACCCAATGGGTCACCTATGTCTTCAGGCCCAGGGAGGACCCTATAGTGAATCTGGGTCAGGGTGGTGCCATCTCAGCTGTTGTCCCCCGGCTCTTCATGTGGACCCATGGGCTCCACTCAGTAAGTGGGGCTGCAGCCTCTGTCTTCCCCGGGTCCCCTTGCAGATCTTTTAAAAATGGAGACACAGTTCATAGACCATAAAGTCCACCCCGTAGAAGTGCAATTGTGTGGGCTGGTTGTGCAACCATGACCACTGTGTCCTTTCATTTGTCTCCAGGGTCCCCAAGGAATCCCAGACCTACAACATCTCACCAAGCTCCCAGTCTCTATGGCTCTGCCGGTTCCAAGCCATTCCAGAAATGGAAGCACAGGACATGTGGCCCTTGGTCTGGCTTCTCTCACACTGTGCAACATTTCAGGGTTCATCCCCATGGCAGCCGGTACCCCTATGTCATTCCTCTTGTGGCTGTGCACCAGTCACTGTGTAGAGGGACCACACTGCTCGTGCATCAGCTGACAGACACGGGGGCTGGCCTGCTTCCCGGCGCCTGTGAATACACTCTGACCGTGACTGTATGGACTCACGTATAGACCCATGTTTCACTTCTGCTGGGCTGATGCCTGTCAGGGCAGGATGCTGGGTCTCAAAGGGACTCCTTTGCAGCAGCCCCGCATCCTGGGAGTGGTGGATGAGGCTCGCCACCTCCACATCCACACCAACTCTTGTGTCGTTTTGAGCCATGCCATTGTGGCATGTGTGAAGTGAGTGTGAAGCAAGTATGAATATGCTGTATTAAGTAAGTTCCCCTCTCTCATCACCACAGCACAACGTGAGCATGGTGCCAAGGACACACAGTCACAACCTGTCATCACACATGTGGCTGCATGTCCCTTGGGGCTGTAGCACGAGAGCTGCATCCATGGAGGTGAGTGACAAACCACGTCCTGCCAGTGTGACCTTGGGTAAGTTACCTCTTGGCTCTCTGCTTCAGTTTCTACATATGTGAAAGGGAGAAGGTAACGTCTACTGAGAAGATTTCATAAGAAAATATGTAACGTGTCTAGAAAAGTATCTGGCAAATAGTAAGATATTCTGTTTTCTTTTTCTTATAACTTTGATATTATCAGGCTCCCATGAGTGACAGTGACTCCATTTGTCACAGCAGAGAACACAGTGATCCAGCCAAGTGCCCCATTACCCAGTGACACCCCTGTAAGGCTGGGTGCAGGTCCAGGGAAGGCCCTCATACGTGTGCTTGACCTCTGGTTGTGGCGTTCCAGGTTCTGACTGCTGACTGTGAGGCCCAGGGATGCACACTCAACCCACAGCATTCCCAGGGCCTGAGGCTGGCAGGCAGGGCTGCCCAGAAAATACGCTCAGGGGAAGGGCCTTTCCATAGCCCTGTCCTCAGGCTCTGGCCTCCTCCTATGAGGCTGTGCCCTCCAGGTAGAGGCTGTATGTCCTCCAGGCAGAGGCTGTTTGTCCTCCAGGCCTGGTTTCTAAGCAGTCATGTGCTCACTAATTAATGTCGTTGGTGAGCTGGTGTCCGTCTTGGTGACTGTGCAGTTCTACTCCACAGAGGCTCACCCACCCAGCTCCAGTGGTCCCGATGTCCTGGTGGACTGGAGGCCCAGCCTCCCCACCCTCTTCCACAGGCTGTTTTGGCCTGCAAGAGTCTCACTCAACAGGCCTGACTGCGGCCCCTCCTCTACACACCCGGCTATCCCCAGGACGGCAGCCACCCCTGCAGCTGGTTAGAAATACTGCAACAGACCCGCCGAATCCGAACCTGCACGTCAGCCTCCAGGAGCATCGCATGCACCACCCCTAGCATCCAGCCAACAAATCCAGAGACCCCTGGGCACACATACTCTGTCTCAACAAAGGCCTAGATGGGAACAAGCCGTTCTCTGGGTGCCTGGTCCCAAGCCGTGTATCTCAGCCTGCACCCTGTCCTCCTCCTCACCAGCCTGCTCTCCCTCCGTGTTCTCACCCCCCAGTCCTCAGAGGCAGGCCCCCACTGCACGTGCACACACATACTCACCCGGGCACCCTTACCCACACATGCTCACACACTCATGCATTCACCTGCTGGTGCACATACACATGAACACATATGTACGCACAGTTAAACACATAGCTGCACACCTCTTGCACACACGTATGCTCACATGAGCACCCACACTTGTCCTCAATCTCTGGGACTGGCAGAGAACAGGAAAAAATAGGATTGATTCTAACATGCGTCAACTGTACAACCTGGGGGTAAAGGACACCATCCTCTCCTCATGGAGAGATCAGGAGTCTTCAGCCTGTCTGTTCGAGCTTGTTTTGTAAATCTGTACATAAGACACAGTAACGAGGGTCAGCTGCACGAACAGTGATAGACATCAGGTTACAATGGCAGGCAGGTGTGAGCACATGCAGAGGCCAGAAACCAACCCCTGAACTGCCCTTCAGAGGCAGGTCCCCAACTGGACAGACCCTTGACCTCATGTGTGCACTTCTTCATCAGCAAGAGGCAGCCCCCGACCCCCCACCATTTGTCTCTCTAAACCATGAACACAGGGCACACGCTCACAGCTGGGGAAGCAGAGGGCATGAGGGCAGCAGCTGATACCCTTGAGATCAGTCCCTTATGGTGGACACTCCTTGAGGCCCAAGTCCTGTGAGGACCCCGCCACTGTCACCTTGCCCTGAAGGGAGACATCCTGGGGGGTGGGTTTAGCACGACTGCCACAGGTAGGCCCTGGGAAAACCAAGGCTTCCCAGGGCACTCGCACACTGCTCAGACACAAACACAGCTAGGTCAGGGGCTGAACAGCATGGATGGGATGCCATTTCCTCCCGGCTTGTACTGATGTTTGATCTGGGTCTAATGCTGTGCCTGACAGAGCCACAGAGCCCCTCTCCATGAGTCCCCTTCCACGTGGACGTGGGAAGTCAGAGGGAAGTTAGGTACAGGTAGTAAGAGGATCATTCTTCACTGTAGGGCTGGGGCCCTGGGAGCCTGGCCTCGGGTGGTCTCGGGGCTCAAGGTTGCTGGGGCGCAGCCAGTGGGCAGGTGAGGGTGGCCCTGAGCTGGCCCACTACCCGGGCGTTGAGAATGCGCTGCCTCTGCTGCAGGCTGCGGCCAGAACCGTCCCTCGGTGCTGTGTCTGCTGGGGTGGCTGCTGGCTCATAGGCAGAAATGGGGGGCCTCATAGCTCACAGAACAAGGAACTTTCACGCCTGAACCAAAGCCCCTGAAAAAGTCTTGCTGAACCCAAAGGGAGAAATGGGAAGGAGACAGATGCCTGCCTTTTTAAGGCGTGGAGTTGACCACCCACGCCAGCGAGTACGTGATGCCCACCTGTGCGACTCCAAACAGCAATGAGACAGATGACCGCCAATTACTGCCAGGGCCTCACCCTCACAGGCCACCACAGCCACTCTGAGCCGCACACCACAAGGACAGTAATGACAGAACAAAGGAAGAACATTCATCAGCCTCATGCAGGGGCCCAGACGTCAGGGTGGCCGCTGTACCTGGCACACCCCACTCATCACAGAAGGTTCGGGGCAGAGCCCTTTAACAGGGGCTCAGAGCAAGACCTTCCCTATGGGTCTGGATCTCCTACAAGACATTCTGGGGGTCCATGGCCACCTGGGAGTCACCATGAGATTCTATGAGGGGCACATGACAAAGGCGGGTACACACGGCGCCCAAGTGCATCCTCACCCAGGCAAGCAGCAGTGACAACGCCTCTGCAGGCTGAGGTCCACATCAAGTGTGGCCTCTTCCAGGTTCAGGGACGGTGTCCTCTGTCCCCACATGGTGGGTGAGCAAGGGTGCTCCCTGGGGAGACTTATAAAGACTCTAATCCTTCGGGAGCTCCAGTCTCTAGAGCTAACCCCCCACCAGCCACACAGATCAGCGTCCATGACCTGGGGCAGATGCACAAGACCTGCTTCTCTCCGGGAACTTACTTTGTCCAGGGCTGGTGAGACGTCTGTGCCAGGAAAGGGGAGACTATAAACTCGGGGACACCGGCTACGTCCCTGTCCCTCATACGGCGTCCCCCCCACCTGAAACCCAGGGAAGACCATTGGCTCAGGGTCACCAGCCACGTCTGTCCCTCACACAGCGTTCCTCAGCCTGAAACCCAAGGGAGACCGTCGGCTCAGGGTCGCAGGCCATGTCCCTGTTGCTCACATGGTGTCACCCCCACCCAAAACCCAAGGGAGACTGTCGGCTCGGGGACACCGGCCACGTCCCTGTCCCTCACAAGTGTTCCCCTGCCCGAAACCCAAGGCCAGGGCCGCCGGCGGGTCAGGGCTGAACTCTCCCTCGCTTGAAAGGCACTCTGGGCTGGACTCCCGCAAGAGACCACTGGCAGGTGATCCGTGGTGACAGTGCCCGAGGCCCAGGCCCCTCCACCGCGGTCTCCCCCAAGCCCAGGCACCACGCCGGTCTCTCCAGGGCCGCGGCCGAACCACTTTCACCTGAGACAGATACTCACTCAGAAACGCACAGCCACGTCCGGCGTCTTCACAGCAACCTCTGAGCTGCCGCATCTCTAGGGACTCCTTCCGGGACGGGTGGCAAAGGCGGACTTTAAACGGCGGCGTCGCTGTCCCCGTGACTGCGCCGGCCGCAGCGGCGCCTGACAGACCTCGCTTCCACAAAACGGCGCGGGCCCGCGGCGCGCATGCGCAGGGGCCGCTCGGCGGCGGCCGCCCGGGGACGCTCCGGGCTGTGTTCCCGCGCGAAGGCTTGTGTTCCCGCGCGAAGGCTGGCTGCCGGCGCCGGCCCAGTAAGGTCCGCGCTTCGCCGAAAGGCGGGACCGCCGGCCCCGCGCAAGATGGCGGCGCCCTGCGGGGAGGCCCCGCCGCTCAGGTGAGGAGACGCCGCCTCCCGCCCAGCGGACAAGCACGCGCCGCTGTGGGCAGACGACGTTAAGCCTCCCTGGGGACCCAGCTGTCCCGCCGCTCCTTCCGGCCCGTGGGCTCGCGTCTCCCGCTTGTGTGCCTCCTCCGCCCGCCGTTTTCTCGTGAGGAGAGCGGGCCGGGGTCCCCGGCACACGCGGCGGCAGGAGCACGCACGGCCACCCGCCGGCCCGGGGGGGAGGTGAGGGGGACTCCGGGCCCAGCGCCGGGGTGGACAGCGGGTGCTCGGGCGGGTCCCCCTCGGCTGCTCTTCCTGCCGGGTTTTCCGCCTCCTGCGCGCCGCCCGGCACGACGCCCCCAGCACCCCGGGCAGCCCGCCTCTCCCGCAGCCTCCCCCAACCCCCTGGCTCCGCGGCTGTCACCCTGAAATGGGAAACCGTCACGTGTCAGGACACCGCCCCCATCCCAGTCCTGCAACAGCCTCTCCAAGGTGCAGTTCACACGTGCATCGCACGATCGCCCATTTTAAGCGAACGTCCCTTCCCTGACCTCACAGAGCCGCACGGCCGTCCCTGGGATCTAACTGGAGACCCTTCCCGCACCCCGAAACTGCCGCGCCCACCGCAGGTGCTCTGCCTTCCCGGCTCCGTCCCGCGGCCCAGAGTCCGCGCTGCTCCTCAAGCCCTTACGCTTAACCGGAATCACCGGCAGCTTCCCGCCTGCTCCCCCGTTTCTGTATCTCTGAGGCCCCTCCACCTGCGGCCGGCAGCCCCTGGGCAGGGCTCCACCCCAGACAGGCGCGCTGCCCCTGCACACTGGCTGCCAGGAAGCTGCCCCACGCCCACCCTGGGGCTACTGTAAATGCACTACCAGTACTGGTTCACGGGTTTTCCATAGCCGGTCCAGTCCGCTCATGTACGCCCCTAGGAACTAGGGTCTCGGGTTAGCCTTGTGACTTTTTAGGAAATGGTGACATTGTCTTCCCCATGTTCAACACGTCACTGCCTGTCCTGAGCAGGAGAGCCATCCCAAGGGGTGGAAGTGGCAGCCCGGCTCTCCTCTGTCTTTCCCCAGGAACCGAGGACGCTGAGGACCGCTTTCCCGTGCTCATACACTTTCTTGAGAGCAGCATCTACTCAACTCCTTTCCATCTTTACTTGGGTCTTCTTGTTAGCGTTCCTACTAGATTCTGGATACCGATCCTTTATCAACATGATCTGCCAACATGTAGTTTCTCTCATTCAGTGGCTTCTGAGACAATTTTTTTGGCTTTGGTGACATCTAATGTGTCAGCCTTGCCTTTTATAGATTTGCTTTTGGGAGTCGTATAGGGAAAAATCTCTGCCAACCCAGGGTCATGAAGACTCTTAGGATTTCTTCCGAGTTTCACAGTGTTAGCTCTTACCATTGGGTTTATCCATGGTGCATTCTGAGTATTTGTATAAAGAGCCAAACTTCATCTTTTTGCACGAGGATATCAAATTCTTCCAGCCTCATGTACTGAAAGGGCAGTTTTCTCCCCCAGTGAGCTACCTTGGTGCCTCTGAGGAAAACCAACTGACCATGAATGTTAGGTGCTGATTTCAGGATTCTCATTTGTTCCACTGAGACCAATCTAGACAGATCCTTATACCACTACCACACTGTCTTCACTATAGTACATTTATAGGAAGTTCTGAAATCAAGAACTTCTCCAATTTTTTTATTTTTCAACATTCCTTTGGCTATTGGGGGTCTTTTGTATGTCCATAAAAATTTTAGGATCAGCTTGTTAATTTCTGCAACAAAGCCTGCAGGGATTCTCAGAACCACCTCCATATTAACAAACAATAATGAGTTTTCCAATCCATGAGCATGAAACTCCTCGTGTTTGTAGTCTTTAGTGTACAATCTCACTTTTATTAAATTTATTCACAAGCACTTTACTATTTTTGATGCTGTTGCAGATAGAATCTCATTTCAGAAATTTCACTAGTATATATAGAAATGTGGTTGACTTCTGTATATAGATGTAGGTTGCCACCTTGCTGAATTCATTAGTTCTAAACATTTTTTGTGTGTATCCTTTAAGATTTTTCACATGGAATCATGTCATCTGCAATAAAAACAGCTTTTTCTTCTTTTTCTCCCTAGATGCTTATTATTTTGTTCTCACTTGACTCCAGTACAACGTTGAGTAGAAAGGAGGAGCATGGATGCCCTTGACATTCCTGATCCCAGGATAAAGACAGTCCTCCCATCATTAGGTACGATGTTAGCTGTAGATTTTTTTCTAAGATTTTTTTTTTAAATAAATCTCTATGCCCACCATGAGGTTTGAACTCACAACACTGAAACCAAGATTCACACGCTCGAGGGACTGAGCCAGCTAGCGCCTCAGCTATAGATTTCTTATGGAGGCCCTTCATCAGGTTGAGAAAATTCCCTCCTATCCCACATTTTATGTTTCTATTGTGAATGGGTATTACATTTTGTCAAGTGTTTTCTCCCAACCTGTTGAGCTGGTTTGTGCTTTCTGTCCTTCCACCTGTTAATGCGGTGGCATAAATACATTTGGTCTCTCATATTAAACCTCACTTGGTCATATACCTTAACCTCATTCTATACAGGGACACCTCGTTTTAGAGCTCTTCACAAATACTGCTTTTTTTTAAGATCAAAGGTTTGTGGCAACCCTGCATGAAAGGTCTATCGGCATTTTCAACAGCATCTACTCACTTCTAATCTGTGTATCACATTTTGGTAATTCTCACAATGTTTCAACCTTCATTATTATTTTATTTGTTATGGCTATCTGGGATCAGCAATTAGAACTCCCTGAAAACCTGAGATAATGGTTAGCATTTTTAGCAGTATTTTTTATTTAAGGTATGTACCTATTTTTAGATATAATGCTATTACACAGTTAACAGACTATAGTGTAAAAACTTTTTTATGTACTGGGAAACCAAAAAATTCATTTGATTCACTTTATTGTGATACTGGCTTCACCAGGGTGGTCTGGAAAGAAACCTGCAGTATCTCAAGATGTGCTTGTGTGTCACTGGATTTGAGGAAGTTTCTGCATCTATACTCAGAATTCATGTAAGGATATTGGTCCAAAGTATTCTCATTAGGTTTTCGTCTGGCCATAGTATCAGGGTAATAGGGGCCTCAGAGCACACAGCTACTAAGTATTCCCCTCCTCTATTTTCTGAATCTGTGAAAAGATTGGCATGATTTCTTCTGTCAGTATCTGGTGGCATTTACCAGCGAAGCATCTGGCCCTTAGCTTTGTTTCAATTTGTTAAAGGCCTACTAGAACCTTCTACTAGAACCTTCCATTTCTTCATGACAACATCTCGGTAGCTTGTGTCTAAGATTTTTCCATCTCACTTGACTTGTTCAGTGTGTTGGCATGAAGTTGTACACAGCATTTCCTTACAACCCTAACTTCTGTAAGGTTGTTGGTAATGTCCCATCTTTCGTTCTTGATAATGGCAATTTGTGTCTTCTCTGTCATTGTAGCTCAGTGCCAAACTTGTGGATCTTTTTGAAGACCCAACTATTGGTTTCGTTGATTCTTCTGGATTGTTTTTGTTTCCTACTTCACTGATTTCCATACTAATCTATTCTTTCCCTCTGTTTCCTTTGGACTTATATTGCTCCTTTTTCTAGTTTTGTTTTTTTTTTAAGGTAGAATCTTAGACTATTGATTTAAAATCTCTTTTAATAGCATTATTTGCATCTGTAAATTCCTAAGCACAGTATAGCTCCATCTCATAGGTTTTGAGGTACCATGTTGTGACTAATGCTTACTAGGAAGTAATAATCAATTTACAAACACTTATTTGATAATCACTTGTTACAGTTTTTGCTACAAACTCCCAGGAAAATAACAAAGAATTTAATATAAAACATAAGTTGTTACTTAACTAATTCAACTCTGTATCACATATACTGGAAAGTCACATGAAGCATATTACAATCTCTCTTTCTCTGCATACAGTTAAGGAAACAGGCTACTGTGAGCTCTCCATGAGAGTAAACATGGATGCATGCGGTACTAAGCCATTGCACACACACCCTGAAGTCATAACTGGGAGGTCTGTGGGTCGAGTTCCAGCTTCTTAAGGACAAACATGAATTCTGTGAAACACACACATAAGGTGGTTACTCACAGAAATCCAGGTATACGTGACAAATGGACTGTGATAAATACTGTTTTTTGTTCCTATAATAAAGCAGTTGTTTCTTATACTAAATAATACATATCTTCCGAAGTTATAAAGCAACATCAATCAATTTTCCAGAGTTATGTTAACACAGGATGGATGCAAGAGCATCCACAGATAAACATCATTCTGGTGCGGGGTTCCTTCTGTCCGGCCCTTCAGGTTTTCTTCCGGTGTTGCTCTAAAACTCAGCGGTTAGGATGGAGCCATCAACATCATCAGGGTGCCAATGCCGGAGGGTCGTTCTCCATCCAGAAGTCTTTCCTAAAGGCCAACAGTAGACCAGGGCCACCTGGCTGAGGTCACAGGGGAACCCACAGCCTGGCTCGTGGACGGCTTAACACAGGAATGCCATGAGCTGATAATCTGAGCAACCATGGAGAGCATTTGCAACTTGAACCATTTCCAGAGTTCCAATGTCCTTTAAGAATAAGATTCTTGTATTGATGTAAAACGTAATCTGGAGGTTTAAAACAGAGGAAGAGTCAGGTTGCAGTCATTAGAGACTTAAAAGCATTGCCTCATCATCCCAGAGATACAGCTCTGCAAATATTAAAAAACCAAACCCATGACTTTTAAGTGGCCCTGAGACCCATGATGGCAAGTCTCAAATGTTAGTGTGCATCAAATTATTCTGGGTTTCAGGAGTTTTATTACACTGCAGTTTCCTGGGTCCCAATGTCTGTGTGCGTGAAGCCCAAGGATCTGCATGTTCACTATTCCTCCCTCACCCAGACCTCACAAGATCCCGAGACTGATCCTCACACTGTGATCGGGAACACTGGTCCCAGGTAGGTTAGCATCTCCTTGCTGATTATTTTTAACGACCATCCACTTCTAACGACTAACAAAATCTATGTACAGTAAATTCCTAGATCTTGGCTCTTGAACCTGTCTGCCCCAGGAGTCCACAGTTAAAGCACCATGTCAGACACTAAGGAAAAAGCACACAAAAGCCACTTTTCAGAGAAACGGAGCAACTAAGTTTTCTGGAAAGGCTTATTCGGGCTTGTGATGACCATTTTAGTCGCCTTCATAAGAAGTGTGTTCAGTGCTGACAGCATGAGGGGGATAAGGATATGAAGACCGAGGGCCACCTATGCAAGAAGAGTCCCATCCACAGGCATGTTGCTGCCTCATGTGGTGCTGCTCAGACGCCGGCTCCAACATGCAGCCTGGGGCCCATCACCACTCTCTCTGCCCTGGTCACAGTGCATGGCGATGAGGTGCCTGGCCTCCCAGGAACCACTCAGAAAGAAGCCCATGTTACACGACAGAAGTACTACTCCCAAGGGCCACAGTGAGCCCCGCCTGCACACACGGATGTTCTGAAGCAACAGGCACAGATGGCCACAGCCTGAAGCTATGAATCCAGCACGTTAACTTGGGACTCAGACTTGGTGCTTCTGTGAAGCCCTTTCCTGTGGGCCCCGACCGCCCACAGCAAGGGCGTCACTGGGAGCATATCTACACAACATCTCTACACACAGGAAGCAGTTCTCTGACTGCCTTCCCTCTGCCAAGTGGCCTGAGGGGAGGCTGGGCGGCTGGGGAAGGTGGATCTCCCACGTTCTGTCTCTGTGCCCCAAAGACCACATGGCCATCTTCGCCAAGGACTACACTCACACTGGCAGCCTGGGCAGTGCCTCAGACATCACAGAGGCAGTGCTGGGCAGCAGCACCAGCACTCAAGTGGCCCGGGACGCCCACCACAATGTTACGAGAATGCTGGCTGGTGGCCAGACCCCCTGCAAGAGAATGGGACAGCAGGGGCGCTTCCCAATCCAACACAGTCTTGGCTGAGCACCCAGCCAAACGGAGCAGGGAGCACTAAGGATGGGACCTCAGCGGAGCCTGGGAAGCACATGTTCCCGAGAGTTTGTTCAACACTCACAGGTGCCCCAGTGCTGCATAAACGACTTTCCTTCTTCCAGCAAAGTTCCATCTACATTCCTTTGGGAGGATTTTCTTCTCAAATCACTCGAATCCAGAACTGTTTCAAAAGGATACTCTATAACTATATAGAGTTCACTTCCCAGTGAACTAGGTCTTAACCCATCTGAAAATATCCAAGACACAAGATTCTTAAAATCTTGCCCTTAAACATCATAAAATACAAATAAATCAAGTGTAAAATTGTATTAACATGAATCTTTAAAAATATCCCTAAAAAAGGCATGACAATTTTACTTTATTTGCAGACTGTATTTTCACAAATTGCAAAGGAATTCTGGCAGTATGTTTAGTCATAAAAGGAACTTCATTTTCTTAGAATAAGTAACAACTAGTCTCAGAACAAAGCAAATGATTATAATGAACTCTCAAATCAATTTCAAAAACTTTCTAATTTCTACTTCCACTTCAGGGCTAAACTGGCATGTAAACTATTAAGTAAAACCTAGGATTCTTTCCACAGTATCAGGAAAACATCAAAGTGCCTTGGTTTTCAAAAGTCCCATTTTCTTTCTTCAAAACATTTAAATGTTTTTGAAATCCACCAAATCAAACAATATACCATCAGAAGAGGAAGGCTGGTCTTTTTTCCAAAGGAGGTGGAAGTAACACCACGGAGCCCTGCTAACTCAGCAGCTGCTATCAGGATGGATGTCCAGCAGAAATCATGCAACACAGCTGTTCCCCCATGGCCAGCTCGATGCAGCAACTATGTAAACCACTAATAAACAGGAAAACACAAAGACACACACTTTTAGGATGTCCTGAATAATGTAGACATGGAAAACTAGGAGAGAAAGGTTCGGACTTTTCTGATGGTAAAAGGGAAACAACATGACAGCTCTTTGGCATCCACACTGAAGCTGCAGGGGTGTGCACGTGCCCTGAGAGGTGGCCGGCAGAAGGCCCGGGCCTCAGCCCTGCTCCAGCGGCCCTGGTGGACTCCGTGCTCTGAACACTCTCTCGCTCAGCTACTGGGCAGCTGGAAATGGTGCAAACCCAGAACTCGCAACAATCTATGCTTTGTGTTGTGTCCCAAGCCGCTCTGCTTATGCGGAGAGTAAGATGCCCCAGCAACGGCCAGAGGACGGGAGCTCCCTCAGGAGCACGGAGCAGCGGGGAGGACACTGGTTAGTAATAAATGCGGTCATGGCCCCAGGCTCCTCGGCCAGTGCCCTGACGTAATGGGATGTGAGGCAGCTCACTGACCAGGTGAGCAGCAGATAGCCTGACGCAGGGATCCTCAGGGCAGGCATGAGCTTGACCACTGTGCACACAACACCATCACTTACTGCTGATAAGGCATTTTTGCAAACACTAATCTTCTTTCCTAAGTGCTTTAAAGAAACAGGAAATTGTAGTATTATTCTGGATAAACAAATGAGAAGTTTGGAGGTTAAAATAAATCGTATTGGGAGAGACGCTGGGGCTCAGAGACATTTTCAAACAGAGAAAAAGAGACCAGACCCCAAACCCTGCCAGGCTGGTCTCCTGGGGCCTTGCGAACTTGTCCCGCAAAGTACAGCGGCTACTGTGCCGTTTCCTCCAGTCCCCCAATCACAACACTGTGTCACCAGACACACTGGAGCATCTTAATCACAGACCGGTGACCACAAGGTCAGTTTTGGTCAATGTCCCTCGGGGGTCACAGCTCTGGGGTAGCGGCACACCATACCCACATCATCCAGAAGAAGAGCCATCTTCCACAGCACCGCTTAAAAATGCACAACTAAAGAATCGGCACTTTTGAGGACTAAAATACACCTGTTTTGTTCCTTACACAATTGTTGGCGTATGTCCACATTTACAAAACAGACTAGAGAAAATGTACGTTTTTACCACTATCTGAACAGCATTAAAGCTCAATTAGGTCAGAACTAACTTGTTTCTTCTAAGTTGTGATAAAGACTTACAGGGCTGCAACATTTGAAACTCCCCTCTTAAGAAGTTCAATTAAACCCTCTCTTCCAGTTACGATGGAGACCGGAAGTCTAGAACATTCCGGTATCTGTTTCCTCAGGACAAGAATGTGCTCTTGGAGCCCACAGCCCCCACCCTCCCTGCACTGCACAGAAGAGATGCACCAGCCTCCAGTCTCTCCTTTGAGAATCTGGCTAGCTGATTCTTTGGGGCACACATGAAAGCGAAGTAAGAATCTGTGGCACTTTAAGCAAAGCAGCTGGCTTCACTTAGGAAGCATGTGGGGACCAATGCTAACTATCCACACTAGAAACTTCATGATGGAGATCAAACACTAAGGTGAATTTTAACACCTGCAAATTTTTCTTCCCCTAGAAACCTAATCAACTTTTAAAAGCTCCAATTTGGGAGGTGGGGGGCAATTTCAGATTATAGTAGAAAGGAGAAGAAAAGTGGAAATGGAATTCATGGTGCATCAAGCCCACCTCCAGGTGGACGAGGCAAGGACCACCCCCCTCCCCCACCCCTGCAGAGCACAGCTAGTCTTCCCAGGACATCGCTGGCCTTTTCTTTCTTTCTTTCTTTTTAATGTTTTATTTATTTCTAGGAGACAGAGAGAGAGACAGCGTGAGCAGGGGAGGGTCAGAGAGAGAGGGAGTCACAGACTGAAACAGGCTCCAGGCTCTGAGCTGGCAGTCAGCACATAGCTCGACGCGGGGCTCGAACCCACGAACCATGAGATCATGACCTAGGCGAAAGTCGGACGCCTAACCAACTAAGCCACCCAGGCGCCCCATCGCTGGCCTTTTCTAAAGAACACAGCTTCCCTGTGTGGCCGCAGGAGGCTCTGAGAGAAGACCTGCTTGCTACATTACAACCGACCAGGCCACCAGTGGACGATGAACCTCCACACCACGTTTCTCGAAAGCAGGAAGGAGGCAGTGTGGTGTGCAGGACCCCCACGACAGTGTTGAGAACAAAGGCAAGACTCACATGCACACTTTTATTCACAAAGGTCAGGGTCACAGTCTACTTTTCAGTATGATCCAACGAAAACTGTAGAACACCCCGCTAATACCTCAACAGTGCTTTATGACAAAAACGTGTGGGGATGCTGGGAGATGCCAGTGTTTCAGGAAAAGGACCAAGAACCTCCCTGCTGACATCACAGGATCCACAAAGTATGAACGGAAGTCAACAAAGGACAACAAACACAGCAAGGCCTGAGGGACAAAGCCATCTGTGTAAGACAGGCCCTGCACAGCTCGGTGTGTCCCCCTCCATGTCAAGCTCCGGTCTGCACTGCACTGGACACAGACGTGTCTTCAGGGCTCTCCCTGCTCACACCTGAGAGCAAGGGAAGGGGCGAGCTGATGTGCCTGAGTGCGCTGGGGGAGGGGCTGTCACACCTACAACTCTTGTGATTTCCCACCTTCCAGGGCTTGAGATTTACCTGTCCCTTTTATACCGAAGGGAACATTAGTGTCACTTTGAAAACAATCAGTGTGTCAAAAATAATGCCCTGCCAGGGCACCTGGGTGGCTCAGTTGAGCATCTGACTCTCGATTTTGGCTCAGGTCATGATCCCAGGATCGTGAGATCGAGGCTCTGTGCTGAGCATGGTGCCCACCTGGGATTCCCTCTCTCCCTCTTCCCCACTCACTCTCTACATAAAAAAGTAGTAATAATAATAAATAATGCCCTACCAATAATATTTCTTTTCCTAGTTAACAGTCAGAAAGCCCACCTAAATTAGAATATGGAGCTGTGGGCTGCAGTGTGTCCCCTGAACCACCTGCTGGAGCCCTAACCACCAGGACCTCAGCATGGGACTGCATTAAATGAGTTTATATGGGAGGGACCTGACCCAGGGTAACCAGTGTCCTTACAAGCAGAGGAGGTCAGGACAGATACACACGAAGAGACAACCCCGTGAGGTCATCAGGGGATGACGGTGTCCACACACCAGGACACAGGCCTCAGGAGAAGCCAGCCCCACCCATGCCTGCATCCCAGACTTCCAGCCTCCAGCATGAGGACAGTGTCTGCGGTTTAAGTGCCCCTGCTCCGTCTGGTGTCTGTTGCATCCACCAGAGCCAACGAACATACAAGCATGCAGTGTCCTCACAAACACTCCCTCAGGGGCCCACCACATGCGTGATGACTCAGGGCATGACCCTTTTAAAAGTAGACAATGGCTAAGTAAAACAGAGAGAGGGCCAGTGAGGACATAACACACATCGGGATCCTTGGGAACGTGAGTCAAGCAAAGGGACCCCCGGTAACAGGTGTCAGTCTCCCCTCGAGCTGCAGGACGATGCAGAACGTGGGCTCCATCCCCTCTGATCTTTCAGTCCCTAACACCTGCTCCCCTCTAGGGCTCTTCTGAAGATGACACAAACCCAGGGCTTCAAACCACAGGACCTTAACCCTACAGGATGACCCAAAGCCATGTCTGATAAAATAAGGTCCCCCGTACATGGCACAGAATCCCCAGCAAAGAACCACCTCCAGGGACAGAGCCGCTCTCTGCATCTCCCTGGCGGGGATGCCCAGCACCTGTCACACATATGTCTACACACACACACTCCTGGACAGAAGCTACCACATGGTTCACACACCCTTCAGGAACAAACTCAAGGCAAAGCTCTAAAGCCACTTTTGCGGTCTACACACAAAAGTCCATTCCGAGTATGAACTTCAACCTGGACCTACCAACACTTGTGTGAGGCCTGCACCCATCTTGTTCACATCATACCTGCTGCAGCGGTTCCAACACACACAGCTCTGAAGTTATGTGCAGGTCTGATCCGGTGAGGGGCTCCGGGTAGTTCACGCACTGCCTCGAGCTGTGCTCCCGGAGGACCCAAGTCTGGAGCACAGTCTGAAGGTGACGGAGGAGGGAGGTAAGAGGCGGCAGGATGCACCCACACTGCCGTCGGCAGCCTACTCACCCGATGGGAACAGCCAGCGCAAAAACGAAACGCGAGCCAGGGCCCGCACTCCAGTGTCACCGCCGCCTGGACTGGCAAGGATCAACACGCCACCTGGTCCACGTCCTCGCGTAACAACTAAGCAGAAAGAATGCAAGGTCATTTCTATGCAAGATGATGTGCGGAGTCACTAAGCTGGAGAGCTCCACAGCCAGTAAGAGGACAGACAGAACCCATCTGAGAAAGTCCGCAGAAATAACTCAAAGACTCACCCAATTCTCTGAGACACGGCAGCCTAAGACCTTACAAATACATGACAGAGGACACACCAATTACTGTAAAAATTAGGCATGAGGCTATGTACTGTGGATGTAAGAAGTCCAGCTTTTACAAAAATATGAACGTAATGACATGTTTAAAAATCTTTGAAATATAAAATATTTCTACAACCTTGTGAGGGAAATTTAGATCTCTTCAGCATAATTCGAAAATAAGCAAACACTTTCTGCCCTCAACTTAGGAAGGAAGGTTACAAAACTAGCCACAGAGATGGCTGGGGTCCCTGCACTGAGGCCGGCAATCCCCCTGGACCAGATACGCAGCCTCATCGACACCAGGGAGACAAGGTGCGCCACCCCCTCCCCTGCATCAGGAGTCCCACGTGGTGATGGCCAAAGGCTTCGGAGCATCTGCCAAGCTTTACTCACCGCCAGCACTGTGGCCCTGCCGAGAATGGTCAAACAGCCAGGCCCACCTATGATTCTCCAAGCCGTGCAGACCCACTCGCTGGCCTATCAACAGTGGCCAGCTACCACCAACCTTCCAATGAAGACTTGCTGTCATTTTTAGGGAAAACGCATCCTGAGCCGCACGTGCGGTTGCACAAGGGCTGATGTTCAGCAGGATGAGGACATGAGATCGGGACTCTAAAGGGCAGGCGGGTGCCTCCACCCAGCCCAGGGAGGGGGGCGTTCCTGTGGCCACTCTGGCTGCGAGGAGAAGGCAACCTGTCCCACCCAGACCTTAATCACATGGTCCTTGAGCCCAATTCAACAGCGAAAACATCAAAAACAAATCTAATTACAGGCACATTGTGAATCTTTTTTCCTCACTGATTACAATCGCCCAGGAAGATAAAACACAACACACAAAGCAGTTCCAGCATTACCTACACTTCCTCGTCCCTGCCATCAACATGGGGCTTTTCCCCCTACAGACTCTCACCAGTTGGTACTGAAGTATTAACAGCATTACAGGCAATATACAAAGCAGAACTAGATGTGAAGGTATAAAATACATATTATTTAATTCTATTTAAAACAATTCAGTTTAAAATTTTATGATAAATTTTCTCATTAATGGCAAATCACAAACTTGAATATTTTGGACTAGAGGATGTATTTGGGATATTGATCACTGCCCCTCTCCCCTCGGGAATAACTGAGTGTTACCATTTAAGTAAAGTCGGACTTCTTTCTGTCTCTGCATATCTGACATTTACATGTGGTGAAAGGATCTTAAAGTAAAACTTTAAAAACTTTTTCAGAAGCAGGTTTAACACATCACATTTTGCTCATGAGCACAAAATTTACAGTCAGAAGTTGCACATAAAGGGTTTATTTTAAATGTTTTAAGGATAGGATAGAGTTACATCATAATTATAAAAATTACTTACAGAATTAACAGATTTATATTGTTTATACTTCTAAATGCAGAGAACAGGGAACTGTCTACACATTGTATAAAATAAAATTAAAATTAAAAATGAATTCAAGCTTGAAAGATGAGGTCATTTACCTAATTTTAAAATGCGAACACGAAGACCTCTGAACTATACACATTCGTTCAAACTGCACTAACGGTGGAAAATACAAAAAGCGCAGCATTTCCAAGGAACCACAGACATTTCGACCATAATTATTTTCTGTTATAATAATTGTTCCTGTTTGTCTTTGGAGAACTCTTTTTTTTTTTATTTTATTTTTTTTAAGACAATCAGCTTAAGAATGTTTTCAGGCACTACAATTTGTGACAATCAAAACAGTCTTCTAATGGGTCCACAGCGTTCAGAGATTCAAGCCCAATGCACTTCGGGGTTTGGCACGTAAAACATAATAGGAATGAACTCTGGCTTAGAAGTAACTGTGAGAGTTTCAAGAATGCACAGTCCCTTCAAATGCTGCACGACAGACAGGGCTGGAAAATCACCTTCTGCTGGCACTACACTGCTTCACCAGTGCATCTGTATCCTACGACCACTACAACAGCACAGGAAGCAAATATACAGACAGCTGAAAACAAATAAAAACAAAGATAGAAAACAAAAAACCTAAATATCTCTCACATGCAAGTTCAGTTAGTTACATTGAACATCCTACTTAGAATAGAGCATGCAAAAAAGGATGGTCTGCGCTTAAGGTTCTCCTCTGAAGCTTCACGTGGGCAGCCAGACGTCACACGCACACGACACAAGAACACTACAGCAGGTCAGTGAGGAAGGCCAGGACATTTTATACAGGTTCGGGTCTTGTGCGGTCACAAGTCCCGTGATAATTTTGGAAACTAATGTTGGGCTCCCGGAACAAGGAACCAACATCCCAATACCAGGAAAAGGCAAGCAATGCATGCAGATCAGGAACGTGAGCCTAAAATGAAGCCTGAAATCCCGGGCGAAGGAGTGGGATCAGTCACCGCGGAAGTGGGAGTTAAGCCACCGAAAGAAAAGAGAATGGGGCAAATAAAAGGAAAATAACAAAAAACCCCTTCCCCTTCCTTCCGCCCTAAAGGCAATACATGGAACGATGACTAAAGAGAGGATGATGACCACGCGTCACATTCGTCTGGAGAGCGGCAGACCGTGTGGTACTGAAGGTGCTAAAGGTACTTGCAAAAAAACCACAATGCAAGTCAGTGAGTGAGGCCGGGATGCCTCCACTGACCCACCCTGCAGGATGCTGCCAAGTGACACCGCTTCTGGAGCCCGATGCCTCTGTGCTGCGTTCACATCGTGCGTATGCCGCTGCCCCCGCTGTCTGGGCACACATGTCCACTGGCACGTGGGGAGACGGGCTCTGCCTTGAGATTCACATGCAGGGACTCTCAGAAGGGCCACCAGGAAAAGAGGTGACAAGACGTGCAGCAGGACACCTGTCCGAGGAGAAGGACCGTCTGAGACCAGGCGCCCGGCTGCCGCCTGAGGTGAGGCGCGGGGCTACCATCCAGCAGTGCGACAGCGCGTGGTCTTCCCAAAGGCAAAAGTGGGAACCGAGTGAACCACACGTGGGGAGGCCATGAACTACGGAACCCCGACACTGAGGCCGCACGGCCTTCTGGTACTGCACCGACAACACGCGTACCCAGCCCTCTGCCCAAAACACAGGGAAGATTTCCACCCCCACAGGGGGCTGGCTGCACATACTGCTTCTCTCCTAGCTTTCAGCCAGCCCATCAGGGCCCATCCGGCACAAGGCAGCAGATGGCCGTGCCGCCACTACCCCCACTTCTGTAGTTCTACTTCCGTTAAAACAACCTTGCAGGAATAAGCCACAAAAGCTGGTGCGGTGACGGACCCTGACATGGCAGGGCCCACAGGACGGGAAGCATCCACATCCACAGCATACCGGGGGCAAAACCGTAAAGCACCACACAAGGTGTCAGGGGACCAAAGCTATCGTCTGTCTGGATATTCTTTGTGGGAAAAAGCCGAGGGGAAAGCCTTCTGACCACAATCAGGTATCAGCAAGAATGGTAATAAAAAGAAGTGTCCCAGAACTTGTCGGAAAGCAGCAATGCCATTCTTCAATTTGAACTTCTAATACAAAAGCACTAGGTTCTTCCAGGAACTTACCACACACACGCACGCATGCACACACACACGCGCGCGCGCGCGCACACACACACACACACACACACCCCACTGCTGTACTGCTGCCTCTCAGATCCACATACTAGAATGCAGACTGCGGACTCATACAAATAACGGACCAGGTGTGCTGTCCAAATATGCCTGCATCACACTGTATGGACCAAGTACCTGGGCTTCACTTAAAAACAAAAAAGTATGATAAAAAAATGTAAACAAAAATTTACAAAGCTTAGAATTAAAGGCAGCTTTTCACCCCAAATTCCTGTTTTGTTAATTCCTAACGTGGGTCCAGCAACTGTTCACAAATGATTCCTGTTTGGACTCACAGTTTAAAGCCTCCAGATTGAAAAGGTGTCTGAACTTCTGACTTTGAAAAGAAGCTGAACATCCCTATGTGTCTCCTGTGCCCACATTTAATTTTAAATAAACAGCAGTAATATGCTAAATATGACTGACTTCGGACAAGTACTCCCTGTTAAACTGGAGAATATTATTTACCCCCCACCCCAATCCACAAAGAAAGGACTGCCAATTAAGTGTATGTGTGCGTGCGCACGCACAGATCTATGTGTGTGTGTGTATATATTACATATGTACACACACAGATATAGATAGGTAGATATAGATACATATATATCTCAAAGAAGGCAATAACAAAAATACCAAACTATGCTTGCATTGCGGCGGCAGAGTCGGCGAGCAAAACAGTGGTGGGAAAGTGGGGAAAATCTACTACAGTTTGAAATGACTATGGGGCTAGCCTAACTTGTACCAAACTTGCCTGTTAACTCCCCTCCAGACAGACAGACTTCTTTTGAGAGGAAGGAGTTCCTTACACAAAATGCTTTGTGTTCACATAAATCTGTACTATTCGGAACAAAACCAGTTCTGCTGGCAGAGATTGTGGGTTCGCAGGGACATTTAAGCTTTCATTAAACTGGAAAGCAATCAAGTCTTTATGTCTACAAATTATACATTTAATAGTTCCACAAATTTGGTGAAGTCCATGATGCCATCTAGGATGTTTTCACCAAATCGTACACGTAGATATGGAAGTCGTCATCAAACTTGATGAAGTAGACAGACGGTTTGGCCTCCACTTGGTGGATGACCATGCCAGTCCTTTTAGAGCCGTCCTCTTTGGCATATTCCACTTGTTTGCCTACCAGGCTGTCCACAACTTCTCCTGGTTCCCTTTCTGCTGGAGGAGAATCATCTGCAGTAAACAAGGGAGGAAAAAGAATTTGAAGTCAACTTTTCAGTATGTACCAACTCATATGTCTATGTTAATAGTAATTTTATAAAAATTTAACATTCCCCTGACTTTCTTACACCATACACAAAATAAACTCGAAATGGATGAGACACTTAAATGTCAGACAAGAAGCCATCAAAATCCTACAGGAGAAAGCAGAAAAAAACCTCTTCAACCTCGGCCACAGCAACTTCTTACTCAAGAGGTCTCTGGAGGGAAGGGTAACAAAAGCCAAAGTGAACTATCTGAACCTCATCAAGATAAAAAGCTTCTGCACAGCAAAGGAAACAATCAGCAAAACTAAAAGGCAACCAATGGAATGAGAAGATATTTGCAAATAACCTGAAGTTTAACATCCAAAATCTATAAAGAACTTATCAAACTCAACACCTAAAAAACAATCCAGTGAAGAAATGGGCAAAAGACATTAATAGACATCCAGATGGCCAACAGTCGCATGAAAAGATATTCAACATCATTCATCATCAGGAAAATACAAATCAAAACCATGATGAGATACCACCTCACACCTGTCAGAATGACTAACATTAACGACTCAGGAACAATAGATGTTGGCGAGGATATGGAGAAAGAGGAACCCTTTGTACTGCTGACGGGAATGCAAACTGTGCAGCCACTCCAGAAAACAGTATGGAGGTTTCTCAAAAAATGAAAAATAGAACTACCCTATGACCCAGCAATTGCACTACTAGGTATTTATCTAAGGGATACAGGTGTGCTGTTTCAAAGGGGCACATGCATCCCAATGTTTATACCAGAACTATCAACAATCGCCAAAGTATGGAAAGAGCTTAAATGTCCGTCAGTGGATGAATGGGTAAAGAAAATGTGGGGGGGTGTGTGTCTGTGTGTGTGTATGTGTGCACGCGTGTGTGTACGTACAATGGAGTATTACTCAGCAATCAAAAAGAATGAAATCTTGCCATTTGCAACTATGTGGATAGAACTAGAGGGTACTATGCTAAGTGAAATTAGAGAAAGACAAATATCATATGACTTCACTCATATGTGGAATTTAAGATATAAAGCAGATGAACATAAAGGAAGGGAAGCAAAAAAAATATAAAAACAGGGAGGGAGACAAAACATAAAAGACACAGAGAGAACAAACTGGCTTGCTGGAAGGGCTGGGGGTAGGGGAATGTACTAAATGGGTAAGGGGCATTAAAGAAGACATTTATTGGGATGAGCGCTGGGTATTATACATAAAGGATGAATAAGCAGAATCTACTTCTGAAATCATTATTGCAATATGCTAACTGACTTGGATATAAATTTTAAAAATTAAAAAAAAATTTAACATCCCCAATTCATTGTAATTATCTAGACCCAAGAGGAATCAGCAAACTTTTTCTTCAAGGGCCAGACAATAAACATGTGAGGACCTAAGCCATATGGTCTCTGCACCAACTATTGGCTGTGCCTTATCAAGTGAGAACAGTGGCAGAGAAAGGTGTGGCCGTGTGCCAATAAAACTTTATTTACAAAAACACCCCCCCTCCCCGCCCACCCAGGCTGGAGGCATGTAAAGGATTTTGAAAATCGTAACCAGAAATCCCTGTGGCTCATATTTAATTACAGCTGTGACTGCCTGACGAGGTGAGAACCACACCAAGGAAAAGTCCAGGAGAATCCTAAGCCTACAAAACTTTTTAAAGTTGGAGTTCCTTCGAAATAGGCCTTCAGAGCAGACAACACCTACAATACTACGGAGAATATGCTGCTCCCTGGTCTTTCCCTGCGAATCCTTAAAGCGGCCTCCACCGCCACCTCATCCCTCATTGCACTACACATTGTCTTCCTAGTCCAGCTTCAACATGAGCCTTCTGTGCTTTGAAAACAGGTGCGGAGTGAAGCCCCTCCCCAGCCCAGTCACAACAGGATCTCCGAGGACTGCCAAGGCAGCGAGGTGTCCCTGGAGTGCACTCGGAAGGACAGTAAACTGTCCCCTCCAGCTGGGAAGAACACAGGGGATGCGGCTGGGAGGTTACAATTCTGCCTCCAGAAACTGTCTCGGGCCCGAAGAAGGGGAGCCCTGGTGCGTGGAGCAGCAGCAGGGGCCAGGGCCTGACAGCCCACGGGCAAGGAGCTCGGGTCTGGCCCAGGCCTGCCAGCGCTGCACCCCCGGGGATCCACGCAGCCTGCTAGAGGCCTGAGCACCAGTCTGCCTCTCTGGCTATGGTAGGTCCTCTCACTCAAGGACACAATCCTAACCCTGCTACTCTGACCCCAGCGCAACAGAATGCCCAAATATGTCGTAATCCGTTCTGGGCAGGGAAGTGATGCCGACCCAGAGACAGAAGTCCTTTCCTCCCCAGCAGCGGCACCAACACACCACGCTTTCAGGGCACTTTGCGTTCACAAAGTTCCAAGTATGTGGTCACCAGACATGCCACGGCAACGGGGCCAGGGGCCGAGGGGCGTCCACAGGGGCCGCTGCAGCAGGGCACCATGGCGAGTTCCAATGGCAACTGAACTCCCACTCTCGCAGAAGCACAGCAGGCTGGGGGGAGATGGCGGGAGAGGAAAGAGGGGCTGGGAGAAATTGGGGACAGTGCACACGCCGTCATGCTTTCCAGCAGCCAGACAGCAGCTCTAACTGGGGATAGTCCTCTACAGAAAAGTTAAAAATCAACCTCATACAGGCTAGAGATTTGTTTTTAACTATTTAATGTTTATTTATTTTGAGAGAGACAGACAGAGCATGAGGTGTGGGAGGGGCAAAGAGAGAGGGAGACACAGAGTCTGAAGCAGGCTCCAGGCTCTGAGCTGTCAGCACAGAGCCCTATGCAGGACTCGAACTCACAAACGGCAAGATCATGACTTGGGCTGAAGTCGGTCACTTAACAGACTGAGCCACCCAGTCGTCCCAGGCTGAAGAAATGCTTTTAAAGAACACGCTCATGAGAATGAAGTTCCTACTATATAAATACTTCCTGTTACTACCTATGACAAATGAACACAAGGCAGAAGTCAGGGCCAGATGAGCACGTATCAGAAAGAACAGTTTCACTGACTGGCTTGTCAGCAGAACTCAATAACAGAGATGGCTGTCACACCACTAATGGATCAAGCATCTGCCAGCACCATCTGTTCAGGCCCAGGGACCCCTGTGTTGGACAAAAGGCTAAGGAGTACTTTTAAAAAGAATAGGCCTACCCAAAAATGATATTAAGAAAATAATTCCATTCATAGTAGCATCAAAAAGAGCAAAATATTTAGGAATAAAGTTGACAAAGGAAGTACAAAACTCCTACTCTGAAAACTACAAAACGCTGTTGACAGGAATCTTTAAATCTCAGTAACGGCAAAGCAGTCCACGCTCATGGGTCAGAAGGCTTCATGGTATAAAGACAGTTGGCAGTTGTCCCCCAGGTGATCAGGGCTTCAACACAATCCCCGGCTGAATCCCAGCTGACTTCTTTGCAGATGTTAACAAACTGGTTCCAAAATTCATGAAATTGCAAGGGACCCCGAAGAGTCAAAACAATGGTGAAAAAGAACAAAGTAGGAGGGCTCAACACTTCCCAATGTCCAACTCACTCCAGAGCAGTGTGACCAGGAATGGCAGGTGACCAGGAATGGCAAGCACAGCCTGGGGAGACAGAGACTGAAGCCCAGCGGCACACCAGCACTCCACAGTCAACTCCGTCTCAACGAGGCAGCAAAACTACCCAACAGGGGAGGGAATGGTCTTTCCAAGTAATGGTGCTCAGACACCGTGCAGGAGAAAGAAGGACCCTCTCACCACATCGTAAAAGTTAACTCAAAATGTTATCAAAGATCTAAATATAAGAGCTAAAAGACCCACAAGTAAAAGCTACGCCTATAAGATTCTTAGAAGGAAACAGAGATAAATCTTCACAACCTTGAACTTGGCAAAAACTGTCAGAAAACACCGAAAGCATGAACTACAGGAGAAAAAATAAATTGGACCTTGTCAAAATTAAAAACTTCTGGGCTTCAAAGAACACCATCAAGAAAGCAAAAAGAAACCCACAGAACAGGAGAAAGTATCTGCAAGTCCAACATGTGTTGGGAGATCTGCACGGAGAACACAGACCTGGACAACTCAGGGTCAGAAGGGCGGCCTGACTGAATAAGCAGACAAGGCAAACATACTTCTCCAGAGAAGACACAGAAACAGTGAATAACACATGAAAAGATACCCAATGCCTCTAGGGATCAGGTAGATGCAAACCAAACCCACAACGAGCTAGCATTTTGCAACCGTGAGGATGGCCAGAGCTGAATGTCAGGTATCACAAAGCGGTGAGGGTGTGCAGTGGCCTTGAAAATCGGTCTGGTGGTCCCCCACACAACGCAGCAGTGACCACGGACCCATCAATCCCATGCCTCTGTGTCCACCCAGGAGAACTGAAGACAAACATACACTCAGAAACCTGCGCACAAAGGTTTATAGCGGCATCCTTTGTAATGAGCAAGAGGCAAGCGACAGCCCACACGTCCACCAACAGACGGGTAGATACACACGAATACCGTGCACTTGTACTTGGCCAGTAAAGGAATAAAGCACTAACACATTACAACTCAGAGGAGCCTGGAAAACACTGCACTGAGTGAAGGAAGCCACTCACGAAGGAGCCCGTGTTACATGCTCCATTCACCCACAAGTCCACAATCCAGGACAGATCTATACAGAAAGCACATTACTCTTGGCAAAGAGTGCAAAATTTCACAATCTATGCTTGGTGCAGAACTAAAAGAATCATCACTTAACCCTAGTAATCAAAATTTTTAAAAGGTAGCTACAAAATAGTTAATCAAATATCTTGTTCTAAAATTCAAGTTCCTTGGGAATTACCAAAAATAAAAGCTAACAATCCACACTTACTTGAATCGGGCATGATGCGAAGGTCGCCTTCTTTATAATCATCTAAGAGCTGATACATGTACAAGACAGGGTCCTTCTCATAGGTGATATAGAACCACGTGTTCATGATAGGGGCGCGTGCCAAGACCATCCCCCTCCACTCGTCCTTGGAGCCATCCTCCGTCTCAAACATGTGCTCCACTGCCTTTCCAATCATCGTGTCGGCCAGGTGCGCATCGCTGATTCGAGAGCTCGCTGGGGACAAGAAGCAGACAGCAGTTCACGCAGGGTCTTACCAATGTGTACTGTGTGTGTGAAGACTGAACTCACACGAGGTGATGGCCTGACGTGTGAGCAGCACGAGAACCAGCGAGCTGGCGCCCGGGCCACACTGGAGTCCACAGAAGCTGTGGGTCCCAGGTCAGTTACTGAGAGAACCTGCTTTCCTTCTTTTCTGTTTTCCAAACTCATCTGCTCTTGGTGCTGTAGCGAAATTATAACTTTGAATGGTTCGTTCGAGGTACAAGGTGGGTTTAGGTATGTTTAACAGCTATGTTAAACTTTAAGATCGTTCTAGGCTTGTTTGGATCTGCAGAATAGGAGCATTCCCAAACACTCCTCACTCACCTTCCCTCTGGTAACACTTGACATGACCACGGGCCAGTTATTCAAACTAAGAGGTCACCCTATCCCAGACCTGAGGTCTTACTCCTGTGTCCACCATCTGTTTTCTACAGCAAGCCGACCGTTCCTGGGTGCTTACACCACATCTGCTGTGCTTTTGCTTGGAAGGCCCCAGGGCTTTCACTTCAGCATCTGAGTAACTGCTGCTCAGGGCTGGCCCAGCCGCCCTCTGCCTCCTGCCCTCCTGCCCAGCCCCTGCCTGCACAGCCTCTTCCTTCTCCAGGTCTCCTCCCAGGGGCTCTCCAGAACCATGGCTGAAAGCCCCACTGTCTGTCAGATGACTATCTGTCACCTCCTCTGGCTCTATTCCTTAATGACAACAGTGGTCATACTTAGCCCAGATACCGGGATGCAAGCAGAGGCTTCTCCTGTCTGCTTCCCAATGTCAAGAGCACCGCGCTCCAACACCTGCCATACAAACTGATTGACGGCCCTGCTCTGTGTTTGTTAAGAGGCAGGCAGAAAATCACTACCTTCCTGTTTTTTTAATACTGGGAAAATTAGAGGATACTAATGATTTTAAGGCTTCTATGGTCCTTGCATTTTAGACAACTATCTTTAAAAAAAAAAAGCACTTTTGGGGCGCCTGGGTGGCTTAGTCGGTTAAGCGTCCAGCTTTCGCTTAGGTCATGATCTCGCGGTTTGTGGGTTCGAGCCCCGCGTCGGGCTCTGTGCTGACTGCCAGCTCAGAGCCTGGAGCCTGTTTCAGAGTCTGTGTCTCCCTCTCTCTCTGACCCTCCCCTGTTCAGCTGTCTCTCTATCCTAGAAATAAAAAAAAAAAAAAAGCACTTTTATTTTACTCATTCAGGAGTGCTTCTATTTCTGTTAAAATTCAAAGGAACACAGATTAGAATCTCTTACTGAAAATACTGTTAGCTGATTTCATCAGAAGGGCACTCTAAACACACAGTGCTTCTCTTTGCTTACATATGCGATAATTATCCAAAATTTCACAAAATTCCCCATTGTACACTAAAAACCCACTAGTTTCTTCAGACCAGAAGTTCTCATGATCTCGCGGTTTGTGGGTTTGAGCCCCGCATCAGGTTCTATGCTGGCAGCTCAGAGCCTGGAGCCTGTTTCAGATTCTGTGTCTCCCTCTCTCTCTGCCCCTCCCCCACTTATGCTCTGTCTCAAAAATAAACTATAAAAAATACATAAGTAAGTCATTTAAAACTATTTTAAAGACTTACAGAAACAGCATTTTTAATGAAAAATAACCATGTTTTCTAACAAAAATTTAGTAATAGTGTGATTTTACATTTGTTTAAATCTCTCAATGTCTAATTTTACAACAGGAAAGCTATTCTCCTATCAGCTTCCGCATTCAATCTGTTACATGCTCTTCTGGTTGACGTATAAAACCCAGCCTCACAAAGACGTGTTGTTGAAAAGGGGGAGTGTTCTATTAGTCTTGTCAGATAATTCCAGATACTCTCCTGTGAGGCTACATCACAGTTCAACAAGTGGTAGATTGTTGAAAGGTTAACTGCAATGCAGAATCTGAAATCATTATCAGTGTAAAGCTGTCACTGTTCTGTTAAAACTCACTTATCTCCAAAATATGTAAAGAACCCCTAAAATTCAACAAAATCTAATAACCTAACTGAAAAACAGGCAAAGGACCCGAACAGACATTTCTGCAAAGATGACAGACAAGTGGTCAAAAAGTGTATGAGAAGGGGCTCAACATCACTAATCATCACAGAAATGCAAGTCAAAACCAACAAGAACAACGAGCGTTGATGAGGATGTAGAGAACCTGGAGCCCCGCGCACTGGGTGGGAGAGCGTCTCCAGCAATTCCACCTCCAGGACTGTCCTCAAAAGGGAAAAGCAGGGGCCGGAGGTGCCTGACCACCATGTTCATGGCAGCACTATCCACAAGAACCAAAAGGTGGAGGGAAACCAAGCGGAAGGATGGTGGACCGAATGTGGTGGAGACACAACGTGTCGCTCAGCCGAAAGAGGAGGAGGTGCTGTCATGTGCTACGTGGGTGAGCCCTGAGCACACTGCTGACAAAGGAGGTGGTCAACAAAAGACAATATTCTACAATTCCACTTAGGCGGTATCTAAGGTGACCCAATTCACAGAAACAGCAAGTAGAAGGGTGGGGGGCGGGAGCTGGGGGTGGGGAGGAGGCGAAGGGAGCTGCTGTTTAACAGGGACAGAGCAAGAGACTTACAAGATGAAAACGTTCTGGAGATCTGTTCCACAACAACATGAATGCACTTAATACTAACTGAACTCAACACTTAAAAATGGCCAAAGTGGTAAATTTCACTTTCTGTGTTTTTACTGATGTCACAAGCCTCCTGACCTCCCCGACCGCATGTGGGGCACCCATAAACTGTGCCACCGCAGGCCATCAGGTTGGCTGACTTCTTCCGTCCCCTCCTTAGCTTATGGAAAACAAAACTGCAAGTACAGTCTGATGTATGATCTGAAGCCAATCGTGAAAGACAGTTTCTTTCCTACGTGGAATGTAAGTGAAGGGCAAAGAATCTTCCAGACTGAAGCATCTTGGGAAGTACCAGAATTAACTATTCATTAAATTCGGCATGTGAAATACCGCTGGTTTGCATAGACGCCTTTGGATTTCCTTTTTGAAATGCTTTGCCGTTTACAAAAACAAGCCTGATCTCTTGCTGGAAACGATAGGAAAACCATTTAGCAGCTCAAATCCATCACCAGATATACTTATAGATTTAGAGGTATCTTCATTTGGTCAAATCATGTTTTTATCAAGAGAAAAAGACCTCCTTTGTCCTATGATGACAGAAGAGCTCACACAGGCTGGCAGTCTGACCCCAAAAGGGACAGACTAAACATCTAGCTCAGAAAAAGAATACATGACAATTACTTAGTACAAACAATGGATATGAAGATCTGGATTTTTTTTAAAACCTGAAGGTAATAAAGACTCTTTGATGTTAGCTCCTTACGCTGGAAATGAGCTAACATCAAAATCAAGAGGAATCAGAGGATCTGCCTCGTGAGGAAGGAGGAAGGTCCAGTGGGACCGAGAACAAGTGACAAATGCTAGAGACGTAACATTACACAAGTAGTTACCTTTGGTAATAACGAAGACCTAAAGATTTCTGTGAAAACAGAACTGTATTTACACAGGATGAATACACACTTAGCATCATTATCTAAAGGGGAAGTGAACAAAAAACTTGCTGCTCTGGCAAAGAATTAACCTGCTGGGGAAGCACCTGTGCCCCAAGAACACAATGACAGAAACAAAGGAGACAAGGGGACAGAGTATTTTCCCCTCTTGACAATCTGGGCCCACACTTCTACCCTCAAGTCCACATCTGCTAAGACTGGGTTTGTTAACACAGAGGCTTTTCAAGACGAATCCAAAAGCATCAACCAGCACTCATGCACGAGCGGCATCACCATGGCAAGAAGCCAGCACTGCACAGCGGACACCCCGTGAAGGAAGTAACATTAACATGGGCGCATCCTACTCCTACCAGAAATGGCATTTTACTTGATCCTTAAAAATAAAATCGGTCATTATTATTTAACTGACACCTTAAGTCCTAAGGAACTAAGTTATACAAGGGGACACATTTGTAAGATATTTAAAAGAGAAAAGGCCATTCATTTCCACATTGTGCAAACAACCATCTAAAGAATGCAGAGTAAAACCCACAGGTTTTGGCTCCTAGAATTTTAGCTGGAAATGCCATTATCTCTTATGTAATACCACACAACGAAAGTATGCTTCACGTAAGGATTCTAAAATAAGTGCATAAGCTACTATAATCTGATGAAAGTACACAGGATTTTTGAGCTAATAAGAAAATATTCTTACCCATCAGAGTCCACATGAACAGTGAGCAAAATGTGGGAAATAACCATGTTAGAAATTACCAGTTTGTCAACTTGTTCAGCGATCATTTCACATATCTTTACACCCCTCACCTGAACTGTGGTTTCAGGTGACTTACTCAGGTGTGTAGGGGGAGTGCCTGCACTCCAGGAAAAACACAAATACCAACAATGCAGAACAATAATCACAAAGCAATCACTTCAATAATCATGTGTAAAGGATACAACACACAAACGGTAAAGAGAACTTACCAACTCTATCGGGAAGGACTTCAAGCGCAGACACTCTTTCGTCTTTATTAAGTTCTAGTCCATAAACACAGTCAAATCCATCGTACTTTATAAGATACAAAGAAGGATTTACAGGCACCTGGTCCAGAACGGTTCCTTTCCACTGGGTGACAGGGCCATTCCCCTCCTTCCACCCATGCTGAATCCTGCAGCCTACGATGTTCCTCCGGGGCTGGGAAACGGGTTTGCTCGGCCCCACACTGCTCCGGTGTTTCCTGCATTCACACACATACACACGTAAGGGACCATCTCGGAAGCATGCACCCCTACCCCCAAGCCCACTGCTAGCTAGCATGCTGCCCCGGAGCAGGTGCCCGCAGGGCCTCCGCTTCCTCCTGGGCACGCGCCCCGCTCCCTGCACACCCTGGGGGAGGGCAGAGGAGCAGCACTTGCCCGTAGCAACTTCACCCCGATGGGGAGCATGAGCACCACCTTCTCAGAGCTTCTGCTGCTGCAGTCAACTCACAGTTACCCCAGTTAATCACACAGAAGGGCTGACCGCATCAAATATGGACACAGGCACATGGCTTTACCGAATATGAACCCACAACCATTCAATCTCACCCACTCTGGCGCCCACACGATGAGCCCCCACCGCCTGAATCAAGGAGAAAACGCTGGACACTTAACGTCCCCTTAACTGGCAGTCCAGGCCAGCTGGCATCCAGGCATCACACAGTCAGTACTCCTCTGGAAAATGTACAATCTTACACACTTGAATTTTGACAAACACGTAACGTATCATTAAAACTATTGGAGGAGCAACACCAAACCACATTCTTTCCAGATTATTAACAATTGGAAAATCTACATTCAACATTTACAAGCAGTACATGTGGGTCCTCGTATCAGGGAAGGCATCTGGGCTCCACCTAGGAGTCCGCAGACAAGGGATCAGGCTGGGCGTGGACAGAGCAGACAGCCTGGCCCCGTGCGCACTGCACGCGCTCAGCCAAGAACATCTGGTGGGCAGAGAGCTCTCATCTACACAAGTGAAAGTCACGAGCAACTGGCATATGCACAAACATAGAAAAAAACAATTTATTGTAGGCTGTGATATTTAAACTATGATGTACATACTTTAAAGAGGCGAGCTAGGAAATCTAGAGCGAGCGTGCCACCGAGGAACCTCAGCGGCTGCCCAATGAGGTCCACATCTGCTGGCACAGGCCTCTCCCTCAGCAAGACGGGGCCATCCCTGACGGAAGACCGCTTACGTCGGCTGGTAAAGGGCTCCCGGGGTTCCGAGGGCGTTCTCTGCAGGCTCCCAGCAGACCTGCCTTCCAGGAGGAAGGGGGGTTCACAGGATGACAAGGCAAGACCCCACAGGCCGTGTGGAGACAGAGGGGCTCGAGCTCTGCAGGGACGGCCACGCAGGGAGCCACAGATCTTCTCACGCACAGGGCCCAGGAGGACAGAGGCAGAAGTGCATGTCAGACGACACAGACCAGTCGGAGGCACACCCAAAGGCCATCTGCCCACAAGGGAGATGGAAATCCTCCCCACTGCCAGGCACACACTAGAGGCCTGAGCAGGGAGGGAGAACTAGACAGGCCATGTCAGAAACGAGGACTAAACCGGAGGAGCATGGCCACCTGATGCGGTGGGGCGCGCCTGGGCAGACAGGACACAGCTTCCAGCTGTCAAAGGACATTAGGACGCTGGCGCAACTCCCGGAAAAACCCCTGAAAGAAATGACGTCCCTGTGCAAAGGCAGTCCTGGGAAAACAGACCCCAACTACGGACACAAACATCTTCCAGTAAAACACATCCTTTAAGGAAAACATCTGGTGGGCTTCTGGGCACAAGGACCGCTTCACGGGAGGATGTAACGGTGACATTGGGGCCACGAGGCAGCAGAGTTTACGGTTCTCAGGAAGGGGAATGTGAGCCAAGGACACTACACTGACCATGGAGGCCTGTGAGGTTACAGGCCGCCCGCCGTACAGAGAGCACTTGGGACAATCACCCTCCCTTGGATGGACAGAGGGGCAGGGCCGAGAGCTTGACTCCGTGCTGCCCACCCAGGGACTCAGCAGAGTGCAACTCGTCAGAGAGAAAAAGCCAAGTACTGGGCACTATCGAGGCTGTCACCTGTAACTACCAACAGCACTAACACCCAGACACCGGTAAGCTCAGGCCCCTACATATCGCTGGGAGAGGACAGGAATCTCAGCATTATGTATCTCCTCAAACAGCCAATTACCCATCTGTGAGATTTCGCCAGAAATCCTAGCAATGCACACTTGTACAGGATCAGGCTTTCTTCACAGCAAAGGCAGAGACTAGTTCTCAACCTCACAGAGTAAGGAATACAGTCACATGCACCATTTCAGAATTCATACAAACATTCCACCATAACTACCAAAATTGTAAGCAAATACAGCTTCTCCGCCAGTACGATCTTTGATCTAAATCTGTCATCCTGGCTGGGCCACAGTACTCACCTATCTGGCCAATCATTATTCTAGATGTTTTGTGTGAAGGCATTTTTCTAGAAAAACAGTGTGTAAATCAGCGGATGGCCCACCATAATGTAGGTGGGCCTCACCCAATCAGTTGAAGGTCTTAAGAAAAAGTGTTCTCATAGGAAGCAATTTTGCCCTTGGATGGGAGCTGCAACACAGCTCTTCTAATCTGTGTGTGTGTGCACACTCATACGTACACACAATCCCTGCGGGTCCACAACCAGAAAAGCTTCTATCCTGGACTCAATCCCTCAACTAGCACTTGGCCCATCGAAAAAGAGCTGTTCAAAATTATCTCCCCCATTTATTATTTTTTTAAGAAGTAGACTTCACACCCAGCACAGAGCCCAGTGTGGGGCCTGAACTCCCAACTGTGCTATCATGACCTGAGCTGAGATAGACGATTAACCGACTGAGCCATCCCGGTGTCCCGTTCCCACATTTACTCTTGACGCTTCACCCACCATCCCTTCCTCAGCAGAGAAACACAGCACTTTCCGGTCATTCCTCCACGACCCTCTTCCCTGACACTGCTCACCTTCCAAAAAAGCTTCAGACCAAGTTCTCCTGAATTAGGTAAAATAGACAGGCTTGTGAATTTCAGCCTATCTATCAAACCGATAGATAGAAACTGTTTCTTTCCCTTTTCTTGAACCACGTCTCTTTAATTTAACAAGCCTTCCTACACTGGGGGTAAACGTTCACTTCCTTTCCTGATTCCTCTACGACCTTTGCAGGTCGGCTGTGTCTGGGTGTGGTGGCACTGTCTGCAGACTCTGGTTAGCTCTCCCGTCATGTGTGACTCTCTCTCATGCGGTCAGTGCTCCTGGGGTGCCTGACAGTCCTCAGCGCTCCTGTGTTCGGTGCAAGGCGAGACCACGGCGTCTGTAGCTGGGATGTACTTCTTCAGGCCCAATCGGACCCTGACGTCTGAGCAGGAGGTGTGGGATCTGAGAAGCAGCAGGGACCCAGGGGGCTGTGGAGTGGCTGGGAGCAGAGACCTGGGGACGGAGACGAGGGGCAGGCAAACCTCTTCAGCGGCTGCTTTCTCCTCTGGCCCCCTTGAATGCGGCCAGCCTTTGGGGTCTCCAACCTGTGCAGAATTCCAGGGTCCACTCTGGATACCCACTTATCGGAGGGCTTCCTTTTCAACTCAAAGTGGCAGAGAGCTCTTCAGCTCAGTGCTTAAAAAAAAATTTTTTTTTAATGTTTTTATTTATTTCTAGGAGAGAGAGAGACAGAGTGAGCAGGAGAGGGTCAGAGAGGGAGTCACAGACTGAAACAGGCTCCAGGCTCTGAGCTGGCAGTCAGCACAGAGCCCGACGCAGGGCTCGAACCCACGAACCGCGAGATCATGACCCAAGCGAAAGTCGGACGCTTAACCGACTAAGCCACCCAGGCGCCCCTAAAAGAAATTTTTTAATGTTTATTTACTTTTGAGAGAGACAGAGACACAGAATGCAACTGGGATAAGGGCAAAGAGAGAGAGACACAGAATCCAAAGCAGGCTCCAAGCTCTCAGCAGAACCTGTTTGGGATTTTCTCTCTCTCTCTCTCTCTCTCTCTCTCTCTGCCCCCTCCCCCTCCTGGCTCACTGTCTCTTTCTAAATGAATAAACTTATAAAATAAAATAAATAAAATAAAATAATAAAATAAAATAAAATAAAATAAAATAAAATAAAATAAAATAATAAAATAAAATAAAATAAAATAAAATAACTCCCTGAATGTGATGTGGACTTACATTCTCCGTGGACAGACATATTCGTTAACAGCCCTCAAGCTCGTGCTCGTCCCTGCAAAGAGTCTAGGGCGCTCTCCATGCCCTCTCTCCAAAGGCGCGCGCGCGCACAGCATTGCCACAGACGGGCACCACACGCGTCATCTGGGAGAACAGCTGAGCCTGCGGCCAAGCCCAACTAAAAGGATGCACTGTGTCACGATCGGAACAACTCAAGAAGACAGCACAGAAACAGGAGGTAAGCACCTGTGAGCACTTTCCTTGCTCCTCTCCCAAAGCCTCTGGCCTCTGGAGGGGTAAGCTGCTGTCTGTCCTCACGGCTGGGACGGGCTCTACCTGAACTCGCATGTGGAGCGTCCAGATCCTGGGAAGAAAGCCACTCTCTCTGTACAGCAGGAGCGGATTTCACACAAGCATCTTAGTTCTCAGATGGGCTTCGCTGGAGAATCTAGCAGGCAAACGACTGCCCAGAGTACATGGTAAAGGCGTGACCCCAGGTCCCACGATCCCAGACCTTCAAGCACACGCTCCTGGCCACCACTGCCCCACACACCACACCTTGGGGAGCATGAGTCACAAGTGACACTAGTTTCTATGCACCCATGGTCCCAAAAAGGTAAGCTGAGACTGTGGGGGGCATTTCTGTATGTTGCTCAACACTTTATATAAATTCGGAAACTACCAGGCTAACGATTCTGTCATCCAGAAACGAGATTCTGAGTTCAAAGTGCATCCTCCTCCCCGGGACTGGAAGACCTTATTTTGGTGGCCATTATTTAAAAGGCCACTTCTTCAACTTCAACTAGCACCATCCTGCTGTGAACCGGGATATGCCACTCACACAGCGCATACTATGTTGCATGAATTCATTACTGACACGTTCCTTATTCTATTTAGTACCGTCTTCTAAAAGCAGTCCCCTTAATCGTGTTGCAGCAGATTTCAGAAGAAACTACTGGTTGAATCAAAATAATTGTCTTTTGGGGCACCTGGGTGGCTCAGTCAGTTAAGCGTCCGACTTCAGCTCAGGTCATGATCTCACGGTCCGTGGGTTCAGGCCCCGTGTCAGGCTCTGTGCTGACAGCTCGGAGTCTGGAGCCTGTTTCAGATTCTGTGTCTTCCTCTCTCTCTGACCCTCCCCCACTCGTTCTTGGTCTCTGTCTCAAAAATAAAAATAAACTATAAAAAATTACAAAATAATGGTCTTTTTATAAGATGCACACCAGCAAGGAGAAAGTTTTTCCTGGTATCTGTTGCATAATACAAGTTGTACAGCTGACACTGCTATTGCCAGCTTAAAACGACAATATAAAAAGAAAATGGGGATCTGGTTTCCACCCACACACTATGGGTTCTTTCACTACTCTGTCTGCACACCGTGCCCCGAGAATGCCAGAGCTGTCCGTGGAACCCTCCCAATGCCGAGCCCTTCCAAACGGTATTCACTTCCTTGGTGTAAAGAGCACTTACTCACAAGTCAATTCAAAGGTATTATACTTTTTGATCAATTTAAGACATGCACACCACACTTTATACAGACTCCTGCTGCACTGTTATCTAGTCCGTGTGTTTACGACAGAAATAACCCATTTTCCTGACGTAAGACAAGCAACCATTCCAGAGGAAGCGCGGTGTGGTAGCTGAGTGCTCTAGAACCCTGCCGTCCCCTGGCGCAGTTGCTTCCCAGCTCTATGACCCCACTATTCACTTAACCTCTTGCATCAAAGGGCCCATGGTTCCTACTTGATAAGGACGCCATGCAATGTGCTCAAGCCCACAGCAGGGACTCCAGGAGAAGGGAGAGGAGGGGAGAGGCATCTGTCATTGTTATGGTCAGTGACTGGGACTTGTGACTTAACAAACGGAAAAGCACTTGCTGAAAATACCTCTAATTAGTGTATAACAGCCCTGGTCCATTTTTCTAAAAATACACCAAAACCCAGTAGTGTTTTCTGACAGTGCCTTGAAATGGAAAGGCATCCACTCTTCAAATTAGGGAAGACAAAGAACCAGACTTGCTGAAAACTGCAACAAAGAACTGTTACAGCAAAACTTGCCTGAGATACCCCCAAACTCAAAATGCACAGCTGACCCTTAAAGCAGGGATCGGGGCACTGACCCACACACAGTCAAAACCCAGGGTATAATTTCTGGCTCCCTCAAAACTTGATAGCTTGACCAGAAGCCTTACCAATTACATAAACACCATACACTCTGTATGCCGTATGGACCCTACGCTATACTCTTACAATAAAGGAAGCCAGAGAAAAGAACAGGACGTTAAGAAAACCATAAGGCAGGGGCACCTGCATAGCTCAGTTAAGCATCCGACTTCAGCTCAGGACATGATCTCACTGCTCATGACTTCAAGCCCTATTATCAGGCTGTCTTCAGATCCTCTGTCCCCTCCCCCCCACCCCACCCCCGCCCTCCCCTGCTCTCTCAAAATTGGGAGGGAGGGAGGGAGGGAGGGACAGGGGGAGGGAGGAAGGAAGGAAGAAAGGAGGAGAAAATCATAAGGAACAAAAACACACTTATAGTTCTGTGCCACATTTAAATCTGGGTACAAGTGGCCCTGTGCAGCTCAACCCTGTGTTGTTCAAGGGCCAAGTGCAGTTTCACTGCGGATGCATTTCCCAAACGATGTCCTGTGTAGCTGGGGAAGGCCTGTCCACCAGCCTGTTCCCAAACTGCAGCAAGGGGCCTGGCGGCAGGGGGCATGGAAGTGCACCCCAGTCACTTGAAGGTCAGGACGAGACGCAGCTACACAACCACTCTGGTCTGCTGCAGCCATGCTCCCAACGCCGCAGACCCGACTCCCTGCGTCCCGCTAGTGTCCACAGGGACGGGGCTGCCGCGCTCGTCTGCCGGGTGCTCCTGTGACTCCCTCTGCATGTGAGGTTACTGCTCAGCCCCCCGACAGACAGGAGGTGAGAGGAGGGAGGCCACGGTCAGCGGCTGCAGGTCCCGTGTGCCTTTCCTCGCTCACTACTGGGCCACAGTGGAGACAAGGGCAGAGTGAGCCTCCAGGTCCGCTGGTCAGTTCGTGGTTTCCATAAACATCTCGCCGGCAGAAAGGCTGGTCTATGGAAAAGCTGGCGCCCCACCATTCCAGTCCGACCAGGATTTCTAGGCGCAGTAAGCAGAGTCCAGGCAGACAGAGGAACGTGCCAAGGTGCCCAGCAGGGCCAACCAGCTCCCCGCTCCGAGCCAGCCCCTGTGCAGGGGCCTCACTAGCCAGCAGACCCCTCCAGGGGCACCGTGCAGCGACCACCCATCACAAAATGTGCCGACTCTTTGTTTCCAATCATCTTCAGATGTGCACAGAGATCAGAAGACAAGGAATGGGACTGAGTGTCCTCTCTTCCCGTGGCGCCCTCCGGTTACAGAGTACCAAGTTCAAGGCCATCTACTGAAGGCTTGTTTCACTGAAACAAACACCAGACCGAGCTCCCTGCATCGCAGACCATAGGGGAGCAGACACTCAGAAGTTTTAACAGGTAGGCATTTATTCCTTGTGCTTTCGGGGGGGAGAGGAGGCAGGGAATTACTAGCACATCAGGGCCACGAGTCCATGGAAAGCAGTGCTTAAGAGCAGGCATGTGAAACCCTCACACACCCAAGAATGCCTGAAATCCTAACTAAAGGAACGTCTAACCAGATACCCAGGAGTGTATAAAAATGGGTAAAACTTGGGGCTCCTGGGTGGCTTAGTCGGTTAAGCGTCCGACTTTCGCTTGGGTCATGATCTCGCGGTTCGTGGGTTCGAGCCCCGCGTCGGGCTCTGTGCTGACTGCCAGCTCAGAGCCTGGAGCCCGTTTCAGTCTGCGACTCCCTCTCTCTCTGACCCTCCCCTGCTCATGCTGTCTCTCTCTCTCTCTCTCCTAGAAATAAATAAAAAATATTTAAAAAAAAAAAATGGGTAAAACTGAATGCACACCACATTCTGAAAACCAGTTATTTTAAACTAACTGATAAAATCTCTTTTGCATGAAATGTTCCAGTCTCACAAATTAGCATGTAACTTGCTTCTCCTCCCCACTGACTTTAAATTTTTATCATTACCGGACATTACGGCTTATATTCATTTTGTTACCTCTCACTTGGGCCAAGAGACAGTTGATCACTTATGGTAATGGTGCAACACAATGATAAATTACCAGGTCAGTGGGCATGGCAGAACCATGAACGTAATGCGCACATCAACAAAATCTGGGGAATGCTTTATCAACCCTCAGGGACACCCAGGCCTCAACTTCACTTTCACATGGTAGGTCATTTCATGGACCAAACCTGACACATTACCTACACTACCATGCACGTACCCATGTACATGGAAGGCACGGGTGCCCGAATCAACGACCATCATGTAAGGGCACGCGTATGCATCCAGACCCGTCACAGTGGCCAAGGCGCCTCGTGCTCTTTGGCCACAAAGGGTGGGACTTTGGTGTGAACAATTCAGAAGGGAGGCAAGGGAGGTGCCAGCGAGGGTCAGAGGCCTGGTCCATAGTTAACAATCTCCAATCGAGGCTCAAATGATCAGAACCGACTTGCCAGAGCAGTGCCGTGGTGCAGCGGCAGGGACCAGGGCCTAGGGGATACTTGTGCAATCTAGTCCGATGTGTGACTCAGTACAAGCACAGCATTATTTAACACAGCACCTCAATTTCCTTTACAAATGTAACTACGTCACACACAAAGATTAAAGGGAGGGAAAAGTGGCTTGTTCATTCTGGTACTACAGAGTTTAGGACTTAAAACATACTGGTCACTTAAAATACACGGTTTTTTAGATGATCTTTCAACAGGCATATGCTTTCTCTGAATTTCAAGCTTCTCATTTATTTGAAAAAGTTACAAAGCAGTGAGAGAGCAGCTGTCAGCGTGCTCATCAGGCCCTCCAGCAGCAGCTGAGGCCTCCGGCCACCAGGACCTCCCTGCCAGCAGCACACCCAAGGCCCCGCAAAGACCCCGCGTGCTGACAGCATGCGGCCCTCCCCAGGGGGAAGAGGAAGAGGAGGGCCATGTGCCGCCCTCACTGCCGGGGTTTCCCACCATGTGCACAGCCTGGGGGCGCTTGGGGGAGATCATGGTCCAGAGGCTTTCAAGGGTGGAAGGACAGGCGTAGGCGGCCATAGGCCACAAGGACGGGTCACGGCCTGCTCAGCACACAGAAGAGGGCAGCACACTGGCGTCTCGAGCCCTATGTCACCTAAGGCCACAACCTGCTATTTAAAAGCAAGTCTCAGAGTTGCTTACTTGTGGGACGTCCTCTTCTTCATCATGCTTGCAGACACGCCAGCATGGCCTAAAAGAGAAGTGAGCACATCAATAACAACATCAATAAAAACCGGACAGAAAATACTGCAGAACCTGGGAAAAATGAGCTTCCGAAAACTACTATACAAAGCATGACAGGGGGCATCTGGGGGCTCAGTCAGCTAAGTGTCTCTGACTCCGGCTCAGGTCATAATCTCACGGTTCATGAGTTCAAGCCCCACGTCGGGCTCTGTGCTGACAGCTCAGAGCCTGGAGCCTCCTTCGGGTTCTGTGTCTCCCTCCCTCTCTCTCTAATATAAACAAACATTTAAAAAAAAAAAAAAAAGCATGAAATGAAAATAAGCCATAAAGAGCCAACCTGTAGGAAGCTATTTGTTTATTTAATTGCTAAGAAGGAAATAAAAGGGGTTCCAGGACGGTAACAAGGACAACAGCTCATCTCCCCAGATCAGCCATAAAAAACCCAAAATCCCATGGAACAAAAACCACAACAACAAAAGTGACAATCTGGCAGTAAAGTACTAAGTTACAGAAGCTGTCTTCCCGCGACAAGCCACCAGAAAGCGAGCAGATTTGAGCCGTCTGGACCCAGGCAACGGAGGACAAGAGGCACTGGCCCCCAGCACCAGGAGGCTGTGCGCCAGCCAGGCCCGCGTGCGAGAGCGATGCACGTGATGGCCCGCGGGGGAACAAGGAGAGCTGGTGACCGTGCCCCAGGCTGAGAGCCAGAGCAGGGCTGGATGAACAGGGGGGCAGGAGGCCAGAGCACTGGGTGGGGGGGGTCCCCTCAGAGGGACTCTAAACATCTGGTGGTGGAAAGGGACAGCAGTTGTTCAAAGCCCAGCCAGCCATTGTTTCGAACCCGTGGGGCAGTGGGTAAAAACCACACAGAGGTGACCTCTCAGCAGGAGGGCTGCTCCAGACCCACCGGGGCACCTGGTGGCCAGAACAAAGTCCGAGCATGGCCGCAGAGTCCCGACGTGCCACCACACATCTCAAAGGGCCAGCACCCCAAAAGGGGCCACTCAGCTCAAAGGAAAATAGCCAACCATACCCCATGCCAAGTGGGTTACAACCAGAAAGTAATTAACGGCAAAGACGTTAAAAGAGCTGTAATCTGCTCAAACATTTAAGAGACAACACAGACAACACTCAAAACAGAAAAATGTGTGGAATAAAAGAAATGAAAGTGACGAGAACACATAATCTGAAATGAAGATGAACGGACATGGTTAATAGGGGACCAGACCCATGGACGGTAGGGATAGAAGGAGCCTTGGGGACCCTCACAACTGGTGTCAACAAGGCCTGATGCACAGTAAACCGCACCCAGGGAGAGAGAGGTGCACCAGGAAAAAAAGAGCTAGAAGAAGCAGTGCAGAGAGTTCCCCAGATGTGTTGAGCGCAGAGCCACACAGCCAACGAGCTCAGCTGTGCCCAAGTGGGACAAAAACAAAAGACGAGCCCGCTAGAGTGCATCCTAATCCCAGTTCTGAAAACCAGGGCCAATGACAGCCCAACAGGGGCGCCTGGGTGGCTCAGTGGGTGAAGCGACTGACTTCAGCTCAGGTCATGTTCTCACAGGCTCTGTGCTGACAGCTCAGAGCCTGGAGCCTGCTTCAGATTCTGTGTCTCCCTGTCTCTCTGCCCCTCCCCTGCTCGTGCACTCTCTCTCTCTCTCTAAAAATAAGTAATTTTTAAAAAGAAACAACACAGAGAAACAAAGACAACAGTGGCTCCAGACTCATGGTCAGAAAGAGCATGAGCCAGAACAGAAGACAGTGGAATAAAACTCATGGACTCAGAGCACTACATCCGGCCGAGGTAGATTCTAGTCTCAACAGCACAGATAATGGCATCAAATGAAGAGTGTCCAAACACACCAATTCAGGGACTATATAAAAACGGATGGGACGACTGCTAGCACCACACATATTAACTTCAGGACAAAGTTATCAGGGATCAAGACGACATTTCAAAATGGTAAGAGCCAATTAATTAAGAAGCCAGCACATTTAACATGTTGACGGTATGTGAACTAGATCAGAACACTGGGGTTCACGAAGCAAGGCCCAATGGCCCGGACAGGAAAAAGCGACACATCCACAATTAGACGTTCAGACGTGAGCTCTCCTCTCTTGGTCATAGACTAAGGAGTGGGTAGGGCATCAGGACACAGAAAGCCAGAGCACTACAAACAGCCTACACTGGTTTTTTTCCCCCCAAGTCCACATGAGACGTTCACTCAGACCCACCATCTGCTACTCATGGCACAAACCCTCCGTACACCTGAAACAACGTGAAATCCTAAGAAGCTTGTTCTCTGACCACATGAGAATTAAACCAGAAATTAATATCTGGAAATACTTGTTTTCGAAAATTAAACCACAATCTTGTTTAATCCACAGTGCAAGGACAAAAATCACAATGAAATTTTATCTTGAAGAAAATAATACCACAGCAGCACTCCTTGTTGCAGTGATCAAAACTCACACTCAGCAGCAAAATACAAAGAAAACAAAGAACCTCTGACCACAAGCTCAGTCCAATGGTCCCCCAGGGGAGGACCCCCGGGAGGAGGTGGTCCCCTGGCGGGAGGAGGAAGGCTACTGGGTTATCTGCAAAGTCTCCCTGGCCTCCCCTGAGAGCGGGCATGCTAACACACACTTCCTCATCAGCAGGCCACTTTCAATTCCAACGTGGAGTGAACAAGTGGAGACACACAGCTAACTGGTCAGTGCAGGGCTGTCTGTCCTGGATCACAGCGAAGATGGTAAGACAGACAGGTCCACGGTGCCCAGCACTGTCCACCCCACTGTCCCTGGCAGCCCAGGCACCTGTACACAGACAAGCAGGCAGCTCACAGATGACAGAAGACAGCCTGGGAGGACAGCAAACTTCCCTGGAACCCCCTGGAACATCTCTAGGCTTGGGGTGCATGGGATGAGGGCAGTGGATAAACCACCCAGAGTACAGGATTTGCCCAGGGCCCTTGGGGCCCAGGGGACCTGCCCCCCCTCCCCACTAACCCTCCTCCCCCCAGTGCCAGGGCCAGCTCGCCTCCCAAGCAGAGTTCACCAGGACAGGGCCACCAGCCTTATATCCGTCTGCCCCCGCCCCTGTGCACCAGGCAATGCCCGGGCCCACCTGTCACCACGTGTCCCCACAGGACTCACTTTCCCAGCCACAGGAGGGCCACAGCGGGAGCCCTGGAGAAGAGGCAAGCCGCGCCCAGTCAACCCTCCACTCTCACGGAGACGCGGCCCCTCGGGCACAAGCACCACAGGCCCAGGGCGCCACCGCATGTGCAAGGACCTCAGAGCTTGGTGCACAGGGAGGAAGCATGGCTCTCCTCAAGGCCGCTGACCCGGCACAGTTCCCACACCGAGAACACGGAAAGCGGGAGCTCTGGGAAACACACAGAGAGATCGCGCTGTGCATGAGTCGAGTCCCCCTCTGCCTGAACAAGGGAGAAGCTGCACAAGATCAAGAACCCGCAACTCCTCTTTGAGTGAACAGAGAAGGAGTCCCAGGGCAAAGGGCCACCGCCAAACCAGAGACAGGCGCCAAACCAGAGACAGGCGGCAGACAGACTCGCCCGGTGCGCCTCAGGCAGAGCCTGGGGGGAGCAGGTGGGAGAGCTGGGGCCTGGCAGGAATGCAGGGTCCCATTCTCCCTGGTTACACTGGAAGGAGCTCTGCAGCTCCGTCTGGTTCCCAGGGAAGGGGAGAGAAAACGCCCCTCCAGCCCCCACTAGAGGGATGAGAAAGTACCCATTCAGAGATAGAACACAACGTTTGGTTCTCAACAAGGCCTGTCCCCAAGAGCCCGATCGGCCCAAGGGAAGGGAGGTTCAATGTCCTGTCGCACAGGGGGGAAGAGGAGGACAGGAGGGCCAGCCAGTGTCACAGCCTCAGTAAAGACAGGACGCCTAGTCAGACACTGCAGACGTATCCTGCCCCCCACACCCCACCGAGGGGCACTGAAGGCCTGCGAGCTCCTCTCACCTAGCACATCCTGTTCAACACGGTCGAAAACTTATAAAGCACATGAAAAAGCAAACAACATGGTTTGAAGAGACAACAAACACAGGAACCAGACTCTGGCATGACAGAGGTGATGGAATGATCAGTCCAAGAATTCTAAGTATCAATATAATAAGGTAGAGGCTCTAATGAAAAAAAAGTACACAACGTGTAAGAAAGAAAATAAGTAATGTAAAAAGAAAGGTAGAAATTATCAGGGGAAAAAAGATGCGGCAGAGGTCAAAACACCAGAACAGAAATGAAGGATGTGTTGAGGGACTCATGATGGAGAAAGTGCAATCAAAACCACAAAAAGCGAGGAAAAGTGGAAGCAAAAATAGGAAGAAGTGGAAGAGAAAATAGAAGAAAGCACAGGGCAAGCAATAGGGCACAGTAAGAAACACAGCAGACATTAACCAGTGATCCCTGGACATGGCTGAGGAAAGAGTCTCTGAGCTGCAGGACATTTGAGTCTCTGAGCTGCAGAGACAAGTCTCTGAGCAACAGAACCGTCCCAACCTGAAAAGCAGAAAGAAAACAGACAAAGGAAAAAACAAATCCGAATATCCAAGGACTGTGGGACGACTACAAACGGCAGGGAGACAAGACGGAGACAGAGGGAACAGAGGAAATAATTAAAGCAATAATGACTGAGGATTTCCCCAAATTAACGTCAGTCACTAAACCAGAGATCCAGGAAGTTCAGAGAATGCCAAGCAGGATAAATGCCCAAAAACCGCACGTAAGTGTATCATGTTCACACAGCAGCAAATCAAGGGCAAAGAAAATCTCCTGAAAGAAGCCAGAGGAAGACACACCTTATGTACAGAGGAGCAGAGCAAAGAGCAGACAATCACACCCGCCCTCCCCTCGGGAAGCACGCAAGCCGAGAGGAGTGAAGTACTTAAGCGCTGAGAGAAAATTAAAAACCTACAATTTGTATTCTGCTAACCTTCAAGAGTAAAGGAGAAACAGACTTGCTCAAAGAGAAGAAAATTTGTTTCCAGGAGACCTGCACTACACGAAATGTTAAAAGAAATTCTTCAGAGAGAAGAAAAATGAGTTGAAAAACTCAAATCTATCTACATAAAGATCATTAGAGATCATCTTTCTTAACAGAAATGGTAACATATTTTCCAGAATATTAACAACGTATGGGGCACCTGGGTGGCTCAGTCGGTTGCCTCAGGTCATGATTTCACAGTTTGTGAGTTCAAGCCCCGTGTCGGGCTCAGAGTCTGGCGCCTGCTTCAGATTCTGTCTCCCTCTCTGTCCTCCTCCACGCACACTCTGTGTCTAAGATAAATGTTAAAAAACCTAAAAAAAAAAAAATTAGCGGGAAGGAAGAAGACACACCATGCTAACACTGATCAAAAGAAGCGAGAACAGCTCTATTAAATTTCAGGCAGATTCCAGAGCAAGGAAGGTCATCAGAGATAGAGACACATCAAGATAAAGCAATCAATCCTTAACATGTATGTACCTCACAACAGAATATCAAACCAAGGGAGGTAAAGTGTTAGAACTACAAAGAAAAACCTGATGATCCACTATCACAGCTGAACACTTCAATTCCCCGTTATCAGAAATGAACAGATCCAGCAGGCAGCTCTGCCTGAGAGCAAACGCAAACCCACCACCACCACTGATAAAATGGATATAACTGACATCAACAGATCACTTCATACAACAATGGCAGAATACAAATTCTTTACAAGCTCCCAGAGAGCACTCACCAAGACAACATTCTAGAAGCATTCACCAAGACAACATTCTAGCATAAAACACATCTTAAATTGGGGCACCTGGCTGGCTCAGTCGGTTAAGTGTCCCACTTCGGCTCAGGTCATGATCTCACGGTTCATGGGTTCAAGCCCCGCCTCAGGCTCTGTGCTGACAGCTCGGAGCCTGGAGCCTGTTTCGGATTCTGTGTCTCCCTCTCTCTCTTCCCCTCCCCTGCTCACGCTGTCTCTCTCTGTCTCTCTCTCTCTCAGAAATAAATAAAACATTAAAAAAAACTTAAATTTAAAAGAACAGAAATCCTGTGGCCACTCACAAACCATCATAACACCAAACTAGATTCAATGACAGAAAAACAGCTAGAAAATTCCCAAATATTCAGAGATTAAACAACACACTTCTCAATATACTGTTCAAGGAAGAAATCACAAAACAAATTAAAAAATATTTGGAACTAAATGAAAATGAAACTACAATTTACAAAATTTGTGGGATGCAAAGAAAGCAATGGTTACAGAGAAATCTATAGCACTGAATGCATGTATTGGAAAAGAGGTAAGATCTAAAATTAAAAATCTAAGCTTACCCCTTAGGAAACTCTAATAGTAAACCATATTAAATGCAAAATAAAAGAGGTTATAAAAATTAGAACAGAAATTGCTAATAGTTTAAACAGGAAATCAATAGAGAAAAATCAATGAAATCAAAAGCTCATTTTCTGAAGATCAAAATTCACACATCTCTAGCCAGGATAACTAACAAGAGACAGAGAAGACACCAATCACTAACATGAGAAATCAAAGAAGAGACAACATTACAAACCCCATATAGAAGATATACATGAAGACAGCTACAAAACTGATGAAAGAAATCAAAAAACTATCTAAATGGAGAGATATTCCATGTTCATAGACAGGAAGACTCAATATTATCAGGATGTCCATTCTTCCCAACTTGGTCTACAGATTCAGTGCAATCCCAATCCAAATCCTAGTGAGTTATTTTGTGGATATCAACAAACTGGTTCTAACGTTTATAGGGAGAAGCAAAAGATCCAACACAGCCAACACAATATTGAAGGAAGAGAATAAAGTTGGAGAGCGGACACTACCCAACTTTAAGACATCCCATAAAACTACACTCATCAAGAGTAGTATTCTTGTGGTACTGACTCATTAAAGAAAGGACAAATAGATCAAACAGAGAACACTGAAAAAGACCCACATATAGTTATCCGAACTTTGACAAAGGAGCAAAGGCAATACAATGGAGAAAAGACAGTCTTTTTAACAAATGGTGCTGGAATAAATAAGAGATCCACGTGCCAAAAAAATGGATTTAGACACAGACCTTACATCCTTCACAAAAAATAACTTAAAATGGATTACAGACCTAAATGAAAAGTGAGAAACTATAAAACTCCTAAAATATAACATGGGAGAAAAATCTAGATGACCTTGGTCATGTTAATGACTTTTTAGATAAGATACTACACCCAATGGTAATCCATGAAAGTAGTTAACTGATAAGCTGGATTTCACTGAAACTAAAAACTTCTGCTCCATGAAAGACATGAGAAGACATGCCAGAAGAAGCAAATACCTGGAGAAAACATATCTGAAGGACTGTTATCCAAAATATAACAAGACCTCTTAAAATTCAACAATATGAAAACAACCTGGGGGCCCCTGAGTGACTCAGTCGTTGAGTGTGCAACTTCAGCTCAGGCATGATCTTGCGGTCCATGAGTTCAAGCCCCATTTCGGGCTCTGTGCTGACAGCTCAGAGCCTGGAGCCTACTTTGGTTCTGTGTCTCCCTCTCTCTCTGCCCCTCCCCCACTTGTATTTGGCCCCTCTCACTCTCAAAACAAACAAACAATAAAATATTTTTTAAAAAAACAAGAGCTTTTAAAGGTAGAAGAAAATTGCGGGAGGTAATAACAGAAAAAGGCCAGAGGCCTCACACATGAAATTACAGAGAGCCCTTTTTCACCCATCTGACGAACAAAGATTCCTACACTAAGGACACAAGATGGGGGGAGAGAGACACGTTTATATACCGCTTGCTGGTAAGGAGGCACAATGGCACAAAGCCCATGAACACCTCACACAATTACATATGCATTTAAGATCGAATTCAGTTTTCCTAGAAACCTAGCCCAGTGATGACACGCTGGGAAAGAACAGACAAGCCTATGCACTGCAGTATCATCAGTTCTAATAGAGAAGAGTGGGAACAACCTAATGTCCAAATAACTGAGCATAAATAATACAAGGTACTATTCAGTTGTAACGAGTGTGAGCAGGCGCCCTGCGTGCGGGGGAGTGGTCACCACACGCTGCTCAGAAGAGTGACAAGAGGAGCAGGTAGGCGTGTATACATTCACTGGGCGCTGATGGCAGTTTGTCACTGGAAGTGGGTGGCATCACTCATCTGAGGATCACAGATTTTCCAGGAGAAAACAGAAGGAGATCCTTTATGAGGTACTACGTCTATTTGTTGATTGAAATGTGACAAGAAATAGAGCCATAATTTACAAAATAACTGTTCTATGACTCACAAAAGTTATTTAAACTGTACTAAACCGTGATGGGTAACAAAACTACATACACTCAAACTGTTCTAACAGAAGCTCATTCGAACCCATGTTCCAAAACACTCACACCTACTTTATTACACTTTGCTTTAGTGTGCTTGCGGATACTCCGTGTTTTTTACAAACTGGAGGTTTGTGGCAATCCTGCTTCAACCAAGTCTTATCAGAGGCATTTTGTCCAAAGTATTTGCTCACTTTGTGTCTCCGTGTCACCTTTTGGTAATTTGCACTATATTTCAAACCTTTTCATTATTTTTATATTTGTTACAGTGATCAACGATCAGTGCTCATGACTCACTGAAAGCTCACTGATGGTTAGCAGCTTTCAGCAAGAAAGTGGTTTTTTAATTACAGTACGTGCACTGTTTAGACATAATGCACTCTTAACAGACTACTGTACCATGTACACGTAACCTTCATATGCACTGGAAAACCAAAATATTCACCTGACTTGTGCTGCAGGGACATCCGTGTTCCCATCGTCTGGATCAGAACTGCAACGCCTCCAACATGTGCCTGTAACCAGCAGTCACCTACGTGTGGACGCAGATTTTCCAAAGACAAAGACCCATGTCTGTTCCAGCAACCTCTTCAGATGAGGGACCCTCACCAATCTCGTCCACACCACACTCAGGACCTCTGGCCCTGCTACCTCACTCATTCCTCCCCCTGTGGGAGCTCTGCCTGTGAGCTCTCCACAGGAGGCTGTCATGAGGACCCTGTCCCTGCTGCTGAGCAAATGTGCTGAGCTCAGGAGAGAGCACATCACTTAACACCTGCAGCTCCCAAACAGCCTTTCTATGCCTGCCAGAGTACCCGCCTCGGAGCTTAGGAGCTTTAAGGGAAACTTCCAGACAAAAGAGACTAAAAAGTAAACAGACACAAAGATTTTCCTAACAGACCAACCCAGTTCAACAAAGTCTTTTTAAAAATGCAATTTCAGGGCACCTGGGTGGCTGTCAGTTAAGCATCCAACTTCGGCTCAGGTCGTGATCTCACGGTTCATGTGTTTGAGCCCCACGTCGGGCTCTGTGCTGACAGCTCAGAGCCTGGAGCCTGTTTCAGATGCTGTGTCTCCCTCTTCCTCTGACCCTCCCCTGCTCATGCTGCCAATCTCTCTCTCTCTCTCAGAAATAAACAAAATGTTAAAAAAAAAAAAAAATATATATATATATATATATATATATATTATATATGAGGTGCCTGGGTGGTTCAGTCAGTTGAGCGACAGGTCACAATCTCATGATTCATGGGTTTGAGCCGCACATCAAGCTCCACACTGACAGCATGGAGCCTGCTTGGGTTCGTTCTCTCCCTCTCTGCCACTCTCCTGCTCTCTCGTGCATGCCTGTTCTCTCTCAAAATAAATAAATTTTTAAAAATAAGTTTTTGAAAAATACAATTTATAGCCTCAGAAGTATAAGCTACCTGCATCTATGAAATAACAAATAGAACAAAAAAGAGCTCCTAGAAATTTAAAATGCATACTAAAATCTTTTTAAAAGGTTGGAAAATAAAGTCAATTAACTTCCTAAGAATGGGAAAATGCGAATGAATAATTGGCAAAGTTCAGGGAAAAAAAGATGATCAGCCTGAGAAACAGAACACGCAAGTAACATGCGTCCAGAGAGAGGCGGATGGGCACTGTCGAGGAAGGAGCTCCGAACTCCCATGAGGACAGGACAGACCAACTGGAAAAGTCACCAAGTGAAAAAGACCCAACTGGACATTGACTGCTGTACAGTTGACAGCACATAAAATACCTGTCCAGAAGTTTCCAGAGGAGAAGCAAAGACCACTGGACACACACACACAGGTTTGGAAACAGCACCCAACTTTCCCCAATGGCAGCACTGGGACGTCGAAGTCCACAGATGGAGCAAGGCCTAGAGAATTCTGAAGGACAAGTGGCCTCCACCTAGAATCATGGGCCCCGCCTGCACGGCGGCTGGAGGGGGGCGGTGCGCAGCATGATGATGACATTGACGCAGGGTCTCAGAAAGAATCTCGTCTTCAAGGTGCACTTCTGGAAAACCATATCGGAGACCATTTCATATGTGCAGAAAAGTCGAGAGTACAAATCAACGACCACACGTTCCACCTGCCACTTTAACCACCGACTCGTTCACGGTCCACTCTGGGAGCTGTTGCGGCCGCACGGGCCCCTCCTAGGCAAGAGCACACACCGACACCGGGAGGGACGGCAAGCAGAAACCAGGAGAATCCTGCTCCAGTGAGAAAAGTGCAGTTCTGAGGACAACAGTGCTGCAGCGCCTACAGGACACGGCTCAGACGGCAAGGGCGCGGTCACTAGGGAGCCGCAGACAGATGGGCCATGGGTGGCACTGGCCACGTGGCATAATACACGGAGTTTTATAAAGCTGTTGTAGGCTTTAAGAGACTTCAAGTTGCAAACAAATTTAAGCAAATACAAAAAAAATTAAGTAATCACTAAATTCCAGGAACAATAAAAAGTACCCCATAAAAAGAAAGTCATCGCATTGCCTGAGTTGGTTCAATGCTATCCGATTCAAGAGAAATATATCACCACAAAGTATTTACAAACACTGAAGGTAAATATCAGAATAGAGTGCCTTTTTGTTAGAAGTCTTTGGCACTACTTGACATTTTCAACAATGAATTTTTATTAATTGGATAAAAATAAGATCAAAGTTTTAAAATTATTTTAATTAAACATAGCAAAAGTAGCTGCTAAATAAATCTGAGCATTATGTACATGGTTAAGCAGCATTACCATTCCCTGTATTTATCAGTATGATTAAAGTACGTTACAAAGCAGAAAAACTGCAACCTTGGATAAACCAGAAGAAAAAAAAAAAAGGCTCACTTTACGGGGGGGGAAATAAATGAAAAATAGTGCAGTGTAATATTGTGTATGTGTGTGTGTATACATAATTATATATATAAAACAGTATAGTTTACAATGGAACTTGCTGTCCCCTGTCATTAGATGTATATAAACTACAATTTTAGTAACCAATTAAATTTCAACAGAATTACACAAATAATAAGTTACTTTAAAATAGAAAACTCTGGGGCGGTTCAGTGGCACAGTTAAGCATCCGACTTTGGCTCAGGTCATGATCTTGAGGTTCGTGAGTTCGAGCCCCGCTCTGTGCTGACAGCTCAGGGCCTGGAGCTGCTTTGGATTGTGTCTCCCCCTCTCTCTCTCCCCCTCCTTCTCTCATGTTCTCGCTGTCTCACTCTCTTTCAAAAATAAACATTAAAAAAAAAAAAAAAACAAGAAATCTCTAATATGTCGAACTAGATAAAGAGCACACAAATATTCAACTTTCAAATTGTTACTGATCACCCCGCTCTATGTCAAACACAGATCGCAGAACTTGGAACCGCTGCTGATCTATCTACCTCCGTGGCGGTATCAGATTCCTCACCCGGCACCCCCTTCATCAAACACAGTAGATGCTGCATGAGAAAGAAACCCCCTTTTGGGTGAATTTTCTTTATTTGTAAATGGGCACATTCATAACGGACATACGAGTTTAAAAGCAACAGAGTCTTAATCTATGTTAATGGGAAGAATGGTTTAAAACAACTTTATAAACAATACTGATCAGATCAGCAATCTTTGCAAATTCAGATATACCACACAACAGCAGAACACAAGAGACTCCATGGTCTCATGTTCACGTGTCTAACAACCGGCCACCCGGAACACACAGCTGTCTTCAGCCTATGCCACACGCTCTTATAAATGTCGAGGAATAAGAAAAATGTAAGATCAAATTACTGGCTAAGATGAACAATCTCTCCCTTAAGAGCAACAGCCTCTCTCGGTTTAAATCCTTCAGGCACTTACACCACGTGACACATCACGACACACCACGTGACACGCCACTGTAATCTGTTGGTTTACAGATTCTGACTACGATTCAAATCAAAGAAAATGGGGCACCTGGGTGGCTCAGTTGGTTGAGCATCTGACTTAAGCTTGTCATGATCTCGAAGTTCCTGAGTTCGAACCCCAAGTGGGGCTCTGTGCTAACAGCTCAGAGCCTGGAGCCTGCTTCAGTTTCTGTGTCTGAAACACCCTCCCCAGCTCAGGCTGTCTCTCAAAAATAAAGAAACATCTTAAAAATTTTAAATCAATAAAGAAAACAGGAGTGCTGAGTTTGGAATGGTGTGCATAAAAAGAACTCTGGAAAATGAATTACGGTTTCTAATGGCAGAAACATGGGAGGTTTCATTGATCAACAAAACACCTGACAACAATTTCTATAAGTAACAAAATAACAATATTTTACTGTAAGTACTATGATCAGCAGTAACAATGCTTTTTTGCAGAACAGCTACAGTGTGCCTGGCACTGAGCTGAGCCCGGACACACAAGTTCATTCTTCCTCAGAACTTTGGCAGGTACCGTCGACAGCACACCCCTGTTTAGGCAATAAAAACCAGGGCTTGAGAAGAGGTGGAGTGCACCCGTGTCTACGCAGCCGAGGGCCCAAATGAGAACAACACACTGGCAGACTGCTTACACTTCCATCTGTCATCTCTGACCCAAGGTAATCTTACAGACAAATGTTCAACAGTGGAATCCATATAATCTTTACAAAAGAGGAGCTAAAATAAAAGAAAAAGGGAACTGGAAAATCGGAATCCCTGTGATTCTTCTACAAAGGAATTCCAAATACCGTAGTTACTAAATACAAGGAACAATTCTAAATCAAACAGCACCCATTCTGTAGATTTTTTGGTTTTGCTAGCCTAATTCTCATTTATCCAAGAATCTTAAAATGTTATGACAGACTTTATTTCCGGAATGGAGAAGACTTCCAGTCCTAAAGAAAGTAGGACCTAACTACTTCACAGTGCGGCCCATATTATCCTAGTTTCTGGGGAGGAGAGGGGGAGGGGAAAAAAAAAAAATCACGCAAAGCGTAACCTTCTATTCTAGTTGTATGAACTGTGGGCCACCCAAGGAGGGGGTAATTTCTACTAAATATCTGTTTCATTTCCATCCATTTCATTCCAATGAAGTTCTTCCAAATAAACATACAAAAAGCTTTTTTCTCAAAACTACTATAATATATACCCTAAATCTTCTACTCTAGTCAAACCCCTTTCACTCTTTCAAAAAGAAATGACAAATCCTCCCCTGATTACAACCCCATTAAGCAGGTATTTACACTTCACCTGGTGAATTTGCTGGAGGTCTAACCTGCAGGAGATGAAAGGCCACAGAGAAAAACACTAACATGGTCCCTGCCTGTCAAACAAGGAACCTGTTTTTCCACACGTATGTGTGTGAAACACTGGCAATCACAGGGCTGGAAGAACAGCCAGCGCCTGGAGCCGTGTGGCCGCACCCCCGGAGGCCCCCAGTGTGGCACAATGGAGAACACTGGGCCGCACCGCCTACCTGCATCCGCTCTGGACCGCTGGCCAGGTGTCTTCCCGAATGGGGTCTTCATTCATCTGTATGTACGTGAGCAGCACAGCTGCCGGACTAGGGTGAAAATTGAAAACTCTCCGATCTGAAACTTTTCACAGACTCTCAACGTTCCTGTTAGTCCATCATCCAAGTGCCTCTTTTACAAGTTCAGCAGAGACATGTGTGAACATAAGGACTCTGTAAAACAGTGAATAGTTCGTTACTAGAGCATCTACCCGGGTGAGCCGTCAGCTAACAGAAAACTTAAAACATGATGTCAGCTATGAAGTGCTCTGCCCAGAAGCAATTAGCCTGATTTCCTCAGACCCGGGTGCCAAGGACACAGTGGGGGGCAAAGGGAGGTGCGCCTAGCCCTCACCCTGCCCCGACACCCCTCCTGTCGCCAGGATCAGTAAAGGGCGGACACTGGGGCGTCAGTGACCACTGACACTGCCATGGCCCGTCTCAACGGGACACAAAGACGGAGCCCCCGGCGGGGGGGGAGGGGGGGGGAGGGGGTGTGTCACAGGGAGGAAGGGCACCGGGACGCCTGGAGCAGGGACAGCACAGGAGACAAGCTCAGGTCCAAAGCACAGCTGGGCGCCAACTCAGCAGGGCGGCAGCGGGGCAAGAGAGCCGTACAGCCCGCGAGATCACGGTGCCCGTTCTGCCCCTCAGGCCTCCAGAAGCCAGAGGAAGAGACCAGCAAGTTCCACAGCCATGTGACAGTCAAGTCATCTTAGAGAAGCAGCTTATCCTTCAAGCCAAATGTGACCCGAGGGTCGGTCCGCACAGTAATTCATGTGCCAACACGAACTCCCCAGACCGTGAGAACGTCCGCTGCAAACCGCACGACGCACGGGACTGCTTTCGGCTCTGTGTACGCAGCCCTCGTGTGCACAACCACGGCCCTGTGTTCACAGGTTTAACTGAAGGCAGCGCTGAATTAATTTTCTAGAGGCAAAAATGTAACAAAACTGAATAAAATTAAAAAGCCTAATGGGGGAGGAGGCAGAGAATAATGCATTTTACCACTAAAAATTCTTAACATAAAGCTTTTTCATTATTCGAGGAAGATGGACTTGAAAATAACCGGATTTGAGAATGAATTTGCTGGGGGACCCAGCAGGCTCTCCCTGTTGAGCAGGGCTCAGGAAGGACGGAGGCGGCACACACAGTGAGGACATAACACGTGTCTCTGGATGCGGCTCTTCCCCCTAAGGTTCCAGGTTCAGGTTCTGCCTGCCTCGCCGCCCAAGTCCACCTGTGGCCACTCATCCTCGCTCCCTGACCTTCCTCCCCCTGTTGAGGGAGCAGCCCCAGCTCCCTTGGCAGCCATCACATGACAGCCCCGCCCCTCGGGGCCCCGCCTCCAGGAAGCCAAATGCCTCAGGACCCTCCAGACCTCCTGGACCCTCCCCTGGCCTCCACCACACAGTGGGGTGGGGGTGGGGGGTGTTGAAGCCCCTGCCAGCCGGTCCTCCAGCCCCCCCACCACCACCACCACCCGGTGCCCACTCTCCTCTTCGGTGTTCTCGGCACCAAGGACTCTGCAGCTCACCCTCAAGTCCTGGACATCCTGGCTTCTAACCACCTGCCCCTCCGGCCCCAGCCTCCAGGGCCACAGCCTGCACCGTCTCATCACCCAGGACCACAACACCGTCAACTCAACCACCTTCGACCGTCCCCTTCCCTCACACGGCCACACCAGCCCCACAGCTCCTGGCTGCCACACTTCCCCGCTCCGTGACCTCACCACCATGCCACTGTCCGTGGTCTTCCTCAGGCACTCAGTGCCCTCCCTCCTCACTGCTCTGATTCCTCAGACATTCACCACGACAGCCCCTCCCCTGCCTTCCTCCATCTTCTTACTCTTCCTGTCCCGTCACTTTCCGGCAAAACCCTGACCCAGTCCGCTGCCTACGGCGTGCACAGCATAAGCCATCAGGCAAGACCAACAAACCTATACTCTGCTACCTGGAGTGAGCTTCCAACAACCGTCCCCGCCTGGGCAGGCAAGCGGCCGACCCTGACCGGCACCCCCTGCTCTCTTCTGCCCTCTCTATCCACTCCCCCCTCACCTGATGGACCACTTCCCAAACGGAGAGCACCCCACCCCCACTGCTTCAAAGACCGGGGAACACCGCACCATACACACATCAGCAGGTGGGAGCCCCAGGCATTACGCTGGTTCTGCAGCCCGAGAGACCGAGCCTGCTCCTGTTCCGAGTGCACCCTCCTCACGGGCACGTTCAAGCCTCTCCTGGTACTATGCCCCACTGCGGTCCCCCGGACAAGCGTGTCCCACCTGTCACTCTTCTGAAAAGTGCAAGGCACCGTGCAGTGGGGGGAGGCTGCAAGGGAGCTTTCTGAATAATATAAGAAAGCAAAATTTTAGATCAAAGTCCTTTCCCATTTCTGAGTTGCAGTGAATCTTATCCGGAGAGAAACGCGGAGCCCGAGCAAGAGGGACACACCACCGAGCGCTCACTGACATGAACACTGTGCTGCTCCCACACTCGCCGTACGAGGCTTCGAAAACCTTTCCTGAAACACAATCTCACTCTTGACTGGAAAGCGCAAAACGTGGTGGCGGTGGGGAGGGAGGGAGACTTATTAAACATGCCACCTTTACCTTATTATGTTAGTCTACTAACGGTTCATTTAGTAAAGAACACAAACTGAAGACGAATTTTTTTAAAAAACTTTACCTGCTGATATAGCAAATACTCATTTCTAGAAGAGTGAGAATTACCGAAGTGTCTTGCAGGTATTTACCGAAAATGCTGTCAAAAGGCACAGACAAGGCAGTGCTAGGTTTGGAGAGGCCCAGCAGATGCTGGCACCGTGAGGTGAAGGCCGGCGGGGAAGGGTGTCCCTGGAGGGGCCGAGCAGCCCGGCTCCCCCGACGTGAGCACGAGCACCTCCCAGCCTTGGGGTCACTCGAGCCTCTGGACCGATCTGCAGTGAACAGTAAACAGGTGACACAGGAGCCACACTAAGTGCCCCGGAGACAAGCAGGCCAGACCCTTCGGAATGTCCATGGACTGCTCCAGCAGGGGACGGGAACCCCCCGAGGACGCAGTCTGGAAGGAAAAGCTGTACAGGACACTCAGGGCGAGTGGGGAAATGCAAACAGCAGTGGAGGACACCACGGGAGGACACACCAGTGACACTGAGGTTGTGCACCCGAGCACAGTTACCCTCAGGAAACCCATGCCGAGATTTCTGGAGGTGGACGGCCATGTCTGCAAGGGAATCACACACGCTTCAGGAAAAGAAAATGAAATATACATAGGATCAAGTGAAAATAGCCAACTACTCATTTCTAAATCTAAGTGACGGGCATACTAATGTTACTCTTTGAACTTTTATTTCAATTTGAAATTTTTCGTAATAAAAAGTTAGGGACGACAAAATCCTGAATTTTCTTTTGCTGAATCCATCTCTAGGAAATACAGTCAACTATCCGATCTTGCAATTTTGTTAAACAATCTTTAAAATATGCCATTAGAGGGTGCCTGGGTGGCTCAGTCGGTTAAGCACCAGCTCAGGTAGTGATGTCATACTCTTGTGAGTTCGAGCCTCACATCAGGCTCTATGCTGACAGCTCAGAGCCTGGAGCTGCTTCAGATTCCATGTCTCCCTCTCTCTCTGTCCCTCCCCCGCTCGTACTCTGTGTGTGTGTCTCTCTCTCTCTCAAAAACAAACATTAAAATAATTCTTAATAAATAAAATGTGCCATTTAGTTTTGAAATTCAAAATTCTCCTTCCATAATAATCATAAAGGGGGCCACAAGATTCTCACAAATGTCCCAGAGTATATGCCATGCTTAACACACTGCTGTCCGTGCACCTGCTCATACGCCTCACGACCACCAGGAGGCACACACGGTGACCACACTATTCTGGAAACTTGAAAACTGCCAGCAGCACGAAGTTATAGCTTCCTCATGGTCATGCAGACTGCAAGGGGCACTGCTGAGATAAACTTCCTATTTTAACAATAAACACATAGACTGTTCCCATAAATGAAGAGAAAGCGCCACAAAAATCAATGACCCTATATCCTATTTCCAAAAAGGGTAAGAAATGACCATTACAGGGGCGCCTGGGTGGCTTAGTCGGTTAAGCGACCGGCTTTCGCTTGGGTCATGATCTCGCGGTTCGTGGGTTCGAGCCCCGCGTCGGGCTCTGTGCTGACTGCCAGCTCGGAGCCTGGAGCCTGTTTCAGAGTCTGTGTCACCCTCTCTCTCTGACCCTCCCCTGCTCATGCTGTCTCTCTCTCTCTCCTAGAAATAAATAAAAATATTTTTAAAAACATGACCATTACAACATTTCACATATAAAAGTAGTAGTAAGATAAAATTGAAACTACATTATCAGATTATTTGCTGCCAGCTGCTACCACCCAACAGTGCTATTTATAAAAAAAGAAATACATCTCCAAAACTGCAGAAGCCAAGACGTTAGGCCCCAAAGAAGTCCCAATGCCTGGCCCACTACTGGGAAAGCAGACACGAGCACTAATGGCCAAGATACAGTGGTCTTAGAGCTGCTGTCACAAATGGTTCAACACGGGTAGGAGGAATGTGTATTTCCACAAATATTTATGCGAAAAATGATATGCCACTAAAATCTGAAGTCTAACTATTAAAGAAAAATTATTTTTGAAACAAAAATAAGACAAAAACAGAGTGGAACACAAACCATAACACAGAGAACAAACAGGGTTGCCGGCAGGGTGTTGGGGGGGGATGGGCTCAAAGGGCGAGGAGCATCAAGGTGGACACTGGTTAGGATGATCACTGTTTTGTGTAAGTGATAAATCACTAAATTCTATCCCTGAAAAAAAATAATTTTCTTAGTTACAATATAGTTACGAGGAAAAATGTCCCTATTGTATGAAGCATCATGACATCTGCAATTTCTTCCAAGCTTTCACACGGCTCAACAGAATTGTTAGCACAGCAAAACAGGGAATGGACCTCAGCGGAGGGTGTGCACACGGACGTTAACGCAGCTGCAGTTTCAACTCATGTGTGTCAGAAAACTGAAAAGTCTGGGGGAAAGAACAGAAGAGAGAGGCGAAAAGCCAAGTTTGGAACTGGCAACAACAAAGGTTTACTGTATGTGCTCAAAGGTCTGTAACTTACTTCCTAAAATGTGATTTTTAAAAACAGACTGATGTTCAACCTCGGTCAACTTTACTATATGCCTGGAAATTTTCACAATAGAAAGTTAAGACAGAAGAAGGATCAGTGGTTTCAGTTTTAGACCATGTAAATCTGGAAAGAAACCCACTGGAGTACAACTCTGAACCTTCCTAGGTTTACTGGAAATCTACTTCCTAGAATTTACTAGATAGTTCAATGGATGGCACTAAAGACAACATTACAAAGGCCTCTCCTGCAGGCCGTCTGTCCCTGTGACTCGAACCTCAAGATTAAGATGGAGGCCTCAAAGTGAAGAAAGCCCCTGTGAATCACCCAGTGTCTGGCTAGACTCCTCAGTGGATATCTGAAGGCCTCCAGAGCCCCAAATTCTCATATTTCAGTGTAAGTAAAATGACTGACCAGCCTAGATCACTACACATCTAAACACCACGTTCTAATCCAGGACCTCTCAAGCACAGACAAAATGCACAGGTGTCACAAATCCGGATGAGGGACGTGTCACTGAAGACCAACATGTTTGCTAACCTTCACCTAAAAGACAGCACCTCCGTCCACCCTGAATGCATGTGACAAACACAGTGTGACCAGAACCCAGGAATTCCTCAGCAGGAAGCTGTCTGCACATGCTGCAGATCTCAAAGGAGCCTGTAAGCTCATCAACACTTTAAATTATGCCACGTGGCTGCCACAGACCAGCCCTGACCAAAGTAGACCGGCCACCAGGTCAGCGCTCCAAAAACTGTAAACAGAGTCAGTGATGTTGCAAGACGAAAAGCCAGGCAGCCCTGATCCAAATTCTAGGGAGGTCCCTCTACATCCTTGGGAGATTCTCAGGACGCCCGGGGGCTCAGTCTGTGGAGCGTCCGACTCTTAGTTTCAGCTCAGGTCGTGATTTCACGGTTCGTGGGACTGAGCCCTGTGTCAGGCTCTGCACTGAAAGTGCAATCCCATGATGACAGTGCAGAGCCTGCTCCGGATTCTCCGGATTCTCTCTCTCTCTCTCTCTCTCTCTCTCTCTCTCTCCCCCTCCCTCTCAAGCACTTGCTTGCTCTTGCACTCTCTCTCTCAAATAAACGTTGAAATCTTTAGAGCTTCTGCAGTCTCTGTGATTCATGGTGGCCCCTAGATGATTCATGCAAACAAGGTGACGGAGAACGGGTTTGGTCACACCAGAAAGACCAACCGTGGCACCATAGGACTGAGGCTCTGAATCCCATGATGGCAGCCCAACTTCCAAGGACAGAGTCTAGGTGTTGAATCCAACCTGATGGCCAACGATCCATCAACCATGCTTACATACTGGAAGCCCAACAGAACTCTGGATGTGGAGCTGGACTCCCTGGTCAGCAGTGCTCCAACCCCCTGTACGCTAGCACGGCCACAGGCAAGGGAGGCAATGCTCCTGACTGCACCCAAGAGAACTATAAGCTTCCCTTTCGGACCCTCCCAGACCTCGCCCTGTGGGTTTCCTCCTAAGGCTGGCCCTGCTCGGACCTAACAGAACCACAATGAGAAACAGGCACGCCTTGGGGGTCCTGCAGACTTGGTCCAGATGGCCCGAAGACAAAGGAATGCTTTGTTTCACAGCGCATCAAAGTGCTATGTTCACACTACATTTGTAGTCCACTCAGCACGTAACAGCACTGTATCTAAGAAACAATACCTTAATTTTAAAAGTTTATTGGTAGAAACAGCTAACCATCATCTGAACTTTCAGCAAGTCATAATCACTGAACACAGGTCACATCACCGTTAACAAATACAATGAAAAAATTTGAAATACTGCAAGAATCACCAAAGTATGACACAGAGACAAGAAGTGAGCAAATATGGCATCACTCGCTCGACAGAGCGGCCACAAGCCCTCAATTCATGGAGAACACTATCTGCAGAGCACAGGAAGGGACGCTCAGTAAGATGAAGGATGCCTGCACAAGGCTTTCCCGAGTCCTGCAAGATGTTCCAGTGAATCACCAAACCCGAGAGGATGCTGGGACCCCACGATTCTGCAGCAGACTGGTCAGAAGCACTGGGGACTGGGGCTGCAGTGAGGGCAGCTGTGCGGAGGAGAGCACCTCGCCTGCGCCATCTGGCCCGGCCCGGGCAGCTGGTGCGCCAGGCTGTGCTGCAGGGACACAGGTCTACACTGCTCTCCAGTGTTCCTTCTCATCAATTATCTGCTTATCAATATATGAAGGAAGACATGTCAAAGACCACCTCAAATCAGTATCACCTTGCCGCTTATTAACTTATCAATAAAGAAGCCATATAATTGTTACATTTATTTTCATAGTTTTATAACTATTTAAATATAACTGATTTCTGGAGCGCCTGGGTGGTTTAGTGGGTTAAGCGTCCGACTTCAGCTCAGGTCATGATCTCATGGTTCGTGGGTTCGAGCCCCGCGTCGGGTTCTGTGCTGACAGCTCAGAGCCTGGAGCCTGTTTCAGATTCTGTCTCCCTCTCTCTCTGCCCCTCCCTTGCTTGCACTCTGTCTCAAAAATAAACGTTAAAAACAATTTTTTTAATAAATAAATATAACTTAATTTTATTGCCACCCCTTTTACTCTAATTTTCATATTCAGAAGTACTACAAGAAGTTATCCACAGGCTTCAGCAGACTGCCAGGAGGCCCATGACATGACCCCCCTGCATAAACCACAAGCACGGAGCAGCTCTGAACCCCTTAAAGGCCACGTGCAGGTGCTGTGGAGAGAATGGACAGGTCCTGGTGGGGAGGGGCTAGTCACTAGAAACATTCTCCTGAAAGCTAGAAAATAAAAAAGAAATTTAGAAGAATTCCCCAATGAGAATAGTCAGGATCCAGGGACACATCTAGGTCAGGTGCAGGAAATACACGAGGAGCCTGGACATACCTGAAGCCAGGAGGCGGTCACTGGAGGGGCACCCAAGAGACGGGGCTTCTCTTCCACAGTTTTCTTAACTTGGGTGCATGACTGAAGATTTCCGTGACAACATCCTGCACGCGCGCATGTGTGCGTGCGCGCACACACACCATGTTGGACGGAGTAAAGGACTGGACAGCAGTACGCACGGAAACCCCACATCTGGGACAGCCTGGATCACTGAGAGCAACTGCTGAATGCTGAGGGGAGGCTGAAGGGCTGACAGCTTTGCAAGGCAAAGAGCCGGAGACCAGAACCCAATGACTCCCGACTCCCGGGGGCCAGCAGAAGGAGGGCCGGGCGCCCAGGGTGCGGGGAGCTCAGACCATGAATCGCTCTCAGGAACTGGGGGATGGCAGGACTCCAGGCTAAGACAACTACACTCCTGACGCTGAGCTGAGGGGAGCCCAGACCGCCCACCCCATCAGATGCCTAGAAGAAGTGAGCATAAATCTTCTCCAGAACACCAGCCCAGACTCCACACTATCGCCAACAATCCACGCATGTGCACACACACAAACTAGCCTGCGAGGAGACAAAAACTGGCAGAAACAACAAATAAGAAAGAAAAAAGCAAACCCACAGAGCTGCCAGGTATCTGGAGTTGCAAAATCATACTTTAAATTTTTTTTAATGTTTAAAAAAACAGAGACAGAGCACAAGCAGGGGTGGGGCAGAGAGAGAGGGAGACACAGAATCCAAAGCAGGCTCCAGGCTCTGAGCTGTCAGCACAGAGCCCGACGTGGGGCTCGAACTCATGAACCGCGAGATCATGACCTGAGCTGAAGTCAGACACTTAACTGACTGAGCCCCCTAGACGCCCTGCAAAAGTCATACTTTAAAGTAGGCTGGGTGTAGGGTACAGAATCGATGTAATTACTAAACGGAAACTCAAACAGCTGTCAGCATTATGCTCTAACAGGTAAGAACTAGCAGAAAAACTGGTAGAAAACTATTGTTAAAATCAAGGACAGACAGCAAACAGCCTTGGAGATTCCCAGAGCAGAGAAAACCAGTTAGTCGTGCAAAGTTTAGTTTATCTTGCAAGGACTGGACCTAGGTCATTTCTGACTTGCGCCTCTGGAAATCAAAAGCAAAACGTGAACTGTTTCCCAAAGTTAGTATGAGGTAACCACTGACCAATTCCCTATCACTTAAGAACATTCTATCACTATAGAAGCATCTCTGTAATATGCCTCCAAGGCTCACTCCATGTTCTGGTCTGAGTCTCCCGGTCTGCAAACTGCAGTTCCGGTGTCTGCACGATAAACTTTTACTACTTGCTACTGCTGTGGCCACTGGTCGTCTCGGGCTAGATTGAGCTTTTAACATCTCAGGTGTCAGGAGTGAAGGCGAAGGGGGCCACCAGTGACTCAGGCCAGGCAGCAAAGAGGTGCCCGAGCCCACAGAGTTCCCTGCTTTCCACCCCAGGATCTTAAGCCAAGTCTCTCCGGGTTCTGAGCTCTCCAACCACCTTGCACACAGCTGTGTCTGTTGCGGCGTTGCTTTCCGGTTTCTACCTCCCTTTGTTGAGACTTCTATGTCACCCATTCTGGTCAAAGGGGGAAACACGTGATTCCCAGTGATCTGGAACAGCTGTTGGAAACCTGGGGCCCTCAGGACATTTTAGGGAAGCCAAAGGCAAAAGCCCTTGGACCAGGCTCTTGGGCCGTTCTTGAAAAACAGGTGAGCTTTTGGGTAATTTGGAATTTAACGGCCAATGCTGGAAATCTCTACTTCAGGGAAGTTCACCGTAAGGGGCACCCTTAAAAGACGCCAATGGATCCCAAACTTCTGGGAGGCAATGGAATGGTGCTGGACTGGTAGGCAGAAGCTCCTAAAACAAAAATGACTCCAGAGACTGTTCTAAAAGGGTCCTTACGGCACAAATAAAAAATCTTCAGTAAAATCTTTGGCCATCTGAGCACGTAACCTTAACTTTGTCCAGCTGCCAAAGACACAATCTGCGTTCAACTATTCTTTTCAGTTTTGTATCTAAGACATGACCTAAAATCTTCCAAAACCAAAGCAGTAAGATCTCGGTCTACCTGCACGTCTACAACATCTCTGCATAGGACACTGAGGCGATACATTTTTACCTCTGAACGGTACTGCCAGAATTTTAAAGACTTTAAAAACTTCTCTTCAACTGGCTTAAAGAAAACTAGACATTCATTTAAGTATACTTTCAGAAACACACATACTAACCCAAATGTTCTTCAAGTTCACTTGATCTGAGATCTAACTTAAAAATTTTAAAAAGCTAGTTTAACTTTCTTGGTTTAACAAACACAGGCACGTCTTCAGAGTTAGTAATGCTATCACGCAAACAGAAAACTCTTGCTCCCCAGGTTTACTGATTCAGTAAGCTCACAATGTGCCAACAAGGAAACACTTAAGAGGATGGTTAATTACTGGGGCACCTGGGGGGCTCAGCTGGTTAAGCATCCAATTCGATTTCGGCTCAGGTCATGATGTCACAGTTCATGGGATGAAACCCCATGCTGGGCTCTGCACTAACAGCGAGGAGACTGCTTGGGATTCTCTCTCCCCGCCCCCCCTCTCTGCCCCTCCCCTGCTCGCATCCTCTCCTCTCTCTCAAAATAAACATTTTTTTTAAATGATGGCTAATTATGGGGCGCCTGGGTGGCTTAGTCGGTTAAGCGTCCAACTTTCGCTTACGTCATGATTTCGCGGTTTGTGGGTTCAAGCCCCGCATCGGGCTCTGTGCTGACTGCCAGCTCAGAGCCTGGAGCCTGTTTCAGTCTGTGACTCCTTCTCTCTCTGACCCTCCCCTGTTCACACTGTCTCTCTCTCTGTCTCTTAGAAATAAATAAAAAAATTTAAAAAAAATGATGGCTAATTATTTAATGTCTATTTCAAGGATAATCGTTAAAAACAGGCAACTTATATGTAAATAAAAGTTTATACTGTTAAACTATATACTGGATATTCACTGAATACCTAAATCGTTTTCCACATTACATAAACATTAAATACTAAGCGTAAGTTTATCTACTACTGGCTTTTTATGCCACACTGAAAAGAAATTTGTTATGAGGCAGAATACACTAGAAATTTTGGAATGTATGTATCAGTTTCCTAATGCACTATAGCATGCTAACCTATGTCCCGGCTTTCCCTGGAGAGTAAAGGTTATGATCTGTTAGAATTGGAAGAGGGGCTGAGAATGCAAAGTGCACCAGACAAAACATTACAACAGTCAGAGTAATGGCACAAATTAATTCTGCACATACTGTACACAGAAAACGTAGCAAGCACCCTGTGTAAGGGGGTCCCCAACCCCCAGCAGTAGGGCTCCCTAGAGCTTCCTCCTCCTGTGAAGTAATCTGTGACTTTCTGTTTCTCAAACTGCGGTCACAGATCCTTGGTGCGATTAACACTTATTCAAATAGAGAATACACACATTATTGTAGCACCTATACACACAAATGAACAATATGTATATTAAATTTATCTGTATCTTACAAGCAGATTTATTATGAATTCACTTATCCATGGATAAATAGAAGACTTTCAAAAAGTGCTAGAGTTTGGAGGTTCCTGGGCGGCTAAGTCAGTTGAGTGTCCGGCTCTCGATTTAGGCTTAGGTCATGATCTCATGGTTTGTGGGCTCAAGACCTGTGTTGGGCTCTGCGCTGACAGTGTGGGAGCTACTTGGAATTCTCTCTCCCTCTCTTTCTTGCCCCCTCTCAAATAAACATTAAAAAAAAAAAAAAACAACTGCAAGCACGCCATGCCATACACTGAAAAAAGGAAATATGTGTCAGTTTACTAAGCTTTTATTTTAGTTATTTACGCATACATACGCATGCTGAGCCAAACATTCTATTTTTTGCTATGGATGACCCAGTCTACTTGAAAGCCACCACTCTCATACCACAGTTCACTGAGCCACAAAAGCGTCTGTAGAGTCGGCTGAAAAGACCAGTACAAGAACCACCACTCTTTCAGTCCTATACACACATAGTGATATCCCCAAGGCGGGGCAACAATCACGTTCTGATAGGCTCAGACTTTCCTGCCTTGTGTTTCCAGATTTGCAGCCAGGCAACAATCTTTATTTAAAAGAAAGTCCCCTGCGGCGCCTGGGTGGCTTAGTCGGTTGAGCGTCCGACTTGACTTTCGCTTAGGTCATGATCTCGCGGTTCGTGGGTTCGAGCCCCGCGTCGGGCTCTGTGCTGACTGCTCAGAGCCTGGAGCTGCTTCAGATTCTGTGACTCCCTCTCTCTGACCCTCCCCTGCTCGCACGGTCTCTCTCTCTCTCCTAGAAATAAATAAAATATTTAAAAAATTTTTTTAAATAAAAATAAAAAAATAAAAGAAAGTCCCCTATTTGTTTTTAATGTGTCTTTATTTTTGAGAGAGGAGCAAAGCAGGAGCAGGGGTGGGGCAAAGAGAGGGAGACAGAACCTGAAGGAGGCTCCAGGCACCGCCGAGCTGTCAGCAGGGAGCCCAGCGCGGGGCTAGAACTCATGAACCATAAGATCATGACCTGAGCGGAAGTCAGATGCTTAACCAACTGAGCCAACCAGTTGCCCCTCTTGTTTGTTACAATTACAATTCATCCTTCAACACTGGGACTGGGACACCAAATGCCAGCAACATCGAAAATCCACGTATAACTTTTGACTCCCCCAAAACTTAACTACTAATAGCTACTGTTGACTGGAAGCCTTACCCATTACAGTTGATTGACACGTTTTGTACATTACTCGTTATCATATGCTATATTCTTACAATACAGCAAACTAGGGGAAAGAAAGTCACTGAAAGTCATGAGAAAAAATATGCTCACAGTACAGCACTGTATTTATCGGAAAACAGCTGCACAGAAGAGGACCTGCACAGCTCACACTTGTGCGAGGGTCAACTGAAGTGGCAAGGCTGTGAATTCTGGGGACAGCTCTCCAAATACGCACAGCTCTGCTACCCCCACTCCCTTTCCAATCTTCATTCGCAATGAGGAGGGACCTTGTGGCCCCGACCTGTCTTGTCACTACCACTCTGGCAGAGCGGCATCGGGAGAAACCTACACACAGAATCTCACACTGCAATTTCCAAAAACCAGCTGATTCATTTCACCTCTATTATGTACAAAGAATTTGTATTCAATCAATGTAATGTATAAACACTTTTGTTATCTTCTAAGAATAAATCTGTAATTATTCTGTAAAAACTGCCTTCCAAGTTTCTTTTCTAGAAAAAAGTCCTAAGTTTGGGAAATTGAGAACACCTGAACTAATAAAGTTGCAACTGTCTACAAATATTATGTGTGTGTGTGTGTATATACAATTTTCTTTCATCATGTAAGTGTGCCCTTTACTCCCCATCCCGTCCAATCCTCCCCTCTGGTCACCATCAGTTTGTTCTCCATAGTTACGAGTCCTGTTTCTTGGTTTGCCTCTTTTTTTCCCTTTGCTCAGCTGCTTTGTTTCTTAAATTCCACATATGAGTGAAATCATATATTTTGTCTTTCTCTGACTTATTTCACTTAAAATACTCTCTAGCTTTCTTCCCATGTTGTTCAAATGCAAGATTTCATTCTTTCTGGTGGCTGAGTAATATTCCATTGTAGATCTACACATCATCAGTTTGTTGGTGGACATTTGCACTGCTTCCACAGTTAGGCTATTGTTGATAATGCTGTTATAAACATCAGGTGCATGTACCCCTTCAAATTAGTGTTTTCATACTTTTTGGATAAACACCCAGCAGTGGAATTACTGGATCATGTGGTAATTCTATTATTTAACTTTTGAGGAACCGCCATACTGTTTTCCACAGGGCCTGCACCAGTGTGTATTCCCACAAACAGTGCAGGAGACTTCCTTTTTGAGCATCTCTGCATGTCTGTTGACCACCGGGATATATTCTTTGGAAAACTGTCTTATCTTCTGCCCAGCTTTTTTAAACATTATTTTTGAGAGACAGAGCACAAGCAGGGGAGGGGCAGAGAGAGAGGGACACATAGAATCCAAAGCAGGCTCCAGGTTCCAGGCTCCAAGCTGTCAGCAAAGAGCCTGACCAGGGTGAGGGGCTCGAACTCACAAACCTTGAGATCAGGATGTGAGCTGAAGTTGGATGCTTAGATGACTGAGCCACCCAGGCTCTTCTGCCCAATTTTTAATAGGATTATTTGGTTTCTGGGTATTGAATTGTATCAGTCTTTTATATAATTTAGATACTAATCCTTACCAGGTGTCATTTGCAAATATTTTTTCCCATTCCCTAGGATGCCTTTTAGTTCTGATTGTTTCTTTCACTGCACGTTAACTTTTTATCTTGAGGTAGTCCCACAAGTTTATTCTTGCTTTTGTTTCCCTTCCCTCTGGCGATGTATCTAAAAATGTTGCTATGGCTAATGTCAGAGAACTTACTGCCTGTTTTTCTAGGACTTTGATGGTTGCAAGTGTCACATTTATTTTTGTGTATGTTGTACAGAAGTGGTCCAGTTTCATTCCTTTGCATGTTGCTATCTAGTTTTCCCGACACTATTTGTTGAAAAGACTATCTTTTTCCCACCGGATATTCTTTCCTGCTTTGTTGAAAATTAACTCACCATGTACTTGTGGGTTTATTTCTGGCTCTTCTGTTCTGTTCCCCTAATCTATGTACTTGTTTTTATACCAGTACCATGCTGATTTAATTACTACACTTTGTAATATACCTTGAAATCTGGAATTATGGTATCTCCAGATTTGTTTACCTTTTTCAAGATTGCTCTGGCTATTTGAGGTCTTCTGTAGTTCCATACGAATTTTAGGATTGTTTGCTCTAGTTCTGTGAAAAATTCTATTGGTGTTTTGATAGATACTGCACTGAATCTGTAGATTGCTTATGGGTAGGTTAGACATTTTAACAATATTTATTCTTTCAACTCATAAGCATGGAATGTCTTTCCATTTCTTTCTTTACATTATCTTCCATTTCTTTCATCAGTATTTTATAGTTTTCAGAATACAAGTGTTTCACCTCTTTGGGTAAGTATATTCCTAAATATTTCATTGCTCTTGGTGCAACTGTAAATGATGGGGGGTTTTTTAGCTACACTTTCCAATGTTTCATTATTGGTGTAGAGAAATCTAGCTTTTATATCCTGCGACTTTACTGAAATCATTTATCAGTTCTAGTACTTTTCAGTGGAGTCTTAGGGACAATATCATGTCACTTGCAAAACGAGGCTTGCTTCTCCCTCACCAATCTGGAAGTCTTTTCTTTCTTTCTGTTTGATTGCTGCGGCTGGGCCTTCCAGTACATCCCTGTTTTGTTCCTTACCGTAGGGGAAAGGCTCTCAGTTTTCCCCACTAAGGATGATATTAGCTGTGGGCTTTTCATATGTGGCCTTTATTACGTTGAGGTTATGCCCTGTCTAGACCTACCTTGTTGAGGAATTTTATCACGAATGGATGTTATGCTTTGTCAAATGCTTCTTCTGCATCTACTGAAATGATTATATGACTTTTATTCTTTCTCTTGTTGATATGATGTTTCACGTGGACTGTTTTGCAAATATAAAACCACCCCTGCATCCTGGTAGTAAATCCCACTTGACCACGGGGAACAATTCTTTTAATATATTGTTGGACTCAGTTTGCTAATATTTTGTTGAGGATTTTTGCATCTGTATTAATGAGAGATACTGGGTTGTAGTATCTTTTTATCTGGTATCTTTATCTGGTTTTGGTATCAAAGTGATACTGGCTGCATAGAATGAATGTGGAGGTTATCCTTCCCCTTCTATTTTTTTTTGCAAATAGCTTGAGAAAAATAGATATTAACTCATCTTTAAAATGGTAGAACTCACCTATGAAGCCATCTGGTCCTGGACTTTTTTGGGGGGTGGGCAGGGGGGCGGGCGTTGGTTACTGATTCAATCTCCTTGCTGGTAATCAGTCTATTTCTTCCTGCTTTAGTATTGGTAGACTGTATGTTTCTAGGAATATTTACTCATTTCTTCTAAACTGTCCAATTTCTTGGCATATATATTTTCATAATATTCTGTTAAAATGGTTTGTATTTCTGTGGTGATGACTGCTATTTCTCCTCTCTCACTGATCCTGTTTATTTGGGTCCTCTTTTTTTTTTTTCCTTCTTTAATGAGTCTTGCTAGAGGTTTATCAAATTTATTGATCTTTCCAAACAACCTGCTCCTGGTTTCACTTACCTGTTCTATGGTTTTATTGTCTTTTTAGTTTCTACATCATTCATTTCTGCTCTAATCTTTGCCGTCTTTCATTAGCCACTTTTGCATTTTGTTGGTTCCTTTTCTAGCTCCTTTTAGTGTAAGGTTAGATGGACACTTTTCTTGCTTCTTGAGGTAGTCCTGTATTTCTATAAATTTCCCTCTCAGAACCACTTTTGCTGGATCCAAAGATTTTAGACCAGTGTGTTTTCACTTCCATTTCTTTCCGTGTATTTTTTTATTTTTCTTATTTCTTGGTTAACCCGTTCATTGCCTAGTAGCCTGCTATTTAACCTCCATTTATTTGTGCTCTTTCCATATTTCTTCCTGTGGTTAATTTCTAGTTTCATAGCATTGTGGTCAGAAATAAATGCATGGTATGACTTCAATTTTTTTTTTTAATTGTTGAGATGTGTTTTGTGACCTAATATGTGACCTATTCTGAAGAATGTTCCGAATATGTTAAATGCATCTGGCCCAGTGTGTCGCTCAAAGCTCCTTGTTGATTTTGTTTGGATGACCTGTCCATTATGTAATTGGGTATTAAAGTCCCCAACTATCGCTGTATTATCAGTTAGTTCTTTACATTTGTTATCAACTTTTATGTATTCAGGTGCTCCCATGTCGGGTGCATAGAGCTGTTCTATCCTCCTGTTGGGTTGTCCCTTTTATTATATAGTGTCCCTCTTTGTCTCTCACAACAGTCTTAGTTTTCACATCTATCTTGTCTGATGTGTGCAGTTGTTACCCCAGGTTTCTTATGACATCAATTTGCATGATAACTTTCTCCATCCCCTCACTTTCATTTTTGGGTGACTTTAGGTCTGAAATGAATCTCGTGTAGGCAGCATATGGATGGGTCTTGATTTTTTATCCACTCTGTCAACTTACGTCATTTGACTGGAACATTTTAGTCCACTTATATTCAAAGAAATTACTGGTACATATTTATTGCCATTTTCTTCCTTATTTTATGGTTACTTCTATAGATTTTCTCTGATCCATTCTTCTCTTGCTCTCTCATGGCTTGCTGGATTTCTTTAGTGATATACTTGGACTCCTACCTCTTTAGTCTTTGCATATCTATTACTGGTGTTGATCTGTAGTTACCATTAGGCTTCTACATATCTTCTACATACAGCAGTCTTTATTAAGTTGGTCACTTAAGCTCAAATCCATTCTTTACTCCTCTCTCCCCGTTTTACATACATAGTGTCATATTTTGCATCCTTTCAGGACTCTTGATTTTTAGAGAAATACTCATTTTTACTGCTTTTGGGTTTGTTTTTTTTACTTTTCATACTCTCCCTTATGATCTTTCCTTTCCAAAGAGTCTCCTTTAATATTTCTTGTAGGACTGGCTCAATGGTCATGAACTCCTTCAGTTTTTGTCTGAGAAACTTTTTAGCTCTCCTTCTATTCTGAATGATGACCCTGCTGAATAGAGTTCTCTTGGCTGCAGGTGTTTCCCTTTCAGCATTCTGAATACATCATACCACTCCCTTCTGGCCTGTGAAGTTTCTGCTAAAAGAAAAAAAAAATCTGTTCATTGCCTTATGCAGTGTCCTTGTATAGAACTGTCCTCTTTTAATACCTTTTTTTTTTTTTCGAGGGAGTGTGCATGCAGGGGGTGTGAGAAGGACAGAAAGAGGGGAGAGAATCCCAAGCAGGCTCCACACTTCAGCACAGAGCCCAAAACAGGGATCAAACTCACAAACCATGAGGTTATGACCTGAGCTAAAATCAAGAGTTGGATGCTTAACTGAGCCACCCAGGTGACCCTTAAATTTTTTTCTTTACGCTTTTTGCCATTTTAATTATTATAATTGTGTCTTGGTGTGGATCTCCTTCGGTTGAATTTTTGGATGGGATCTCTGTGCCTCCTCAATCCGGATATCTGTTTCCTTCCCCAGATTCAGGAAAGCTTCAGCCATTAGTTCTTCAAAATTTATTTTCTGCTCCCTTTTCTCCTTTTCTTCTTCTCAGATCCCTATAATGCAGATGATAGTATGCCTGATAGGGTCAGAGTTCCCGAAGACTATTCTCAAGTTGCATAATTTTCTGTTCTCCTTCGCTCAGCTCCGCTACTTTCCATTACTCTGTGCTCAAGATCATTAACTTGTTCCTCTGCTTCATCTCACCTATTTACTCCAAGTATATTTTTATTTTTATTGTGTTCTTGATCTTTTTTGTTTTTTATTCTCTGCATTAAAGGTCTCCCTGAAGTCCTCTACTCTTCTCTCCAGTCCAGTGAGTATCTCTATGATCATTACTCCCCAGGATTCCCGTCTCTCCGAGCCATACTGAGTGAGCAAACCATTCTCCCTCCCAGCTGCTGGTGGAAGATCTTGCCCCAGTGTTGACGGCTGCTGACCCCACAGGGAGGTGGTGGCTGTGGCCATTTCTGAAAATAAGACAACTCTGAAATTTGCCACATTGAATGGACTCTCCTTTCAGGAACAATTTCTCCAGCACGTCATGCTGGTTTGCTAGCATTTTACCCATAGAACTTTTTTCAAAATTTGGAATCCAACTACTCAATCCCTGCCACTGCTCTGCCAGCTAAGTTCATGTCATATTCTAAACCTTTCGTTGTCAATTGAACAATCTTCACAGCACCTTCACCAAGAGGAGATTGCATCTCAGGAAACCACTCTCTGTGCTCATCCATGAGCAACTTGTCACATGCTCAAGTTTTAGGACATTGCAGCAGCTCCATCCATCATCAGGCCCCATGTCTGATCCTAGTTCCCCAGCTGTTTCCACTACAACTGCCACTGAAGTCTTGAACCCCTCAAAGCCATCCATGAGGACTGGAATGAACTTCCAAATTCTTGTTCATGTTGACATTTTGTTCTCTTGCTATGGATCACAAACGTTTTTAATGGCATCTAGAATGGTAAATCCTTTCCAGAAGGTTTTCAGTTGACTCTTCTGCCCAGTCCCATCAGAGGAATCACTATATATAGCAGCAATAACCTTACCAAGATATTTCTTCAATAATAAAGTCAAAATTACTCCTTAATCCACGGGCTCCAGGATGGATGTTGTATTACCAGAATGAAAACATTAATCATATTGGACATTCCATCAAAATTCCTGGGTGACCAGGTACACTGTCAGTGAGCAGTTATACTTTGAAAGGAACTTTATTTCCTAAGCAGGTCTTAACGGTGGCCTTAAAATACTTAGTAAACAGGCTGCAAATAGATGTGCTGTCCCCACGCTCTGTTGTTCCATTTCAAGAGCACAGGCCGAGTAGATTTAGCTCAATTCTTAAGATCCCTAAGATTTTCAAAGAGTAAATGAACACTGGCTTCAACATAAAGTCACCACTTGCCATTAGCCTCAAATGAGTCGGTGTGTTTGAAGCCATGCAGTGACTTCTCTCCAGCCATGAAAGTCACAGGGAGCATCTCCTCCCACTGGGAGGCTCTTCCATCTCTATTGAAAATCCACTGTTTAGTGGAGGGATCTTCATGAATTCTCTCAACCAGATGCTCTGGAGAACATGCTGCACCTTCTACGTCAGCACTTGCTGCGTCACCTTGCACTCTGAAAGTCACGGAAATGGCTTCTCTCCTGATACTGAATGAAGTTAACCTTCGATAGCTTCAAAATTTTTTCTGTAGCTTCCTTACCTCCTCAGCCTTCACAGAATTGAAGAGTCAGGGCCTTGCTCAGGGTGAAGGTTTGACTGAACGGAATGTTGTGGCTAGTATGATCATCTATGCAGACGACTACCGCTTCCTCCATATCAGCAGCAAGGCTGTTGCACTTTGATTTGTGTGTTCACTGAAGTAGCACTTTTAATTTCCTTCAACGACTTCCTTTGCCATCACAGCTTGGCTGATGCGAGAGGCTTAGCTTTCAGCCCATCTGGGCTTTCACACGCCTTCCTCACTCAGCTCAATAAATTCTAGCTTACGACTGAAAATGAGACACATCACTCTTCCTTTCCACTGAACATGCACAGGTCAATGTTGGGTTATTTATTGGCCAGATTTCAACACTGCTGTGTCTCAAGGAATAGGGAGGCCTGAACAGAGGAAGAGAGAGCAGGGAAAGCCAGCAAGCAGAGCAGTCAGAACACACAAAACATTTTAAAGCTGACCATCTTATATGGGCGTGGTCCGTGGTGCCCAAAACAGTACAATGTAAAATCAATGATTACTGGTCACACACCATCACAACAAATACCACAATTAACAAAAACATATGAAGTATTCTGAGGATGTTCAAAACGTGACTCAGAGACATGAAGTAAGCAACACTGTTAGAAGAGTGGCGCCAGGGCACCTGGCTGCTGCAGTCAGTAGAGCACACACAGCTCCTGATCTTGGGATTGGCGGTTCAAGCCTCACCCTGGGTGTAGACTGCTTAAAAACATAAAATCTCTGGGGTGCCTGGGTGGCTCAGTAGGTTAAGGTTAATTCAACTCTTGATTTCAGCTCAGGTCTTGATGTTATGATTCATGAGATGAAGCCCCTCACTGGGCTCTGTGCTGCCAGCTGAGAGGCTTGAGCTTCTCTCTCCTTCATTCTCGGCCCCTCCCCCACTCACTTGCACGTGCTCTTAAAATAAACAAAACGTTAAAAAACATAAAAATAAGTAAAACGTTTAACAAAGAGAAAAAAAGGCACCAATAGACTTGCTCAAAAAAGGGTTGCCACAAATCTTCAATCTGTTAAAACAACAACAACAAAAGCAGGGGTAGCTGGGTGCTGGACTTGGTTAAGTGTCTGACTTCAGCCCAAGTCATGACCTCATGGTTCATGAACTCGAGCCACATATCAGGCTCTCCACTATCAGCACAGAGCCTACTCTGGATCCTCTGCCCTCCCCAACTCATTCTCTCTCTCTTTCAAAATAAATAAACACACTTAAAAATAAAACAGCATATGCAAAGCACGATAAAGCAAATCACAATAAAACAAGGAATGGCTATACTTAATTACATGGGAAGCGTTATCAGATAAAAAGTAATCCTGAAGCACCTGGACAGCTCAGTGAGTTAAACATCCAATTCTTGATTTCGGCTCAGGTCATGATCTCAGAGTTGATGGGATGAAGCCCTACGTGGGGCTCTGCCCTGACAGGGCTGGGAGCCTGCCTGGGATTCTCTCTCTCTCTCTCTCTCTCTCTCTCTCTCTCCCCCCCCCTCTCTGCCCCTCCCCAACTATCCTTCTCTCCCTCTCTCAAAATAAATAAATATTTTTAAAGATCTGAAACGTCCTGGCATATTATAAGTAGTAATTCCAGCCATTATCTTTAAAAACTGCATATCACAAAAATAACCAAAACCTCTCGTCAACTGCATTATAGCGCCTCACCTGGTCTTTAACCATCACCCAATTTTAAATCTTTTATCACAGTTACTGTTTTATTCTGATGCTTTTAGAAACTTGTGCCTGCAATAATGCCTCATCTTTGAGAAAATTCACAGAAAAGACCCTGACACTACTCTACAATAAAGATTCCTGAAACTCTTAAAATCATAAAAGTGAACTGAGGGTAAGAATTTCTAAAACCCTGAAGGAACACTGATGAATTCATGAAACTGTTAATAAAAGACGAACAATAATTACAGAAGACTAAATGGGCTGATATAGATAGTCGTTAATTTTTATGACTTCATTTCAAACATTGCTGGCTTTCACATTTTGTTTTCCTGATTTAAAGGACTCCCTTTTCTCCTCTCTTTTAAACTATCTATAGCTTAACAGCAACTTCATAAAGTTTGTCTTTACAACAATGGTTGACAATATATATTTCTGCCTAAGTTCAAGAATCTCTTCTCCTTATAACAGGAAACGATTAGACAAGTCCTTGGCTTAATGTTTTAGCCTAAAAAAGCTTTTTTCATGTTTATTTATTTTGAGAGAGAGAGGAAGAGAAAATCGCAAGCAGGTTCAATGCTGTCAGCACAGAGCCTGATGCAGGACTTGAACCCACAAAACATGAGATCATGACCTGAGCCAAAACTGAGAGTCGGTGGCTTAATCAAGTGAGCCACGAGGCTCCCCTCAATAGACTTTCTTTCTCTTTTTTTTTTTAGTTTTTTTTAAGGTTTTTATTTATTTCTAGGAGAGAGAGAGAGATAGATAGAGAGAGAGACAGCGTGAGCAGGGGAGGGTCAGAGAGAGAGGGAGTCACAGACTGAAACAGGCTCCAGGCTCTGAGCTGGCAGTCAGCACAGAGCCCGACGCGGGGCTCGAACCACGAACCGCGAGATCATGACCTAAGCGAAAGTCGGACGCTTAACCGACTAAGCCACCCAGGCGCCCCATCCCCTCAGTAGACTTTCAAAGTTCAATCTGAGGTTCCTTATGAACAGTTCTGCCAAGTGGATTTGAAAACAGCCTTTATGGTCAAATTGCTCTTTTTGCTGCACTTACATAATCAAACCAAGTCAATCAAAACTAGACTTAATTTGAAAAATCAGTCTTCCTGTTCTTTTCAAGAGAAATGGAAATGATTATAAAGACAACAATTATACTGAATAATACACGTTTTATGGGTATCAGATTGCAGTCTGCTGTCTTCGTGGTGTTTTCTATCTGTAAACCGGCCTGCTTCTCGAATTCTAGTTTCCTCCACTATTAGGCTAGAACTCTAACATTTCCAATTTTCTCCCACTTTTTTGACATGGAATCACTATGAATCTAAATTAACTTTTTCTCAAAGCTGCATAAGTTAAAGCTGGACAATCGGATATAAAGTTCAGAGTAACTACAACTGCTCACGTGTGGACAGTCGTCATGCCTGTTGCTATATGGCTGCTCAGAAAGATCACCAGGGACATTCACGCCGCAAACCAGGAAAATACGTCAGGTTGCCACTGCCTTCCCTCACTCCATCTGAAGATGCTCAGAACCCAACATTTAGAAACCTTAACTGACTGCTCACCGAACTCAGAAACCAGAATTCATAATTTGCTTGAACTACTAACCTTTGTTTTCCTTTTGTTACCAAAGAAATGTCTCTCATGAAATTACCTGACTGCTCACATCTCACAGAGGCCTAATTTAGGTAGAAACCTGCCTCAAACACCACCCCCTGAAATACAATATCCTCTTGTTCATCCTGCCCTGCATGTTTTGAGGATAAGTATTTGCTAGGATGTTATGTTGTGCCTATGTAATTATTTTTTAAAGGATGTAAACGGACTTAGGTAAAACCTGAATCCAATTATAATCCATTTATTTGATTGGTTAAATCTTAGCTCCTGGGAATCCCCTGCTCTGGGGAATTTTTCAATCCTTGACTCTTGTTCTCCTCACTATATTCTCTTGAAGGCCTTAAGGCTATTTTTTAATGTTTATTTTTGAGAGTGCGCACTACAGTGCGTGCACATGGGGGAGGGGCAGAGAGAGAGGGAAAGAGAATCCCAAGCAGTCTCTACACTGACAGTGGGGCTTGAACTCATGAACCATGAGATCATGACCTGAGCCAAGATCAAGGGTCAGATGCTTAACCAACTGAGCCACCCAGGCACCCCTCTCTCAAATGTTTTAAATCCTGTGGGCAGCCATTTACATGACAAATGGTATCCATCAGGATCAAACGCCTGGATGATATCAACAACCACTACATGAATAATAAAATAGTGACTGTACATGGCCTCCAGCCTGATGACTCAACTACTGGAAACAGCAAATGTGCTTATTCTCCTGCCTATTTTGGCAGTAGTAATCAAGAATAACAGTATTATAGTTGGCCATACTCAGCCTGCCAACCCAAGGACCAACAGGTTGGAACTGTTAAAATCAAGGATAGGCAACCCCACCAGCACTGAGGACTCCCCAAGCAGACAGAACCAGTTTACTCACGCAGGCAAAGCTTAAGGCAGCTTACCAAGCCAGGGTAATGTGCCCTGATCATTACTTTCCTGTGTCTCTGAAAATCACAAACAAAACTTGAGTGGTTTCCCAAGGTTGATATGAGGTAATCACTGACTGATTCCACATCATTTAAAAAAATTCTAACATTATAACTAATCTCTGTGAATAAAATCACTGCCCTCTCACCATATAAGCTTCTCTATAACAATATACCCCTAAGCCTCATTCTATGTTCTGATTTGAGTGCTTGCAAACGGTCTTTTTGGTGTGTGCGCACCAACTTTTACTAATTACTACTTCAATTATTCACTGGTCTTACTCTGGCTATTTTGAACCTTAGCTATTATCAAAGAACCCAATTTTCCAGAAGTGAAAAAAAGTACAATAAATTCAACAGAAAACATTAACAGTAGACTAATCTTATTAAAAATTAATGAACAGAGATGATAAGAAAATATCCAGAATGAAGCATGCAGAGGGTAAGAAACTGAAAAGGTCTAATATACCTTCAATGGATTCTGAGAAGGGGAAGAAGGCAGGCAGCAGAAATACTTTAAAAGATGGTGCCTACAAACTTTCCGAATTAAAAAGACTTTAGAAGAGATTCAATAAGAACTACAAAGGCAAAATGTACATAAGTATATACCCATACACATCATGGTAAAATTGTTGAAAACCAAAGACAAAAAGTCTTAAAAATCTTAAGTAAAAAAAGACAGACCACTCATGAGAGCAAATATTAAACTGACAACTTACTTCTCATAGGAAAAAATGGAAGCTGAAGCTGTAATTCAGTAACTTCTTTCAACATCTCAGAAGAAAAACAAGTCAGGATATTCTATACACATCAAAACTATCCTTCAAAATCAATTTGTGAAATTTTTAGCTAACGTAATCAGAGAATTCACTCTTGGCAATCATACAACAGGTGTAAAATGCAAAGAGTGTCCTTCAGGAAGAAAGAAAATGTTCAAAGATGGGGGGGGAGGCTGGAATTACAGCAAGGAATGAAAAATTATAAAAACGGTTACTGATGATACAATGTCTTTAATATACATATAGAATTAAAGAAGCACGACAGTGGCAATGAAAATGAGAGTTTAAGTGCCCAGGAAACAAGAGATGTACCCAAATATTATACACTGAGAAGTCAAAGGTGAAGCTTTTAAATAATTTCCAAGTTAACTGGGCGCTTGGGTGGCTCAGTGGGTCAAGCATATGACGTCAGCTCAGGTCATGATCTCATGGTTCAGGAGGGCCCCAGATTGGGCTCTCTGCTGTCAGCACAGAGCCCACTTCGAACCCTCTGTGTGTCTCTCTCTCTCTCTGCCCTTCCCCAAAAAAAACAAACATTAAAAAATAAATAACTTCTAAGTTAACGAAGAAAAAAATAAAAAAACCTATCCGAAGAAAAACAAGAGAGAAAAAGGCACATTAAACAGGTTTAATAAAGAGAAAGCATGTTATTAAGATTTAAACCCAACTATCATCAGTTATTTTGTTAAATGTCAAAAGACCAAATTTTCCAAACCTAAGCTATATTGTCAGACTAGATTTTTTAAATTCCAACTATACATTTGACAAAAGAATCACTCAAAGTATAAGTACACAAAGTATGAAAATAAAGGGTAAAAAGAGACTGCCTATACTAACCAGAGGAAAAATAGTGCAGCTACGTTAATATTCAGGTAAAGTAAACTTTACCTCTAACAATATTTTCTTAAAGAACACTTAATGATTTTTAAAAGACTCAACTGATAAGGAATATACACAACTGTAAACATCTATGCACCTAATAACATATCCTCAAAATACATAAAATCTAAAACTATCGGAACTAAGAACAAACAAATGCAATACATTTGGGTACTGATACACTTCTCTTGTAAATCAATACACCCAGTAGATTAAAAGGAAAAACAAGTAGGGGCGCCTGGGTGGCTTAGTCGGTTAAGCGTCCGACTTTTGCTTAGGTCATGATCTCGCGGTTCGTGGGTTCGAGCCCCGCGTCGGGCTCTGTGCTGACTGCCAGCTCGGAGCCTAGAGCCAATTTCAGAGTCTGTATCTCCCCCTCTCTCTCTGACCCTCCCCTGCTCATGCTCTCTCTCTCTCCTAGAAATAAATAAACTAATTAAAAAAAAAATAAAGGAAAAACAAGTAAAGACATAGAACTTAACATGACTAACCAAGATGAACTAACTGACAAATACAGGCACAGCATCCAACAAATGCAAAACCACATTCTTTCCAAGTACACACTGGATGTTTACAAATATTCATCATATGTTGGGTCATAAAGAAAGCTTTAAAATTTTATAAGCTTTTAGTGTTCTGACCACGATGGAATTAAAACAGGTAGAGCACAGTATTCTCACAGTAGTGAACCTACTATGTATGACTCTGTAATCATGGACTTAGATCACATATTTATCAAAACTTTTAGAATATACACCATCAACAGTATACTATATATACATCCTAACATATACTATGGACTCAGAATGGTGATGATATGCTAACGTAGGTTCAGTAATGGTAACAAATGTTCAATCTTGTGCAGGATGTTGATAATGGGGGAGGCTGGGGAGAAAGTTGGGGGGATCAGGAGGTCCAGAACTCGGTACTTTCTGCTCAATTTTTCTGTGAACTTAAAACTGCTTTCAAAAATAAAGTCTACTTTCTAAAAAGATTTCTCTATAAGGATATGTTAGGTATGCTTTAGTTACAAATCCCAGAAACCTTAGTTAAGAAAACTTAACACAAAATAATTCCCACTTCCCACCCCTGACCTCTGACTCCTCTTTTCTCCACCCCACCCCTCCTGTACTTTCCTCTGCTTTCTGCCCACTATAGACACATAAAAGACCAGCACTGTAAGAAGCTACATCTGGAAACATGATCACCGGCAGGAGGAAAAGGATGTGGTAAATCTCACTACTGTGGTAAATCTCACTACTGCAAATAAAGTTTATGTGATGAACCTCTTCTGCTCACATTTTACTGACCAAGATAAACACACGGCCAAATCTAACTCAGGAACCAAAATGAGACTACCATACACCCATTGAAATGTCTAAAGTTACAAAGACGAACAATACCAAATATTGGTGAGAATGTAAACCCACAAGGATTTATTCACTGCAGTAGTAATAGAAACTGGTATACCCACTTTGGAAAAGTCTGACATTATCTACTAATATTGGACAGACAGAACATATGACTCAGCAATTCTACTCCTAACTGTACTCAACAGTAAAGCCTGCAAGAAACACATACCTGAATGTTCACATCAAGTCCACTCTTTTGAGTCCTGAGATGGCCATGAAAATAAGCCTCCCAAATCACCTACCATGGGGAGACCCTCCACTCTGAACCCACCATCACCCTCCCCATCAGGACCACATTTCCCAAAGGCTGTTTCTAGCCAAAGATCAGCCACAGACCAAATAATAAAGCAGCCTTATTCCTGCCAAACAAGGGACTCCTGTGACCCACCCCCCCAACTCTGGCTGGAAGACTCCTCACTAGCCTTGCTTAAACTTTCTTAGAACTACACTGCAGACACCAGACTTTGCCTACTAAACACTCTCTATCCCTTCCCCCTCCACATGCAACAGCCCTGCAAAGTGCTGATAGCACTCTCGCATGTATTTCCTCTGCTACATCTAAACATGATCCAAACTTGCTGTCTTCTGGCTCTTGGGAAACTTGAACCAACAGTATCAAACCATGAATAACCCAATATTCATCAAAAACAGAATGAAGAGCCATGAAAAGTACAAATCGTACATGAATAAACAACTCCAGTGACCACATAAATAAAATTCATGATTAAATGAATGGTAGTTCCACAGTTGGTGTGCATTAACCACCACCAGGGTAAACCAAAGAAATTACTGTAATCACAACTCAAAAATCAGGGGGTTTTTTTCTTTCTTTTTTTAAAAATTTTTTATGGGGCACCTGGGTGGCTCAGTTGGTTAAGCTTCCAACTTCGGTTCCACTTATGATCTCAGTTTGTGAGTTCAAGCCCCATGTGGGGCTCTGTGTTGACAGCTTAGAGCCTGGAGCCTGCTTCGGATTCTGTGTCTCCCTCTTTCTCCCCCGCCCGCCTTGCTTGTGCTCTCTCTCTCTCGCAAAAGTAAATAAACATTAAAAATTTTTCAAAAAAAAAACCCTATTTTTATAAGTAATCTCTACACCCAATGGTGGGGGCTTGAACTCATCACATAAGACATTCCACAGACCTGCCACTCCAAGATCCAACTATCCCCACCGCATTTACGGATCCTGTGGTTCCCACTGTGATTTCTGACCGACAGAGAAGAGTGACCAGGGCCCTCTACGGTACTGGGGCTCCTCTTGCAGCTGCAGGATAAGCTGTGAGGACAGAATCCTCCCAGAGGGGGTGACCAGGCCGTTCACAACATTCCAGTCTCCCTAAGCCTTTGGATGCCTTCTTCCTCCACGGTATACCAACAGTTTTGGCATCTTGGCTTTGCATAGACAGGGCACCTTTTGTTTTGTTTTTGGCAATCAACCAAAGATCTAACCCCCTGAGCTACAACACTGATCCAAAACTCATTGCTAATGAGCCCACATCAACAAATTCGGCCTAATCCACCTTAAGGTCCCTTCCACCGTAGTCCCCCCCTTAAGATCCATTACCACAAATCATCCCCAGGTTCCTACCTATATAGTGGCAAACCAAATCATCTTTGTGGTCACACTCTGCACCTCCCACTCAGGGGCCTGCTAGGGCCATCCTTGGGGGAGGAAAGGAAAGCACAGTTTTTCCAGGCAAAGGGAGAGGAACTTCCTCACGCAGGGGATAGAAAAGCTGCTTCCACTGGCAAAGAAAGCCCAGCAGAATTTAGGTCTCTAACTTAATAGGAATCTGACCATATGTCCCTAACCCAATTCTTAGAATCCCATTCCTTATCAGTCAATGCTCTTGCTTACAAATCTGGAATTCAAGATCAATTTTTTTAAGACAGTCACAGAAACTTTCAGGTCCCTTATGTGGAACCTGAGTCGGGAATTTAAAACCCCGAGCTCATCATTTTGCTCTGGAATGTTTTAACTTGGCTAGACTGAACCACATTCTCCGGAATTTCCTTTCCCAGTTCTGGTTTGGGCAGGCCTCGAGAGAAGTGCAGCCTGGTTGTCCCACTGATGCCAGGCAGGGTTGGCCCTGCAAGGCTGCTGCGAAGGCTCACTGTTCCCCAGGTACCAGAGAGTCCTGCCCCCTGGGCCGTATGTGTGGTCAGCTCCAGGACAAGGGCCCACCTTGTGCAGGGCACTCACACCACCAAGGTCAGAGGCAACAGAACTGATACAACTTTTAGTTCATCCTGTACAGCCGACCAGACATACCCACAAAGCATCTGGCCAACAGCTGCCCAGGGGGCGGGTCTGAGCACTCACGACCCACGAGCTGAATACTAGAAAACCAAGCATGGGCAAAAACAGGAACCATCTCTTGCACGAAAGTCAACATTCTAAGGAAAATGAAGTCATTAAATTATATTCATTTACAGTGTAACTTTGAGAAGTAGCAGTAAGAACAGCAGTGTCTCTAACAGGAGAACTACAAGGAAGTCAAGGAAAAAACTCAGAAACTTCAGAAAATTGATGACTGTGGTAGTAGGTAATGGATATAGAGAGTTCTTTGGACTATTCTACCTTTATTATAAAAATCTGCAAACTCATAAAAGAATTTTGTGAAAAAGAGATACTTAAGACAAACTCTAGGGGCGCCTGGGTGGCTTGGTTAAGTGTCCGACTTTCGCTTAGGTCATGATCTCGCAGTTCGTGGGTTCGAGCCCCACGTCGGGCTCTGTGCTGACTGCCAGCTCAGAGCCTGGAGCCTGTTTCAGCCTGTGACTCCCTTTCTCTCTGACCTCCCCTGCTCATGCTGTCTCTCTCTCTCCTAAAAATAAATAAAACATTAAAAAAAAATTAAAAAAAAAAAAAAAAGACAAACTCTAAAGAAAGACAGGGGCAGGGGGGTGTGCCTGGGTGACTTATTTGGTTGAGTGTCAACTCCTGATTTTGGCTCAGGTCGTGATCTCAAAGTTCAAGGGATCAAGCCCCACATCAGGCTCTGTGCTAACAGCCCTGAGTCTGCTTAGGATTCTCTCTCTCTCTCTCTCTCTCTCTCAAAAATCAATAAACTTGCGGGGGGGGGGCGGTGAAAAGACTTGGAAGAACTGCAACAAGAACCAAAATAAAACATTCTAGGCAGAAGGAAAGAGCCAGTGCCGCGTGGTCTGGTGGAGAAGGTGTCAGGCGCAGAAGAGTGACAGGAACGGCTGGAGCAAGGAAAACAGAAGGAGATGTGATGCCTGTGAGGTCGTGTTATGAAGTTCTGTCCTTAAAGCCATGGGAAGCCATTGGGAGTCTCAAGCAAAAAGGTGACATAATCAGATCTACTGATTTTTCAAACTGGATTTTTTTGACACTAACAAAACTTCAAATATATTTACCTTTTACCCGACAATCTCACTATCTTAAAGCTATACCTAGAACAACACAAAACAACATATTCACAAGCAAGATATGTAACAGCAATAGAATATAAACAACCAGTGTTCATCACTATGAAACTACAAACACAAAAGAATGGAAAAGAGCTCATATGAAGCAATCTCCAAGATAAATTAATTAGAAAAAAAAACAGAATGGTGTTGAGTTCTACCCTTTGTTTAAAAAAGGAAAGGAAATAATATTCCAGTGCTTATATCTCCAAAAACAAAATACTGGAAGAATAAACCAGAAACTAATAAAAAGAGGGCACAAGGGAAACAGGGCAGGGGACAGGAAAAGAATGATGTGACCATACCTCTGTAACATGGCTTTGACTTCTGAATTGCATGTTTTACAAATTGAAAAAAATACATTAAATAATATGAATGCAATCGTTCAGCACTAAGGATTTTGTGAAAATAACCCAAATTAATAACCCAACTGGTAAGAATCAGAAAAATATTTTCAAATCATTTCATAACTCCAAATGCCAACTGTGCATCCTTATGTGGATACATTTTATGAACAGAAAGAACTATAATGAAATACAAACCGACACTATGCTGTTATTGGTGTGTTCAAACACTGTTTATATTGCAGAACAAAGAGAAGTAATGTTGCAAAGAGTGCAAATTTCCAAAGTTAGAGAAAAAAGGATGAACTCAAAGGAAACACCCTGCATTGTTAAATATGAATTGAAAATATCAATACAAAATCAAGTTGCATTATTCCCCACATCTAATGAAAGTAGGAGCATCCCAGTAGCAATAAAGAAACACAGAACCAGATTTTGGTATCGAACTTCCACTCACCAATGAAAGGAGCTGAAAGAACTGGCTGAAAGGGAGAGCACAAAGTGAGTCCTAAGCATCCAGTATTAGAAAGAAAGAAATGGTTCAAAGATTATGGGGTGGCACCGAGGGAAGAGACCCAGCATGAAGGGACTGCACCACACCCAAGTTAAGACAGGCTGAGGCAGAAGAATGAGGACTATTTGATTAAAACACTGAATATACCGAAGTCCATGGGTCCACAGTGGTCTAAAGAGAAAAAGCAGAAAGAAAGCAATTCACAACAACCTAACCCTGTACGCAGGAAAAAGAACATTCTGATCGCTTATCAGGACCTAGATTAATTACTATGACTTAAGATACAGAACTAAGTAATATATAAACATATGGACATGTAGAGTCACATGCCTGTGACTACAGAGATGATTTATAGATAAACATGAGGCCATATACAGACACATCCAAAAATTACAGTCTATAAGAATACAACTATAAGCAGACTGAATTTACTATAAATAAATACAATCCAAGTTTTTAAACAAAGTCATTCTGCCCTTTTTTAAAAGACATGACTGTAATCTAAAAACATCTAAAATCGTGTAAAAAATGCTTTCCTGGTCTCTTCATTTACAATCTCAACACTTGGATAAAACAACATCTACGCTGAATGTATCCTTCTCCCTCCACCATCTCCACCCAAAAAGCTCATCACATTTAACATTCTAGAGACTCCAGACTGACTCCCCTTGTTCCAAATGACTTCATCCACCACCTCCCACAGCCTGGACTACAGATCCTGTGCTGGCAGATCCCATCAGTCCACCTTCCATGCTGCTTAATGCCTTCCAATGGCTTTTCCCACCTACAGGGTAAACACCCAGCTGCCTGGATGTGGTATGCAGAATTACGTCAAATCTGACCTCAAAGTCTTGCTACACAGAATGGCTGTGCCAAATTACAGGTGGTGTCAGCAGTGGTAACGTCATTATCACCAGCACTGGTGCCCACAAGGTACCTACCACTGGGCCTTAAGACATTTACACTTGATGAGGTAGGTGTTCTCATCCCGTCTAACAGATAAATAAACACACGCATAGGAGTAAATGCAATCTTTGGTTGAGACTCAAATCCAGGACGGTCTCAAACACCCCCTGCCTGCCTCTGCTGCGTTGTCCATCTCTGCTCTCCTGCGCTATATGCTTGATTCTGCTGGGGCATCGCCTGCTCCCCAGGGGCCCTCAGCATCGCATGCCCTCACCGCGTGCAGGCAGATCTTCCCCACAAGACTAGTAAGGTCTACAAGGGCACACATCTTTATGTACATGTCCATACGTGACTCGTCTTAAGAACTTGTGGCAACCTTAATGAATAGTAAAGATTTAATTTAAAAAGTACACTGAATACTGGAGCACAGCTAATCAACAATGACTTGCAGCGGCTTGCATTTCAGACATGCAATGGGAACCCTACAAATTCAATTCATGCTCAAGACGGCCTGGCGTGACAACTCAGAAATGTCAAGTTCAAAAGGCAAGGGATGGGGGATGGGCGGTGGGAATCAGCTGTGTGGCTTCAGACCAGTACCGTGTGGGGCTGGATTTCCACCCAGACACCGCAGACTTGAAGGCCACGCTATCTCTATGGCCAACTCCAGAGCCCACAGCCTTTTCACAACACCATGGTCTGCCAAACTGAACAAAATATTTGGGCAAAATAGTTGATTCCCTCTTCCAAGTTGTTCTCATTCAACGAATAGGAAAAGAAAACATTTAAGCATCAATAAATATAAGTATTTATATAGGTATGTATTAACTGTTTCTCAGCAAATTAAGATCCTGTGAACAGCTAAACCAAAAGAAATAACGGATTATTTTTAATCTCTAAGTAATCCATATGATTAATTCTTCAGATACAGCATCCCTACCACGTATGTTTAATGTACCAGAAAAAAAATCGTCAACAATTAAGAAGTACGGTGAGTGAAGCTGAAACTGTATGGGCAATCAGGTAAACCACCAGGAAGTGAAAACACTATAATCAAATTTCTCAACTTAAAACTTCAAATTAATAATTATCATATCTTTTGACTAAGGGCCCAATTTGAGATACTGTCCATAAGATGCACAGGCGCGCACACACACCCCATTAACCTCCCAGTTCACGATTAAGGAACGGGTACCATTGTCTAAGACGCTCTTTATGGACAGCAACGACCAACATTTCATCACCTAGATTTCATGGGTGTTAACAAATGTTTTGCCGCCAACCATGGGAACAGTACTGCAGTATTTCTGTAAGCCCTTAATTTGATGAAGTGAACTGTGACCCCTAATGGAGGGCAAAACACAGCACTGTTTCCCAAACATGGTTGATCAAAGAGCTCTGTTTCTCCTTTAGCATCTCTTAGATCTCGGGTCACAGAGATACTACCTTAACCAACACTGCTTCGGATATTCCAAAACTAAGCAAATACCGTATTTTGAATTCGTAACTAAAGGTACTGTCGCTGTCAGAAGCAGTAGTGGCAGAATTTCCGGGATTTACCCAAAGCTTTTATTTTTTTTTTAATTTTTTTTAATGTTTTATTTATTTCTAGGAGTGAGAGAGACAGCGTGAGCAGGGGAGGGTCAGAGAGAGAGGGAGTGACAGACTGAAACAGGCTCCAGGCTGTGAGCTGGCAGTCAGCACAGAGCCCAACGCGGGGCCCGAACCCACGAACCACGAGATCATGACCTAAGCGAAAGTCGGACGCTTAACCGACCCAGGGGCCCCTACCCAAAGCTTTTAAATAAAATCTAAGTTGGGGTGCCTGGGTGGCTCAGTCGGTTAAGCATACCACTTCGACTCAGGTCATGATCCCGTGGTTTGTGAGTTCAAGCCCCGCGACAGGCTCTGTGCTGACAGCTCAGAGCCTGAAGCCTGTTTCAGATTCTGTTGTCTCCCCCTCCGTCTGGCCCTCCCCTGCTCATGCTCTCTCAATAATAAATAAACATTAAAAAAAAAAAAACTTTTAAAAAATCTAAGTTAAATAATTAAGAGAAGACTACAGGCCTTTTCTGCCTTGTACGTTTCACAGCATCTTAACAGTAACCATTTCACTACTCAAGATCGAAAATTTTAAAAATCCTATTTTATCTCACAAGAAACAAATAACTACTATCTATAATTTTGACATAAACAAATGTTATGACCTTTACACGTTTTATCAAGTCTAATAACGAACATTCTCTGTAAACTCCTGGCTCTTCCAATTTCGGGGTGTTTGCCCATCAATCAAGGATAGGGGAAGGCGCTGAGGAGAAGGTCCTGTTTCCTGTGACCCCGCGTGAAATGTCACCACCTCTGTAAGGATGCTCACACCTGAGAGCGTTCTCAAACTCAACCGGCACCGGGATACACCGCCAAGGGCAGGCAGGATTTTCATTTCCTAACAAAAGCTGTGTGGAAAGCAGTTACAGCCCTCTCCATCCATCCTCTCCAGACCGCGGAGTTCCTTCCAGAAAATTCCGACACAGGAAAGTTACAGGTGTTCGCGTCTGGGAAGGCATGTCGTCTCCAGCTGCCGTGGCGTCACACGCCCGAGTGTGCCCTGTGCCACCTCCTGATGCTCCCACTAGCGCAGCCCCGCCACCTGCGTGTCCCACCCCGACCCCAGGTCCCCAGCGCACTGCACGCGACAGCGCGTCCGCACGACCCCAATGCGTCAACAGACGTGGGGCGCCCCGCTCGCGGCCGCTCCCACCGGGGCCCCCAGAGCCCACCCCCAGCACTGCGCAGCTTCCGCGCCGCCCCATCCATCCCGGCGCTCGGGGCGCAGCGCGCTCAAGGTCACTCGGGAGGCGGGGGCGCGCGGCGTGAGGGGCGGCCCCGGGCGGGGGCGGGGAGGGGAGAGACCCGGGCCCGCGCCGCCCCTCCCCTCCCCGCACCGCCCCCGCCCGGGGGGTCCCGTCCCGCGCCCCGCCCGGCCGGTTATGCAACGCTCCTGCGCCCCGCCCCCGCCGCCCCCCGCCCGCCGGCGCCCAGGCCTGCGGAACAAAGCGCGCGGCCGGGCGGGCCGAGCGGCCGCCATGTTGGCGGGGGCGGCGAACAAAGGCGCGCGGCCCGAGCCCGAGGCCCCCGCCCGCGGCCCGGCCGGCAGGGGCGCTGTGCAGGCGCCGCCCGCGCCGGACAATGCACCGCGGCCCGGCCGCCGCTCCCCGGGCGCCGCCGCCGCCGTCCCGCGGCGCGCCCGCCCGCGCCACCCTCGCGGCGCCCGCTCTCCACCCCCGACCCGCGGCACGCAGACCTCACCTGCCGGCCGCCCAGGCTGCCGTCCGCAGCCTGCAGGCCCCGCCGTCCCGCGCAGCACTCCGCCCCGGCCCGACCGAGCCAGACGGCGCCGCCCCGCCCCGCTCCGCTCCGCGGCCGCCGCCGCCCGCCCCGGCCGCACGGCACGCGCACTGCGCTCGCCACTGCGCCGGCCGCGCCGCCCGGCCCGGCCCGACGGGCCGGCACTGCGCAGGCGCCGCAGACGGCAGGCAGGATCTGGCGGCGGGGCGGGGCCTGGAGGGTCGGGGCGCGGCCTGGAGCCGCGACCACATCCTAGGCAGCTCACCTGCAGGCGGGGCGGGGCCTGGCGCTGCGGCGGTACGCCGCGTGGGAGCCGGGTCGGCGGAGGCGGGACTGCGCCTGGTGCAGCTTCCCGGGCGGCGAGGCGGGGGCGGGGCGGGACGGAGCGCGTCCGGGCCTGGCGGCTGGGTGCAGCCTGGCGGGCGGGGCCTGGGGCTGCTCACCTGGCGGCGGGCAGGGTGGGTGGGACGAAGCTGGACCAGGCCCGTAGGCTGGGCGAAGAATGGCGTCACGAGCCTGCCGGCCGGACGGATGCAAAGCGACGGCACCCGAGCAGGGCTGGGAACCGCTCACCTGGAGGCGGGCCCGGCCTGGTGGGCGCTGAGGTCTCGCGCCGCTCACCTGGCGGCGGGCCGACGGGACGGAGCAGGGCGGGACCGGCGCCGCTGTCTGCAGGCGGCGGCGTGGGCGGCCGGGCGGGACCGGGCGGGGATCTCACCTGGCGGGGCCGCGGGCGGCTGGGCGGGGCCCAGAGGCGGGCGGGGCCGGCCCCCAGGTGAGCGCCGGAAAGGGGCGGTGTTCGGGGCGTCGAGCCCCGGGAGCCTGGGGCGCCAGGGCTCCGCCGGAAGTCAGGCATCCTGGGAAGTTTCGTTTTCTCTCAAGTGGGAGGACTTTCGCGGATGGACCGGCCCTCCTCATTCTTGGATCTGGGCAGCAGGTCGTCCTGCAGCGCGCGCCCCGCCCGCGTGGATGAGGACCGGTAGTGTGGTCGGGGCGTCGCGGGCTGAGCCGCGGCTGCGTTGACACGGCCCACACGCCCGGCGGGCGCCGTCCCCAGCGCTGGCCCGCTTCCGGCGCGCGGCCACCGGACCTCGCCCGCCCACCTGCCCCGCCGGGCGGGGGAGGGGCTCCCTGCGAACCCGGGGGGCCTCGCCCGCCCCCCTGTGACCTTAAGAGCCCGCCCCGCCACACACGAGAGAAGTCGCCCAGTTCTCCGCAACTGAGAGCCGGGCGTTCCCACGGTCGCTCGTGAACTCGTTTGACTAGTTTCGCCCAAAATGCTCTTTGAGTGTGTTTGCTTGTGTGCGGAGCCTGAGGAGAGGAAGAAGCGAGAGAGAGTTTTGACTCGTGATGAGTTGAGTGCAGGAGCTGAATCCCAGGTCTGAGTCCCAAACCCCGCACCCCTTCCTGGAGTCTGTGCGCACCGCCCTCCGCACTCGGCCCTCTCCCCCACCCCGCCCCCCACTAGCTAGGTGTCGCCGAGCAGGGCACCGAGCGGACTTGGTCCCTCGAGCGCAAATGGGCAGCCACCTTGTAGTAAACCCCTCACGGACTGCTGTCAGGTTGGATGGCAGGACTTTTGGAGAATGCATTAGGCTGTGATGTGTGGCCCAGCGAGCTGCTAGTTAGCAATGCCCTGTGGGATTTTACTAGCACCTTCTCCTTTCCTCCCAAATAAGATTGATATGTGCCTGCTCAAGCAATTAAAGCTCATCTCAGGTGACACACTTGGCGAGCACAGGGAGTTCACCGGCTAACTAGAGGGCCAGTTTAGACACAGGCACAGAAGCGTGCCGCTGTGCTCACCAGTGAGGACGTGTTGAAGGTTTGTTGTTTTCTCCTGTGTTGGGTGTGCATGGAGCACATCGGGAGCACGGAGGAATGGGAGGGCGGCGGGTGCCCAGGAGTGCGCTGGGCCGGCTGGAACGGCACTGGCATCCCCTGGGTGTCTCCACCTTCCCACTACTGACAGCTGAGGCCGAGTGATTCTTTTTTAAGAGGGCCCTTCGCAGCGTCCCTGGCCTCTACCGACCAGATGTCAGGAGCACACACCTTCTCCAACATTTTGACAACCAGAAATGTCTCCAGGCAAAGCCAAATGTGTCAGAAGTCCTGGTTTAAATTTTGCCTGTAGTGATGGTCACTGGAAGCTATCAACAGCGCACAGGCCAGAGAGGCACTTCAAGGTGTGCACCAGTCCTGCCAGGAGGATCGCATGCTGCATGTCAGAGATGGGCTTCGACATCACCCATGTAAGTCTGTCAAAAATGTCTAAAAAAAAAAAAAAAGTCCAGAAAAGCTGGGAATCAAATCAGATGTAGGAGACTGCAACCAAATCTGTCACATGAACCCTCAAATCTACACCACTTTGAGGAAAAGAAGCAACTAAAGAGATTTGGGGGACAGTTTGAGGATTTTACGTGTGGCATATACGTCAGAGAGAATCACTGAAATATCCTTAATGTGTTGGTGTAATGTCTGTTCACAAGAATGCCCTTGTTCTTAGAAGATCTGTCTTGAATTATTTGAAAAATCAGGAGTCCTGGTGGCTACAGCTTACTTTTAGGTGGTTCAGAAGTAGATGTATTTCACAGAGAGATAAAGCAAATGTAACAAAAATGCTAACATTTTGTGAATGAGTGTGTGCATTGTCCAGTTCAACTGAGTCTCTGGAAAACTGAAATTTTTTCAAAGTAACAGGTTGGAAAAGTAGGTGGAGCCCCAGTTATGTCCTGAACGTCTAGAGTGCTAAGTAAACAGCCACTGCTCTTGTCCACCCATTTTCAGAAACTCAAATACAGAGCTAGTTTCTGCAGTTTCCCAACCACACTTGACTTCTGGAGATTTGGCCGCAAGAGCCTACGCATATTTGTCCCCTGCAGGAACTTTATTTCTGGCAAAGATAAATTGGCACGTTAACCATTCCAAACCTCTACTAGGCCTGTGTCTCTTAATGCTGAGTCCCTGGGCTCCTCCTTGGGGAGAAGGGAATTTCTTCCCCAGAGATGAACACATCTGTGATGCGAGAGTGGGGTGCGCCCAGACTCACAGCAAACCTTGGTGTGTTGGTGTACTTATCCCACTGATGTTCATGTGATTATTGGAAACCAATTGTCAGGAGCTTTTTCAGAGCATATCAGATAAATATATATTTATCATATCATATCATATATAAATATGATATATTTATAAAATAATCCAATTTTTGAACACAGCAAAAATTATTCTAAGTGCATCATGCACACCACACACAGGGATAATTCTCTGTATTTGTGTAACCTCCAGGTGGATGAGCTTGATGGTCTGCCAGTCACCTTATAGGTAAGGATGCTCTCTCCCCATTGGCTACCTGGGTCACCCCCCCCCCAATTGACCCAATGGCCTGTTACTCCCAGACAGTGAGGACAGAGGCTGATGAACTGGGAACACTCAGGGTTCTTCCATGTCTGACACATCAGTCCTTAAGATCAGAGCCCTTCCACTCCCACCTATGGCTACAGGTTTATGACTGTGCTAACTGGGCAGCACTGTGTGAATCCTGATGAGATGGGGGTCTTGCCAGTACAGAACTGTCTATTCTCCGCTGCTCCTGATAAGGCACTAGGGCCAGGTCTCTGACTGAAAGCCACACTCTGCAGAGCCCTAGAGTTGTCATTCAGTGCAGAGGTGAGCAGAGCCTGCACGAACAGTCAGCAGTGGGACCAGAAAGAAGGGACAGGATGTCTGTGTCCACAAGAATATTTACACTCGGTGGAGGGAACCTCACATGGCTCTAAGGAAATGTTCGCTGAGAGAGTGACCCCAAGAGAAACCGCAGGAGCAGAGGTCAGCTGTCTGGTCAACTGCACAACTTCCTACCTGGTCAGCTCCCGCCTCCCTCCAGATCATTTTCCACACAAAGGCCTTCAAACGTCTCCTCAGAAGCCTCCATGCCCACCTGCCCAAGTAGAACTTTCTCTCTGGTCTCTGGAGCATGGATGCCTGTTTGTGATCACATACCATACTGACTGGCTTACGCGTGTGTTGCCTGTTCTCATTATAAAGTCCAAATGGCAGGGACAAGAACGGTTGTCCTCATCAGTGTACCTTATACAGAGCAGGAAGCACCCAACAGCTGTTTATTATGTGAAGGTAGGACTTGTTCTGGGAATACCCGATCATGTGGATTTATTAGGACACAGAGCTTATGAAGGGCTCAAATGCCAGGACGCTGATAAGTTTTAGTTCTCATTACCTACGCTCACAAGGTTATGTCAAGGATCAAAATAAATCCTGTACAGCTGCACACACACACAAGGGAGTTTCGCCATCCAGGAAGAGATGACCGGAGATGTTCAGTCGGCTTTGTGGGGTGGCTGCCGAGTCCGTCTGGGGTGATGGAGAGGAGAATTTAGAGAATCAGGAAATACAGGAGACAATGTGGAAGGCCCCAGTAATAATGCTGGGGGACAGGATTTGGGCTGAACAGAGTGCTTACAGGAAGGATAATATAATGATAACTTCCAAACCACCAGCAAACTGAATACTCAATCGTAGTGGGGAGTTACTGCTTCCTTGGGTGGCATTACTCTCAGGTTAAGAAGAACAAAATCCTTATTTAAAACACATCCTGAAGATCTTGGTTAACTGTTACAAGACTAATACCATTCTGCTGATTTCTCTCAGCAGATTAGTTTTGCCCGTTTTCAAACATTACAAAAATGGAATCAGATGTGCCTGCACACCACCTACTCCTTCAGTCGCATTTATGCGTCGCCAGTATGCTCTGTGCAACCTGAAAGACAGCTGTTATAGGTTATACCCCTGGAAGTGGGGTTGATGAATGAAGTACATGTGTTCATAGATTTCACACTTATACAATGACATCAGAATTGTAGATCTTTTTTTAAAGATGTACATTCATCCACTTTTGAGAGAGCATACATGTGCATGCGTATAAGCAGGGGAGGGGCAGAGAGAGAGAGGAGACAGAAAATCTGAAGCAGGCTCTGAGCTGTCAGTGCAGGGCCAGGCTCAGGGCTCAACAGCGAACTGAACTGCGGGTGGGGTGAAGCTTTCTGAGTGGAGGTGATTAACAAAAGAAAGGTGCCTTGTTAACCCTGAGGTCACATGTCCTAGTGTCCTATGCATCTTACCCGCTAGGCTAACTAAGATAAACAGACATGATGCCTCCTGCCTGCAGTTAACCAACATCTGCCTATCTGCCCAGCACCAGGATTTTGTTTTCTATTGACCCAAATACCATATATCTTCAAAACCCCCTTTCCCTCATGCCCATTAGTTAATGTTTACAGATTCACTGTCTCTTTGTGCATGCCCATCACATTTGTAAGCCTTCTGATCTTAATAAATACAGGGCAAGAACACTTATTCAGGGCTCTTGTCTTCTCCCAGACATTAGCCTATCTCTCATTTTAATCTTGCGTCTGCTCTCTTGCTGGCCAAGAGAGAACTTTAGACCTAGAGTCTACGACACTTCATTTTAGACAAATGAAAAAAAAATTTTGTAATAAAATATTCCTGGGGCAACTGGGCAGCTCAGTTGGTTAAGCATCAACTTGAGCTCAGGTCATGATCCCTGGTTCATCAGTTTGAGCCCCACACTGGGCTCTGTGCTGACAGTATAGACCCTGCTTTGGATGCTTGGTATTCCTCTATCTCTCTCTCTCCGCCCTTCCCTGACTGGTGTTCGTGTGTGCTCTCTCTCTGTCTCTCAAAAATAAATAAACTTAAAAAAAAAAAAAGACTTTAAAAATATTCCTTTTATAATAGATTTCAAAATAATAAAATAGGAATAAATTTAATAAAAGAAGTGCAAAATTTATACCCTGAAAACTGCCAAATATATTGTGTTGAAATTAAAGAACTGAGTCACAGACTAAAAGACAATGTTTATAGATGGCAGTCCTCCCCAAATTGATCTATGGGTTCAAGGCAATCCCTATCAAAATCCCAGCTGACTCTTTTTGCAAAAACTGACTAACTGATCCTAAAATTTGAATACAAACTTAAGGGATCCAGGATAGCCAAAGCAATATTCGAAAAAAAGAATAAAATTTGAGGAATCACACTTCTCAATTTTAAAACTTCCTACAGGGGCTTCTGGGGGGCTCAAGTCGGTTGAGTGTCTGACTCTTGATTTTGGCTCAGGTCATGATCTCACAGTCATGAGTTAAAGCCCTGTGTCTGTCTCCACGTTGACAATGTGGAGCCCTGCTTGGGATAGAGGACTTGTGTATAGAACATATCAAGAACTTACAATTATAAAGCAACAAACAACTCAGTTAAGAATGGACCAAAGATTACAGTAGATAATTCTCCCAATACAATAAGCAAATGGCCAGTAAGCACAGGAAAAGATGTGCAATGTCATCACCTATAAAAGGGCCATATTTGGTGTGATTCCATTTCTATAAATTTCCCTAATAGGCAAATCAACAGAGACAGAAAGTAGGTGAATGGCTACCCAGCACTGGGGACGGGGAAGTTAAGGGGTAATGAGATGTTCTAGAATTGTCATGATGGATGATATGAATATACCAAAAGCCACTGAATTTTACATCTTAAGTGGATGAACTGTCTAGTATGTGAATTATGTCTTAAAACATGGGGTGCCCGGGTGGCTCAGTTGGTTAAGCATCTCTTGGCTTCTGCTCAGGTCATGATCTCGAGGTTTGTGAGTTCAAGTCCCACTCAGGCTCTGTGTGGAGAGTGCAGAACCTGCTTGGGATTCTCTCTCCCTCTCTCTCTGCTCCTTCCCCTACGTGTGTGAAGGCTCTCTCTCTCCTCTCTCTCTCTCTCTCAAAATAAATAAACTTAAAATTTTGTTTTAGGGATACCTGAGTGGCTCAGTCAGTTAAGCGTCTGGCTTTGGCTCAGGTCATGATCTCACCATTCGTGGGTTTGAGCCCCACGTCAGGTTCTGTGCTAACAGCTAGCTCAGAGCCTGGACCCTGTTTCAGATTCTGTCTCTCTCTCTCTCTCTCTCTCTCTCTCTCTCTCTGACCCTCCCCTGCTCATGCTGTCTCTCTCCCAGAAATAAATAAAACATTAAAGAAAAATTTTTAATTGTTTTAAATAAAAGAATCAAACAGAAAAAAAGTCATTGGATAGCTATTTCTTGTTTATGGCTTCAGTCTACTTTTCTATTTGGATGGTTTTTTAATTTTTCTTCTTTGTAAGACTCTTTAAACATTGAAGAATATTAGTCTTTTATATCAGATAAAGGGTTAATATCCAGAATCTATAAGGAACTCACCAAACTCCACGCCCGAAAAACAAACAACCCAGTGAAGAAATGGGTAGAAGATATGAACAGACGCTTCTCCAAAGAGGACATCCACATGGCCAACAGACACATGGAACGATGCTCAGCATCACTCCTCATCAGGGAAATACAAATCAAAACCACACTGAGATACCACCTCACGCCAGTCAGAGTGGCTAAAATGAGCCAATCAGAGAACTCTAGATGCTGGCGAGGATGTGGAGAAACGGGCACCCTCCTACACTGTTGGTGGGAATGTAAACTGGTACAGCCCCTCTGGAAAACAGTGTGGAGGTTCCTCAGGAAACTAACAATAGAACTCCCCTATGACCCAGCAATAGCACTGCTAGGAATTTACCCAAGGGATACAGAAATGCTGATGCATAGGAGCACATGTACCCCAATGTTCATAGCAGCACTCTCCACAATAGCTAAAACCTGGAAAGAGCCTAAGTGTCCATCAACAGATGAATGGATCAAGAAGATGTGGTTTATCTATACCATGGAATACTACATGGCAATGAGAAACAATGAAATCTGGCCATGGGTAGCAACATGGATGGACCTTGAGGGTGTTATGCTGAGCGAAATAAGTCAGGCAGAGAAGGACAAATATCATATGTGTGCACGTATAGGAGGATTAGGAGGAACTTGACGGAGGAACAAGGGGGAGAAGAAGGGGGAAATGGTGGGGGAAAGGGAGAGAGGCAAACCATGAGAGACTCTTGAATGCTGACAAAAACTGAGGACTGATGGATGTGGGGGGGAGGAGGGATGGGCATGGAGGAGGACACTTGTGGGGATGAGCACTGGGTGTTATGTGGAAACTAATTTGACAATAAACTATTTGTAAAAAAAAAAAAAAAGATTATTAGTCTTTTATCATATGATAGCAAAATTTTTACCTGACTTTTCATTTGTCTTTTTTTTTCTGATATCTGTTTTCCTGCAAAGCTTTAAAAAGTTTTATATAAACAAATTTATTACTCTTATATCACTTCTTCATTTTTTACCATGTTTAGAAAGACCTTACTATAAAGAGATAATACATTTTTTCCTCTCATGTTCAGAAAACATTTTGTTCTTATTGTTCTTTAGGAATTTAGAGTTACAGATTATGGGGCACCTGGGTGACTCAGTCAGTTAAGCGTCTGACTCTTGGTTTCGGCTCAGGTCAGGATCTCACGGTTCTAAGTTTGAGCCCTGCATCCAGCTCTGCGCTGACAGCTCAGAGCTGAGGATTCTCTCTGTCCATTCTCGCTCTGCCCCTCCTTGGCTCGTGAATGCTTGCTCGCTCGCTTGCTCACTCTCAAAATAAATGAACTTTTTTTTTAATTTTTAAAATGTATTTATTTATTTTGAGAGAGACAGAGAGGGCAAGCGGGGGAGGCGCAGAGAGAAGGAGAGAGAGAATCCCCAACAGGCTCTGCACTGTCACCACAGAGCCCGATGCAGAGCTCGAACTCATGAACTCACGACCTGAGTCAAAGCCAAGAGTTGGATGCTTAACTGAGCCAACCAGGCACCCCTTAACTTTTTTTTAATGTTTATTTTTTAAAGAGAGAGACAGAGACAGTTCGACCAGGGGAGGGGCAGAGAGAGAGGGAGACAAAATCTAAAGCAGGCTCCAGGTTCTGAGCTATCTGCACAGAGCTCGACACGGGGCTCAAACTCACGACTCTCAAGTTCATGACTGAGCCAAAGTTGGATGCTTAACCCTCTGAGCCACCCAGGCACCCAATAAATAAAAAAAATTTTTTTTAATTATTGATTATAACTTTAAGCACTAGAAAATAATAATTTTGACTCTGTCTTTAAACATTTTCCCATGTTTTTAACATGCCTTTCATTGTCACAGTCAAAATCTTTTACGTTCATTCTCTATCATGTTTAAATATTAGCCGGTATCATTCACAAATGACTTGCCTAGAATCCAGAACGAGCTTTCCCCGAGCTTTCCCGAGGGCCAGGAGTGGTGCGGATGTCCCTCTCCAGATGTCCCTGTCCCTCGGGGGCACACCTTGTTTACTAGGCTCGAGCAAAGAGCCCAGCGCCCTCTTTCCTGGCCATATTAGCCTCAAGAATATAAAGGCATAAAAGCTCCCTTTTTTGATTTGAAAAATGGGACTAATAAACATACAATGGGAGAGATTAAATCTGTGAAGCCACAGTGCTTCCAAACAATGACCCTGGGTGGCAGGTTATTTTCACAATGTGCCTTCAAGGCTGGTCGGCTCCCAACTACAGTTTGGGTGTGTGTGGCTGGAGTCCCTGCCGGGCGTGACGCTGGGCCTCACCGCATTTCTGGGTGTGAGGGCAACTCAGAGAGGCTGAGCAAAGTCCAGACACACGCGGTAAGCACTGGCTTTCCAGAGGACAACACACATCCAGGGTGGCCTCCCCGGTGTGCAGCCCGCGGCCAGGACAGGCTCCTGCCCCGGTGATCTGTCCCAACCTTGACTCTCAGCCTCTCTACCCTTCATGGCACCACCAGACTTCTCGGCCTGGGAGGAGGAGAGCATCTTGATCTCAGGAGGGCAGTGCTCCTTTGCTCTTCCCACACCCTCAAATCCCACGGGACTGGCATTTGCGTCTCAAACCCGGCTGGGCTCTTACACTTTCCATTTCCACCTCAAACTACCGCCTCAGCCTTGAGACCTCCGAAGCCTACTTTGTAAATCAAAAGCAGAGAATTTTGTTCTCTTCAGTTTTTCTGATCCCTCTTCTTCTGATCCCTCCTCTCTCGAGGCGAGGGGGTTCAAGTGTTCCAAGCAGATGAATTCCTAACACGTGTGATCTGCAGCTGAAAGCCTTCTGAACACGCAACCCCGTGTGCGAATGCGCTTCGGGTGAGTGCATCAGGACGGGAAGGGCTGGCGGAGCGCCGCTTTCTCCCTCTGTCTTTGACCTCAGTTCAGTTCCACATGATTAATCCAGCTAGTGCACCTGCAGTGAGGCCATGCCGGCGGTGGTGGTGTGGGGGCCGGTGTCAGAAACCGCAGGCCCCAAATGGTGTCGCTCCAACTGAGTCCCCAAACTAGGGCTTAATTCCTATTCTAATGATGCTTTCAACCTCCCCTGCTGTGGAGTGGACTTCACCCATCACTCAGGACATGTTCTTTTCCAGCGGCCAGCGAGTGCGTGACCTGGTCCTTTTCACCCCAGAAGAGGATGACCCCTGTCCTTTTCTTCTGCAGAGGAATTTTTTGTTCCCACCCTCTACCTACAACAACCCTTCACGGCTCCTCACACCACCTCTCTACTTGCTAGGAGGGGTGATGGCTGGTCCCAATGCATTTAATAAATAAATGAATAAATAATAATAAATAAATAAAATGAATAAATAAAGCCACTTAGAGGGACACCTGGATTAAGCATGAATTCAAGCCTCCATGTGAGATTCTCTCTCTTCCTCTCTCTGCCCCTCCCCTGCTTGCACTCTCTCTCTCTCAAAATAAATAAATAAACTTTAAAAAATAAAGCCACTTAAATCTTCAGATTTGCTTGGTTGATTTTCGTCATTGACCAGTAGGCAGTGAAGACTAAGAGGAAGAGCTTTCGAGACGCCCAGGAGAGGCCCCGGGCTGGCTCAGTTGGCAGAGCACCTGTCCTCTGGTCTCCAAGTGGTGACTTTGAGCCCCACAGTGGGTGTAGAGACTATTTTTAAAATCCTCCCAAGGGAGATGGATTCTAGTTCTCGAGGACAAATGTCAGCTGGCCCCTCTTCTTGGAGCAGCAAAGGCAAGTCACTCCTCAGGTGCCCTGGGTCACCTCCCCTGCTGCAGGCAGTGAGCAGGACCCTCGGTGGGGGGAGGCTGCTCCCAGCGCCCTCCCCCCCAGGATTGCTGATGAACAGCTGGACTCTGTGTCCAGCTCTTCCTTGATAAGAAGGGACAGATATGGCCCTCATTTTGTTAAAACACCTTTTTTTAAGTTTTATGTGTTATTTATTTTTTGAGAGAGTGTAGGTGAGCGGGGGGGAGGGTCAGCAACCTTCACAAACTCATGCGTTCTAGGTTCTATCACATGGCCTGATAATGTTTATGAGGACAAAGATCCCCTTTTTAAATAAAAAGTCCTTTCAGTTGTTTTCACATTTTAGACTGAAATCACAAGATCGTTGTGCCCCAGAGCCTTACACGTTAAAAATTCTTTTTTTTTTTAAGGTTTGTTTTTTTTTTTTCTGAGAGAGAGAAAGAGAGAGAGAGAGCAGGGGAGGGGCAGAGAGAGAGACACAGAATCTGAAGCAGCTCCAGGCTCTGAGCTTCAGCACAGAGCCCGACGCGGGGCTCGAACCCACGAACCGTGAGATCATGACCTGAGCCGAAGTCCGACGCTTAAACAACTGAGCTTCCAGGTGCCCCTAAAAATTCTTTAAACACCAAGTATGCACAAAATCTGAATGCTGTGTGTTTCACTGGTGTCGGCAGGTCCACACCTACTCTCAAGTCTTCCTGGAATGAAATACATTTACACACCAGAGACACGAGCATGTGGCCTGGCACAGGGGACAGGAGCAAAGCCCTGAGCAGTGAGGACCCTTCCCAGGCAGGTCCAGTCCTCGGCTCCGGGTAAGGAACACATTTCTGGGCCAAAGGGCCGCCCAGCCCGCACTCTGGTGACTCAGGTTCTCGACGGCAGATAACCGTCTGCGGACTTACCATTAACACAGTAGCTGACCCCCCTGCATTCGGCATTTTGCCTTTTTGTGGCCACAAGATATTTAAGTGATCATTCTTGGATTCTGTGCTTCTTGAGGCCCTAACTGTGCACCCACAAATTCAGAGGTCTCTCAGGGGAGTCGGGACACCCCACCCCAAAATATGGCTCTTTGGATTACTGATTATTTTGAGATGAAGGCACTTGAAAAAAGCAAAGGCTGGGAGGGGCTTTCTCTGAACTGCCCTCCTTGACCAGAGTACAGGGCCCCTCAGAGGAGCTCAGCTGCCCTCCGTCCTGAGAGTCTGTCTACCAGGAAGGCTGGCTGTGACCAGAGCAGGGGACAGCGGGGAGCCACCAGCACAGCTGGACAGACTTTGTCCCAAACTGTTGTTAAAGAACAAAATGCAACCCAGTCAGCTTGAAGATCCACTTGGCTTCCTTAATGGGCTCAGGCACTGGGCAGCAGCCCTCGCAGCAAGCAGAGGGCACCCACCTGGCAAACGGTGGGCACCTTCCCGGCAAGCAGCAGGCGCCTCTGAGGGGCTGTGCCACAGGGAACCTTGGTGCAGGCAGAAAAGGGGTGGGACCTTTAGCAAGAGGAGGGAAGGACTGTTCCAGGCAAGGTCACAGGGGAAGGGCGGGGTCTCATCCTGCAGATCTGGGGGGCGGCGAGGGCCCAGGGGGCATTCACCTCACTGGTGCCCACAGAACACTCTTGACTGGCCAGTCAAGGTGGAGAGGTTGAGCCCACAGCGAGTTGGGTGTTAAGCCCTGGTTTGGTGACACCATCTGGGGCCCTGGTTGGGTTGTTTTGTTTTGTTTTTACTTTTTTAAATGTTTTATTTATTGCTGAGAGACAGCATGAGCAAGGGAGGGTCAGAGAGAGAGGAAGATACAGAATCTGAAACAGGCTCCAGGCTCTGAGCTGTCAGCACAGAACCCGATGCGGGGCTCGAACCCACGAACCATGAGATCATGGCCTGAGCCGAAGTCAGACGCTTCTCCGAGTGAGCCCCCCAGGCGCCCCTGTGTTGTTTTGTTTCTAATAGTATCACATGTCCCATCTTTTCTTCCTAGAGCCCAGTCATCCTTCCTAAAAAGCGTGTCCCCTCGCCTGCCCCTATCAAGATGCACAGAAGCTCTCGCATCCGACTGCCCTTTGGGACAGTCATTTTTCTCCCATGGCGGCCAGTTCATCTCATATTAAAATGTAACAAATCAGTGTGCCTTTGGCCCCGTCACCTGGCCCGTCTCAGCGTGTTTCCAGGCCTGGTCTCCCGCCCCGGCCGAGCGCTCGCCTCCGCAGGCGGTCTGCAGGCACAGGACACGGCGGGGGGTGGGGGGCCGGGGGGGTGGGGGGGTGGGGGGCCGGGGGGGCCGGGGGGGTGCTGAGCAGAAGGCACCGCGTCGGTTAAGACGGACCCGAGTCCGGCCCCCTCAGCAGAGCCGGCTCGGAGCTGGGCCCTGGAGGCGAAGGGGGCCTGCCCCCCGAGGCCACTCCTGGGGCCCCTCCTGCTTCTGCGGCCTGCAGACTCTCCAGGCAGTAACCAGGGGCACCGGTGGCAGAGCTGTTTCCTGCACTTGGTCTGCTTTTCGGTTGGGTGAGGCAGAGGCTGCAGTCTGTACCCTAGCGCCACTCTTAGCGAGGAGATCGCTCCCGCTCTGGCCTGTCCAGGGCCAGTCCTCCGGAACCTTCCAGAGCAGCGCACATGGGGCTCGGGGACCAGCACCAGCAGCCCCACCCGCCCCGGGGAGCCCACCCGTCCTTCTGAGTCACACTCTTCCTTTTAAACGTCCCTCCTGGTGCTTCGTACACCAGCTGTATGCCGCCCTGGAAAGACCAATGAAATCCATACTCTAAATAAAAACCAGTGGAATTTGAGTTAAATAACCACCCTATCCATGGACTGAAACATGCTGTATTGTTTAGCTTGCCTTTGGTCTAGAACAATTACTTCAAAATTATCATTACCGTACGAATTCCTGATCCCACACTCGTTTTATTCCTCTTGGCAAAAGATCCTCCTCTTGGCATTATTTTGGTTTTCATGTAAAACTATTCTTACTTGTAAAGATTTTTTTTTTAAGTTTATTTATTTTGAGAGAGAGAGAGAGAGAGGAAATGAGAGAATATGAGCAGGGCAGGTGCAGACAGAGAGAATCTCAAGCGTGGAGCCCAGTGCAGGTCTTGAACCCACAAACGGAGAGATTGTGACCTGAACTGAAATCAAAAGTTGGACCCTTAACTGATTGAGCCCCCCAGGCGCCCACTAGCGGAGCGCTTTTACTCCTAGAGCGAGCCCAGCACTCTCTCCTCCTCAGCTACGGCGGAGAGTGACCGCGGCCAGAGACCCGCTTTGCACTCAGTCACGGAAAACATGCAGTAAGCGTGTGTGCGACACATGTAGCATTTTAACTGAACTAGAGGGGAGTTCAATTGTGGTGGAAAACTGCAAGTTACCTGGCTTCTCCTGCCTGGCTGTCAAGCAAACAAATGAATAAGGTAGGGTAGAAGATTCATTTGAACGTGTTCCAAGAGCAGGTGCTTTTTTTTTTTCTTTTTTAATGTAGGTAAGTAGCCCAAACTCTCATCTTTTGAAAGATAATAAGCTCAGGGGCTCCTGGGTGGCTCAGTCGGTTAAGTGTTCGACTTTGGCCCAGGTCATGATCTCATAGTTCGTGGGTTCGAGCCCCACGTCGGGCTCTGTGCTGACAGCTCAGAGCCTGGAGCCTGTTTCCAGTTCTGTGTCTCCCTCTCTCTCTGACCCTCCCCGGTTTACGCTGTCTCTCTCTCTCTCTCAGAAATAAATTGAAAAACATTAAAAAAAAAAAAAAAAGAAAGAAATGGGGTGCCTGGGTGGCTTAGTCGGTTAAGCATCCGACTTTTGCTTAGGTCATGATCTCGTGGTTCGTGGGTTCGAGCCCCGCATGGGGCTCTGTGCTGACTGCCAGCTCAGAGCCTGGAGCCTGTTTCAGAGTCTGTATCTCCCTCTCTCTGATCCTCCCCTGCTCACACTGTATCTCTCTCTCTCCTAGAAATAAATAAAAATATTTAAAAAAAAAAAGAAAGATAATAAGTTCAATATAACATCCAAACACGATGAGTGCATAAATGCTGGAAGGGAGGCCGCTGTGGATCCATTTGAATCATTAATTCATCCATTTCCTCGGATTACTGGTCCTTCTGATACAATCCAACTCACTCAGAAATGTGACCCCCGCATTATAGCAGTAGATGGGATCAAATGCTTCAGACCATAGTCACCCCAGTACAGTGGGAATTTTAGATATTTGCCAAGCATCTACATCGTGTTCGAGTGTGCTTCATTCTGGTAAATTTGCGGCCAGAGGCTGGAGCCAGTGGACAACGACCAGGTACACTGCTGTCCATCCACCTCCAACAGGAAGCTCCTCGAAGCGGATGGGCCTCCGGGTTTAATGAAACACGAAGAGATGTACTCCAGGTCTCCTCATTGTAATGAGTAATGTTGTTTCACATATTTTATAACGATAACTGTAAAGGGCTTATTCGTAAAGCATTTGAAGTATTTTTAGTAATGCTATTAGTAAGCTCCTGTGCGTAGCTTTTATACGTATGGTCACCATATCTGGAGGAAACAATTAAGACAATGGTAACAGGACTTCTTAATGGGTCAAACGCCACTCTGGTGAATCTAAAACCACCACAGCAATGTAAAAACAGCAAAATATGAATAAGATTCAAAAAGAAGTTTAAAAAAAAATCCACTACAATTAAACAATACCATCCTCTGGCACGGAGATCCTTAGAAGATGCTGCCTTTTTTTTTTTTTTTTTTTTTTTTTTTTTTTTTGGTCTTTGATGCCAAAGGAATAGAAATAATAGAGTCTGCAATTTAAAGCTACATGGATCAGGCTTCCCTCCCTGCCCTCTGCTCTGATTCATGCAACAAATACTTTTTTTTATTTTTTAATGTTTCATTAATTAATATTGGGTGCCTACGGAGTGCTTCGGGACTGTTAGGTGCCAAGGATATCAGCTTAAGAAGACATGAATAATGCCTGAAAACAACAAAATGCAACTACAACAAAATCACACAGCTGGTTTGCGCGAATGAAACGTGTGATAGTTGTATCCTTGGGCCCCAGAACGCCTCCCCTGTTGAGAGAGATGATCAGCCTCCGACGTGGGAATCCATGTTCATCCAAGTGCAAGTGCCCAGAAATTGGGGACATGTGTAGTGCAGATGAACCTGGTGTAGTACAGATGGGCCACAAAGTGCTTTGTCTTTAAAGTGCTTGTCTAGGGGCACCTGGGTGGCTTAGTCGGTTAAGCGTCTGACTTTCGCTTAGGTCATGATCTCGCGGTTCGTGGGTTCGAGCCCCGCGTCGGGCTCTGTGCTGACTGCCAGCTCGGAGCCTGGAGCCTGTTCCAGTCTGTGACTCCCTCTCTCTCTGACCCTCCCCTGTTCACGCTGTCTCTCTCTCTCCTAGAAATAAATAAAACATTCAAAAAAAAATTTTAAAGTGCTTGTCTAGGTTTAGATAAACTTGGGTAAACGCTTTTCTAAAAAGATTTCACCGTATTTTTAAGTTAGGAGGTCTGGCCTTTTGAAACTGGAACAAGATGGGAAAAATGTCCAAAAGGACATTTGGGGATATCCTAAGAGGGCCGTACAGCATACCTTAAAGCAATTTATTGAGATATAATTCACATAGCATACGATTTACCTATTTAAAATGTACAATGAAATAGTCGTACTGTGTAAAATGTGTTTCTAGCATTAGCAGTCACTTCCCATTCCCTCCTGCCCTAGCCCAAGGCTACTACCCTTCTGCTTTCTGTCTTTGTGGATTTACATGTTCTGGACATTTCATATACATGGAATCATACAATATGTGATGTTCTGCCACTGGCTTCTTTTCTTCAGCGTATGGTGCTTAAGGTTCATCCATGTTGTATCCAGTGTGTATCAGAATTTCATTTCTTCTTATTCTAGAAATAGTTCATCGTATGTGCATATCACATCTCATTTATTCATTCACCAGTTGATGGACATTTGTGCAGTCACACTCTTTCATTTCTCCTGAGCACATGCCTAGGAGAGACACTGCCATGTCACATAGTAATGCTGCGTCTGTCTTTGTGAGGGACGGAAAAAGTGGCTGGATCCATTTCATACCCCCACCAGCAGTCGCCAGGTCCTCACACCTGGGGTGGTCCATCTAATTATAGCCATCCCTGTGGGTGCAAAGTGGTATCTCGTGGTGTGGGTGTGCATTTCCCTGATGGCCAATGATCTTAAACATCTTTTCATGGGCTTATTGGCCGTTTGTATATCATCTTTGGGAGAAAGTTGATTCAACTCATTTGCCCACTTTAAAATTATATTATATATCTTATTTAAAGTAAAACTTTTTCTTCTGAGACAATTTTAGATTCAAATGCAATTATGAGAAGTAAAAGAGTGGGGCACCTGGGCGGGTCAGTGGGTTGAGTGTCTGACTCTTGATTTCGGCTCAGGTCATTATCTCACAATTCATGGGTTCAAGCCCTGCATCGGGCTCCATGCTAAAGGTGCAGAGCCTGCTTGAGATTCTTGCTCTCTCCTTCTCTCTCTGCCCCTTCCCTGCTCATGCTCTCTCTCTCTCTGTCTCTCTATCTCTCAAAATAAATAAACTTATATGTAAGGGTTTTTTTTCTCTTAAAAAAAAAAACCAGAGAGAGAAAGAAAGAACAAAGAGAGACCCCATTTCCCCCCAAGGTAACATGTTGCCAAACTATAGTATAATATCAAAATCAGGACATTGACGTTGGTACGGTCAAGATTCAGAACATTTCCATCCCCACCAGGAGTCCCCTTGTTTCCTATTTTGTGGCCACACTCACTTCACTCCCACCCCTAACCCCTTCCCAACCCCTGGCAACCACTAATCTGCTTTCCATGTCTATAACTTGTCATGTCAAGAACATCACATGAATGGAATCACACAGTACGTACCATTTTGGTATTGAACTTTTTTTCATTTGGCCCATCTCCCGGGAGTTACCACAGGTCGCCGAAGACTTCATTCCTCATGTGTGCTGAGCGCCACTCAGGGATGGAGGCTCTACAGCTTGTTTGACACTCAATCGTTGGAGGACATCTGGGCTGTTTCCAGTTTTTGTCTGTTATGAGGAAAATTGCTGTAAACATTGATGTGAAGGTTTCTGAGTGACATAAGTCTTCATCTCTCTGGGACAAATGCCAGGGAGGACAGATGTTGCATAAAACCTGCGGTTTAAGTTGTTTTAAGAAACTGCCAAACAGTTTTCCAGAGTGGCCCTACCATTCCGCCTTCCTGTCGGCGCTGTGCGAGAGATCCAGTTTCTCCACACCTGCACCAGTGTTAGAGGTGGTCACTATTTTTTTGTGATGGCCGTTCTGATAGGTGTGCGGTGATAGCTCACTGTGGCTTCAATGAGGATTTCCCTAATGGCTGACAATACTGCACATCTGTACTAGCCAGGGCTCTCTGAAAAAATAGGACCCACACAATATATATACATAACGATGTCTTTATCTTAAGGAATTGGTCCTATGATCGTGGGGCCGACAGTTCCAAAATCTTTAGGGCAGGCTGGAGACCCACACGAAAGTCAGTGTTGCAGTCTGAGGCCAAAGGCTGTCGGGAGGCAGAATTCCCACCTTCTTGGGCAGCCTCAGTCTATTTCTCTTCAGGTCTTCAACTGATTGGATAAAGCCCACCCACATTATGGAGGACAATGTCACTCAAAGTCTGCTCAGTTAGGGGCGCCTGGGTGGCTCAGCCGGTTAATTGGCCGACTTCAGCTCAGGTCATGATCTCATAGTTCATGGGTTTAAGCCCTGTGTTGGGCTCTGTGCTGACAGCTCAGAGCCTGGAGCCTGTTTCAGATTCTGTGTCTCCCTCTCTCTTTGACCCTCCCCTGCTCACTCTCTCTCTCTCTCAGAAATAAATTTTTTTAAAAAATTGAAAAAAAGTGTGCTCAGTTAAATGTTTATGTCATCTAACCTATACCTTCACAGAAACATCTAGACTGGTATTTGACCAAATATCTGGGTCTGATGGGGTAATTATTTGCTAGGGCTGACATAAGAAATACCACAGGCTGGGCAGCTTAAACATCAGAAATTTATTTTCTTACAGTTCTACAGGCTAGAGGTCCAAGAACAAAGCGTTAGCAAGCTGGTTTCTCCAGAGGCCCCTGTCCTTGGCCTGCAGAGGGCCTCCATTGGTGCATGTGTCTCTGGTACCTCTGGGTGTCCAGACTCTCTCCTCGCATAGGAATACCAGTCTGATTGGATTAGGACTCACCCAGATGGCGTCATTGTAACCTAATCACCTCTTTAAAGGCCTCATCTCCAGATATAGTTACAGTCTGAGGTCCTGGGGGAAAGGATATCAGCATATGGATTTGGTGGTGATGGGGGGGGAGGGTTCGATTCAGCCAGTAACACAGTTTAGTCAAGCATCTTTAAAATTAACCATCACAGCATCTTTTCACATACTTGTCATTGATACATCTCTTCGGTAAAATGTCTCTTGATGACTTCATTCATTTTCTAGTGAGATAATTTAGGTTTTTTAAATTGTTATTTTAAGAGTTCTTTATGTATTTTAGGTACTAGTCCTTCGTTGAATATGTGGTTTGTAGATATTTTCTCCCATTCTGCAGCTTGTCTTTTAACCCTCTTAGCAAAGTCTTTAGCAGAATAACAGATTTTAATTTTGATGCGGTCTAATTGTGTGGACTGAATTGTGTCCCTGGAAAGAGATATACTGAGGTCCTAACCCTGGTACTGGTGAATGTGCCCTAATTTGGAAACAGAGTCTTTGCAAATGTGGTCAAGTTAAAGTAAGGTCTTACTGGATTAAGGTGGATCTTAAATTCAAGACTGGTGTTCATGCAAATTATCTTCTGTAATTTTGGTGAATATCATGAAACGTGTATCCATTTGGGTAGAATTGCCATTTTTTCAAATTCTCCGATCCATTAACAGGGTATGTCTCCTCTCACATTTAGGTCTTTTATTTCTTTCATTGACAAAATGTAGTTTTTACCATATAAATTCCATAATATTTTGTTAGATTTACACCTACATATTTTTTGAGCGATGTTTGATAGTCTCGCAGGTTTGGGAAAGGACACCAAGCTGGCGGGTCTGACTGGTCTGGAAAAAGACACCAAGATGGCAGATGGGAGGGGCGCCTGGGTGGCTTAGTCGGTTAAGCGTCCGACTTTCGCTTAGGTCATGATCTCACGGTTAGTGGGTTTGAGCCCCGCGTCGGGCTCTGTGCTGACTGCCAGCACAATCTGCCAGTCAATCTGTGTCTCCCTCTCTCTCTGACCCTCCCCTGCTCACGCTGTCTCTCTCTCTCTCTCTCCCAAAAAAAAAAAAAATTAAAAAAACAAAAAAAAGATGGCAGATGGGATCCCATCTATGACCGCCTCAGGACTCTCCCACCACCAGCTTCCTGCTCCCAGTTTCCCACCACTGGTTTCTCAGAAGACAGGTCACCTCAGCAGAAACGGAAACCCAACCCAGGAAAGTGAGACCAAATAAGGAAATCTGCCCTCACGGGTCTCAACGCGGAACTACAGTCCTATATATACCCCTCTCCCCAGTCTCGGGGTGCAACTTCCCTGGCTTGCTTCTACCCCTAAGCCACAGAACCTCACCCAACAGCCCTTTTTGATAAAGGTGTGCTCAGCCCTTTCCCTTGGCTCCTTTGTCTTGTTTTCCAGTGTCTTTGGTTCACCACCCTCTGTTATCTCAACCCTACGATGTTGAATGGTATTGGGTTTTCAATTTAAGTGTCCACATGCTTATTGTTACTATATAGAAATACAGTTGACTTTTGTATTAATTCTAGGAGGTTTTTTAATACCTTGTGATTTCCTACATAGACAATCATACCATCTACCAATAGGGACAGTTCTGTTTCCTCTTTTCTGATCTGTATGCCTTTTAATTTCCTTTTCTTGCCTTATGTACCACATAGAACTTCTAACATTACGCTGAATAAGAGATAGAGTGGGCATCTTTTCCTTCTTCCTGCTCTTAAAGGGAAAACACTGTCTTTTTTTTTTTTTTAATTTTTTTTTAATGTTTTATTTATTTCTAGGAGAGAAAGAGAGAGAGACAGCGTGAGCAGGGGAGGGTCAGAGAGAGAGGGAGTCACAGACTGAAACAGGCTCCAGGCCTGAGCTGTCTGCATAGAGCCCGACGCGGGGCTCGAACCCACGAACCGCGAGATCATGACCTAAGCGAAAGTCGGACGCTTAACCGACTAAGCCAACCAGGCGCCCCTTTTATTATTAAGTATAATGTTAGCTGTAGATTTTTTTAAAGTTTATTTGTTTATTTTGAGAGAGAAAATTTATATGGAAAAATGTTAAATTTAAAATTTATATGGAAAGGCAAGGAGCTAAATAGCTACAGGAATAAAGTAGGAAAATTAGTTTACTTGATTTCAAGACTTATAGTACTAACAATCAGGACTGTGTGGTTTTTTGTTTTTTGTTTTCTGAGAGAGAGAGATACAGCGTGAGTAAGGGAGGGTCAGAGAGAGAGGGAGACACAGAATCTGAAACAGGCTCCAGGCTCTGAGCTAGCTGTCAGCACAGAGCCCGACGTGGGGCTCAAACCTATGAACCGTGAGATCATGACCTGAGCTGAAGTTGGCCGCCCAACTGACTGAGCCACCCAGGCGTCCCGTGTGGTATTTTTTTTAATGTTTATTTTTGAGGGAGAGAGAGAGAAAGAGTGCGAGCCAGGGAGGGGCAGAGAGAGAGGGAGACAGAATCTGAAGCAGGCCCCAGGCTCTGAGCTGTCAGCACAGAGCTCGACGTAGGGCTCCAAATTATGAACTGCGAGATCATGACCTGAGCCAAAGTTGGCTGCTTAACCAACTGAGCCACCCGGGAGCCCTGATATGTGGGTTTTTAAAAAATTTTATGTTTTATATTTTCTTTATCTGGTTTTGGTATTAATACAAACTTGGGGTACCTGGGTGGCTCGGTTGAGCGTCCGACTTCAGCTCAGGTCATGATCTCCTGGTTTGTGGGTTCAAGCCCCGTGTCGGGCTCTGTGCAGACAGCTCAGAGCCTGGAGCCTGCTTCCGATTCTGTGTCTCCCTCTCTCTCTGACCCTTGCCTGCTCATGCTGCCCCTCTCTCTCTCTCCAAAAACAAAAAACATTAAAAGAAAAGATAATACAAACTTTATTAAATGATTTGGGAGGTGTTCCTACCTCTGTGTTTTCTGGAATAGATTGTGTACGATTAGGGTTTATTCTTTAGACATTTGGTAGAAGTCTCCAATGAAACTGTTGTGGAAACGGGTCTGGATCACCCGGCAGAAGAACCAAGCAGGGCTGGGAGATCTTGGAAGGCGGGAGGTTTATTTTATACCAGTGGGCTCAGAGGAGATCACTCTCCAGAGGTCTCAGCCTGGAGCATAAGCAGAGGGAACAATTTAACATTCCTCATTAGCGCGGGGGACAAGCTGGGTGGGAAGAAGAACCGGAAGGAGGGTCTTCTGTCAGGGATAGGAATTTTCCCTATCTATCCTGTCAGCCATCTTATAACAGATTTTTCCCTACCAAAACCATTTGGCCCTAAATATTTCTTTTTTGAAAGTTTTAAATGATGGGATCAGTTTCTTTAGTAGTTATGGCTATTCAAACAATGCATTTCACGATGGGTGAGTCCTGGTGGGTTTCCTTGTCCCTCCTGCTAAGTACAACCAAAACCACTGGACGTTGTATGTGAAACAAACATGGGGAGACTCCGAAAGTGCAGAGTGGATGGCCATCTGACGAGGGACCTCGGGACCCAAGAAGCAAATCCTTGATGAGTTCCCTGAGTTTTCTATTTGCCTTGTAATCAACCAACTATAGTCTAAATTTACTTAATTCCTTTTCCTTTTCCTTTCCTTCCCTCCTTCCCTCCCTCCCTTCCTTCTTTTCTTGTCTATTATTTTGTTTCCCGGAAATGTATGTCTTTGTGTTTAGTTTCCTTACATTTGAGAAACATCTTGAGGACCAGTCACCATGCCGAGTGTTGACAATTGTAGAACCTGTTCCCACAAGCAGTTTACAATCTTGTCACAGCAACAGTTACAGCTAGTGTATTAAAGTTTGGGGTACAGTAAGATCAACAGGTCGGGAGGGGTTCTGGCCGAACCGGCCTCACATGACCATGACCTGTGGCCACATATCCACAGCGTCTTTGCTGTACGGCAGTGCCCGTATCCGACAGTCTGGACACCTATTGCCATCATCCTGTCTTAAGAAGAATCAGAATAATTTAACATGGCCATGGTCTTAAGAAGTTTGGATTTTCTAAGCGTTGAAAGGTTAGGAACATCTAACTCATGGTTAGAGTTTTCAGAACAAAGCTTGAATTAATGATTCTGTCCGATGGGGCTCATGGTGTCTTGGCACGTGGGTGTGTTGAATATTTGAAGTTGAAGAGATTTAAGAAATGACAGGCTGTGATGGGTTCTCTGACCTCCTATCCCCCTGAAGCCTGCAGAAGGCCCTCAGGTGAGTGGTGCGCCCTGAGGAAGGACGCTGAGAAGAATCTGAATGAACAGACCTTGATTTTGTCCTGGTTTACTACACCAACCTGCCACCCCCGTCCTGTCCTGCGGCCCCACGACTGTCCACTCTTCATCAAACCTCACACACAAACACTTGGGCTTAACGATTTCCGTGGGTCTTCACCTCCTTACGCAGGCTCCCGTGTCATGTAGAGCTTCCAGAAACTCCATCTGTCTGCTTTTCTCCTGCTCATCTGTGGCATCTGTCTTTGGCCGCTTTCTTTTCAGGAAATTTCATCTTCCCTTACGCTTTCTTATGGCAGCTGTCTTGGATTTTTCATTGTGAGCTAAGTTATGTGAAATTAAATTAATGGCAACTTATGATTCCCCAAATGGGAGGCAGCCTAGAGACCTGGCTCCCTTGTTTCTCTGCTGAAGGCTCCAATTCCAGCGAGAGTTGGGTTTGTTTGGTCTCCCAGAGCGGAAGTCTCAGCGGTGCTGCACTCTGGAATCTCCTGGGAAGTGAAAAACAAAACAAAACTTGTTGATTTCCCAGCCCTAGCCCACAAATTCTGATTGCTGGTAATTGGCCTGGGCTCCCCCTGGAGCACCCTGCCGCTGGGATGGGGAGGAGCCCGGGGGGGGGTTGCCCCCCATGCAGTGATCTGGGGCAGGTGTGCTGGGGGTTGCTCCTCCCCGGGGTCAGGAGATATAATTGGGAACAAAATCGTCTCGCACCCCAGAAAAGCTCCATAAGGTCGGAGAGAAAGAGAACAGTTTTGTGGGGCGCCTGGGTGGCTCAGTTGCTATAGCGTCGGACTCTTGGTTTCGGCTCAGGTCGTGATCTCCCGGTGGGATCTGAGTGCAGCTTCCTTCTGCCTTCGAGGTGAGGTGCTTTCCGTGGCCTGTCTGTGTGGTCATCGCATCGGGGTTAGTGCTTATTTGACAACAATACTCTTTTCTATTTTTTAATGTTTATGTATTAATTTTGAGACAGAAAGAGAGTGGGCGAGCAAGTGCACTCAAGCAGGGGAGCGGCAGAGAGAGAGAGAGAATCCCAAGCAGGCTCCACGTTGTCAGCACAGAGCCCGATGTTGGGCTGTAACTCACAAACCCTAAGATCATGACCTGAGCCAAGATCGAGTCAGACGCTTAACCGACTGAGACCCCAGGTGCCCCCTGATTCACATGTTTTATGAAATGATTACAATAGGTTCAGCAAGTCCATCTTCCCATATACACTCACTACCTTCCAAATAAATATATTTCTGGTACAAACGCATCTTGTTGGCACTATCACTGGCACCAGCTATTTTTTAAAATGCTATTTGATTGATTATTTTATTGTAAGGAAGTAATTTCATTAGAACTATGTGCCGATCTCTTTGCCATAAAGTTTATCCTTTTACATCTTCGGTATATTTTATAAAAGCAGACTTTATTTTAGAGCAGTTGTGGGTTCACAACAAAATTGGGAGTAAGGTACAGAGATTTCCACAAGCCCCTCGCCCAGGCAGCTTCCCCGCCATCAACATCCCTACCGGATGGGGCTGCGGCTGTTGTCTTCTCTGCACCGAATAATATTCCATTCTCTGGAATGCAGGCTATATTCTCTAAACACGAGCTTCTTCCAAAATTTCCTTACAAACTACCCCTTACATTAAAATGGATGAGCAGGCAAGTGTCTTGCAGGGAGAAAGGGACATTTCTCCAAGGAGCACTAAACAGTAGTGCTAGCTGATGTGGGAAACAAAGGCAAGAGGACAAAAATAAATTTCAAGTCCTTGGGACAGGCCGTAACCTTCCTCCAGGAGCTCAGCTGCCTGGATGGTGACGCTTTGCCGAGGCCAGAAGGCAACCTCAGCCTGACATTATCCTGACCTCCAGGAGCCTGCAAGCCTACTTCAACATATAAAAATTCCTTTGGAAAGTTCTTTTATCTTTGCCTCCAAGCTACATGTAGGCAATTATCCTCCAAGCGTGGGGCAGTCTGATGTAAATCTGATCTCGTGACTGAGTTTTTACAAAACAGTAACCAATGACCTTTTCCTAACAAAGGCGGGCCCCTCAAGGTCCTGGAAACCTGCCTTCCAAAATTCCTTAGAGACTTACACTGTCCCTAACCCCCTCCCAACCTGAGGGCATATAATTAGTTCCCCTCACAATCCCAGTGCCGCTTTCTGCCCACGGTCCTGTCCCCGTGCTTTAATAAAACCACATTTTTGCACTGAAGATATCTCAAGAATTCTTTCTTTACCATTCGCTATGAACCCCAACATTTCTATATCATTATTTACTACCTTTTTTGTTCTATTTCTCAAGGTGTTCAGAGCCCCAATGAATAGAAGGTATGTAATTTACGGGGTGCCCCTTGGAGATGCCATTCAGTGATCTCCTGATATTATTAGCCTAAACAGCAACTGTCTGTAGTGTTTTATTTAAAATGAAATAAGTCTTACCGTAAGTTTTTCTAAGTTCTTTTCTTGCTCCTCACCCTTTCTTCTGTATTATGTTTGTGCAGTATTTTCTTCACCCTCGGCTTTCTGTCTGGGACTGAATGAAGTTTTCTTGCTTCTTTCAGCAAGATTGAACTTTCCTTTTATTTTTACTTTTAATGTTTATTTATTTTTGAGAGAGAGAGTGCGAGCAGGGGAGGAGCAGAGAGAGAGGAAGACACAGAATCCCAAGCAGGCTCCAGGCTCTGAGATGTCAGCACAGAGCCCTACACGGGGCTCAAACCCACAATCCACGAGATCATGACCTGAGCCAAAGTGAGACGCTTAAGGGACCGAGCTACCCAGGTGCCCCAAGACTGAAATTTCCTTATCCGAATATAATCCTTTAAAGGAATACACTCACCCCAAAATTCACAGGGTTCCTGTGTCTGCAGATTATTGCTGAACTCTTTTTCTGGCTAAGGAATAAAAAAGCTGGCGTTTATGGGGAGCTTACTATGTACTGGGTGACATGCTAACTACTTCATATTGCTAACTCATTTTGTTTTTACAAACACCCTTAGGAGGTGAGGACGGTTATTACCTCTTGTCTGGACAATGAGTGAACTGAGGCCTGGGGAGAGTAAGGAGCTTGTTCACAGCTCATCAGCTGGGAGGGACAGAGCTGGACTTTTAAACGCTGCTGTGCTAGTGTCATACACACCGTCACCAAGACTGTCGCCAACCTGGCCAGTGTATCTGGCCACCATTCAAAATTTGGGGTTATTAAGGGCTGTAGGGAATCAGAACTCACCACCCTAAAACAGGCCACTTTGGCACAAGGATTGTTTTGAGCTGAAGACAAGTGAGAAACAGCAGAGGCCAAAGCGGGCTCCCCGCCCCTCCCCCTTCCCCCCTCCCCCCCTCCCCTGCCTGCGTCAAAGCTGGAGGTAAATCCGCATTCGAGAAGGTGTCTCCTGAGACATCCGGGGGAGCTTCTACATGACAAAGCTGCGCCGGGGGAGCGGAGACACCTGTCCCCGAGCCCCGTCCCCTCCCCACAGGTGGGCTGTCGTCAGGACGACGCGCAAGCCCCGCGGCGACCGCCCTTCGAGCGCGCGCCCAGCAGGGAGCCCACCGCCGACCGCGAAGGCAGCGCTCCTGCCCCGCCGAGCTAAGGCTTCGCTCCCAGCGGGGCCGGGCCCCCTCGTCGTCGTCGGCAGGGAGGAGGCGGCACGGCCGGCGGGCGGGCAGCTCGTGGCGTCACAAAGTGGCGCCTCCTTGCACATCAGAGAGAAGAAACGTTTATTCAGTCACCAAACCGAACTTCTGTTGCTGAGCATGGGGCGTCGGCGGGGCCCCAGGCGCTGGGAGCCGACCGGGCCGAACACCGTAGCAAGAGGCTTCATCCCGCGGTCAGGAAGGAGGAGGGGGTCCGAGAGGGAGGGGGGTCCGCTCCAGGCTTCCCCCTCCCTCCCTCCCCGCACCTGCTCCTCCAGCGCCCTGCCCCCCTCCCAGGCGCGGGGTTCCGCCTGCGGGGACTCCAGACCCGGCTCGGAGCGGGTGCCCAGTGAATGTGGAGGACAAGAGACACGTCCCCGCGCGCAGGCCGCGCGGCGGGCACCCCTGGGGACGGGGCGCGCGTCCGGGGCTCAGGCCGCGGGGCGGGGCCCCTGGGGCGGGGGCGCGTCCCGGGGCTCAGGCCGCGGGGCGGGGCCTGGGGACGGGCGCGTCCGGGGCTCAGGCCGCGCGGCGGGACCCCTGGGGCGGGGCGCGTCCGGGGCTCAGGCCGCGCGGCGGGACCCCTGAGGGCGGGGCGTCCGGTGCTCAGGCCGCGGGGCGGGGCCCTGGGGCGGGGCGCGTCCGGGGCTCGGCCGCGGGGCGGGCCCTGGGGGCGGGGCGCGTCCGGGGCTCCAGGCCGCGCGGCGGGACCCCTGGGGGCGGGGCGCGCTCAGGCCGCGCGGGGGCTCAGGCCGCGCGGCGGGACCCCTGGGGGCGGGGCGCGTCCGGGGCTCAGGCCGCGCGGGACCCCTGGGGACGGGGCGCGCGTCCCGGGGCTCAGGCCGCGCGGCGGGACCCCTGGGGGCGGGGCGCGTCCGGGCCCGGGCCGCGCGGCGGGACCCCTGGGGGCGGGGCGCGTCCGGGGACTCAGGCCGCGCGGCGGACCCCTGGGGACGGGGCGCGCGTCCGGGGCTCAGGCCGCGCGGCGGGACCCCTGGGGGCGGGGCGCGCGTCCCGGGGCTCAGGCCGCGCGGCGGGACCCCTGGGGGCGGGGCGCGTCCGGGGCTCAGGCCGCGCGGCGGGACCCCTGGGGACGGGGCCCGGTGGGACCGAGCGCACGTCCGGCAGGTGGAACCGGGAACGAGCGTCCCCCTGGCCCCCACCCCTCCTCGCCCCTTGCACCTCTCGGGTGGCTGCCCCCTGGAGCAGGTTTCGTGGCGCTCCGGGGTAACTGCGGCCGCAAGCCCTTGCCGTCTCACATCTCGGGGCCGAGACGGAGGGAACACGCGGGTCTCCGCCTGCCCCGCGTCCGAAACCTCGCGCACGCGGGGTCTGCAGGTTTCAATCTGCGGCTTCGCGGAGACTCGCGGTGCCGCGCTTGACAGGCTCCTCGCCCCGCCCCCGACGAGCCAGGACCATCTTGGCAAAGAATCCTGCCGAGTCCGCTCAGCCCGGATTCCCGCGCGCTGAGAGCGGACCCTCACCCCGCCCGACGTCCGGCCACCCCCCGCCTGCGGCGGGCATCCTGTCGGGCGGGTTTCGCCGGAACCCCCACCTGGCTGGCGCCGGTAGATGGTCCTCCCCCCTCGGGGGGGCCCAGACCCCCTCCCCCCGCGTCCCTGCCGCACCCCTGCCGAGCCCTGCCCTCTGCCCTACAGTCTTGGATAAATAGTTCCTCACCGTCTGACCAAATGCCACTTTCCTTGAGCTTGTTGGGGAAGGAAACATAAGTCGCCTAATTGTTTCTTCTTGTTTCGTTCCTAGGAGTGACCCTTCTGTGCTAGGCAGGAAGGAGGGCTTCACCCCAAATTCCTTCCTCCTTTGGTGCAGGCCGAGCGGCGCTCAGGCGACCCGCAGTGGACGGCAGGGAAGAATTCGCTTCTTTCTCAGAGCTGAGTGGGAATACGTGTCTGTCCATTGGCCCCTGGTGTCGTGGGCACGTCCACACAGCTCGCCCCGGGCTCCTCCACCTCGGCCTCCTTGCTTGGTTAAGACTGGAGTGTGCTCAGCTGCTTCCCTTTAGTTAGTTAGTTAGTTGTACAAAATCTTCTGCAAAGAGACAGCGGAGGAGGAAATCAGAGCTAGATTGATTGGTGAACAAAACACAAATCCGGTAGGAATATCTCGCTGTCACTTGTACAATTCGCCATCAGGACTATCACTCCTTTAAGGAGACAAATCAATTTAGTAGCCAGGCTCTACTTGGGCGGCTGAAGCACACACTGGACTTTGTTTTCACCTCTGCAAAGTACACAGACGGCCCCTGGACCAACCGGAGCATCATATTCCTAGGCACCCTGTGCAGGGAACGTGTGATCTCTACAGCTAGAATATTCTGGATACCAAGTAAGATATATACAGGAAAAGGGAATCTATAATCCAGTGTAACTGAGCCAGCATGCGTACACTCCTTGGTGAGTCACAGATGGAAAGTACACCAGGTGAGCCTTCGCACTGGGAACTTTATTTGCAGCAAATGAGGAGCTCGTGGAAAATAGCTCCTAAAGCCGTGACTCCAGAGCAAGGGTGGATGGGTTCCTTTTGTTTAGGGTTAGGATCTATTTAGGTAGGGGAGCCTGGTCGCTGAATGCAGAAGCTGGCGTAAGGTCACGCCTGAGTCTTAAAGAAACACGCCTATACATGTAAATGAGGCTAGTGCTTTTCCCCCTGGGCGGAGACTTTCAGGTTACAATGAGGTAAAGAGAACTGTCGGTCACTCCTGGGTCACTGAAGGGCCCTTCTGCGCAGCAGACAGCAGGTGGGGACCCTGCTCACAGCTCACAATGGTCTGGGTGGTCTGGGCAGGTGCTAGTGCTTGCAGATGGTTTCAGTTTCCATGCAGCGCTATGCCCGGCGGGTCCCCTGTGGTAAGGGATCAGCTGGGCAGAAGAGTTTAAGGGAAAATGGGGGATGCAGGTGGGTGGGGCCAGGCCGGTGAGCAGAGGCCAGGTCCTGGGGTCTAGGCGGAGAAACCACCACAGTTCATATTATGGCTTTAAAAGTTCTCTGTTAAACCAAATGGAAAATGTACAAAATTGTAAACTAACATTTTAGATCTTTCTAGAGTGTGATTTCTTCTTGGCCTGGAGCTTTGAAGCAAGGGCCCAGGAGCGCCTGGGTGGCTCAGTGGGCTAAGTGTCTGACTCTCAATTTCAGCTCGGGTCATTAATTCACCATCTGTGACTTCAAGTCCTGCATTGGGATCTGCACTGACAGTGCAGAGCCTGCTTGGGATTCTCTCTCTCCCTGCCCCTCTCTGACTTGTGCTGTGTCTCATCTTAAAATAAATAAACTTAAAAAAAAAAAAAAAAGGAAGGGGTCCAGCTGTCAAGGAAAATTAAGAGAGAAGGGACAAGCTGGTGTATGGGGTGGGGGCAGGGAGGTGTCAGTGACCTTAAAACCACAGCCTTAATTCACTGAGGAAACGGAACTATAAATACCAGGTCGGTTAAAAACCCAACAAAACAAAACACACTTGTTAAAAAGAAAACCGCAGGCCCAGAATGGAGTCACTATATCAAGGGCCCCTCAGCACACCGAGACTTAATATCTAACCTGGCTGCACTTCCCAGCCCCCAGAAGTGTCACCTTCAACCAGTGGCCATGTTCCACCAGCCAGCACTAGAAGTCCGCTGAGAGACCCCTTCTGCTCCCCTAGAAGGGGGGCCCTGCCCAATGCATTCTTCGATAATCATTTCCTTTCTTCCACTCCCTCCCCGCCTTGTTGAAAACCTTTTCTGCAGCCCCGCAGAGCTCCCCTCCACTTGCTGGGGGGAGTGTTGTGGATCCATGAATTTCCATAAAGCCAATTTGATCTTTTAAATTACTCAGCTGAATTTGTTGTTATTTAACACAGACAAGCATCTAGATTTTATTTCCCCCCTAGGTGATAGCGAATGTATTGGGGGGGGGGGGAAATACCAGGATTATTCTAGATATTAGAGCTTGCTGAAGGGTAGCAGAATACATCACCCCAAAAGATGCCTTTTTGACACAAGGAAGATTTTGAGACACAGCAGAGGCAGGAGGAGCTGGGAGTCCCCATTGCAGGGGACATTTGCCTTTTGTAAAGGAAATCGCCACTGTCCAGCCCTCTCTCTGTACCAGGAAGAGGATGAGTCCAAACCGCAGCAGAGTCTTTTGGGGGGAAGGCACTGACTTCAAGCCCTGTTTGCCTGCCCACATGTGTTGGGTCCCCCACAACTGGCCTCCCCGCCCAGCGTCTTCTTTAATGGTATTTTACGAGGTGGCGTGGCCATCTGGGGAGCTGGGTCCCTCTCGTGTACCTGAGGTTCACATATGAATAAACCTGGTTTAATCTGTCTTTAGTTACAGGGGAGGGTCTCAGCCAGGAACTCAGAGAGTAAAGGAAAATTATTCTTCCTCCTCGACACCACTGAGCATCGATGTAAGTTCACAGATGAGTCGGTAAGTAAGCGATAAACGTTAGCTTTCCAGGCTAAGAGCTTCGGATGGCAGAAAGGAAAGAGGAGGGTTGGCCGCTCGAATTGTTCTGTCCCGCATGCCTGTGGGGTCTGTAGTTGTAACACTCTTTTCAGCGGGGATGGCGAAGGATTCTTTTGTCTCCTGTGTCCAAGGAATAAGCCATCCTTTCGACCACCAGGAGCAAAGGCACGCCTTCCTCTGCTCTTCGCCCTGCGTGGCGCGTGGCCCTCGCCTCCCCAGGCGGCTGAGGCAGTCTGCCGCTGGTCTCATGCCCACAAGCTGACTTCCCAAGGGGCTGAAGAACAGGAAGCCACTTGCCGGGGGGCTTGGTTTTATTACCTCTAGTGCTGGGGCGTCACACACACACCTTCCCCTTCGAGAACCCTGATGAAGGGGTCTCTGGGGTTCACGTCTCCTCGGGGAAGCCTTGTTTTCCCTTGTTAGGTCTTCAGGGTAGCAAGGCCCCCCCCGCCCGGTGGTGCTGTGTGCTCGGTTTTCACTAGGGCCGCTTGGCAAAGCTCTCTGCCAGGAGCTGCCCGGAACACGCGTGCTCACCTCCGGTAACAGGAGTGCACCGTCCGGGGTTGGTTTGGCTGCGTATAAACCCTAACGAGAGTGGCCCCGATCACAAGGACTTACGTGAAAGGGGGTGCGGCTGGCGGGTGGGGCCAGGACAGCTATGGGCCTGCAGCAGGGGTGTGCACCGGCTTCCCCAGATGTCAAACCGAGTAACCTCCACCTCCTCTGCTGAGCTGCCGCCACCAGCACCCGGGAACTCCTCAGAGGCCCGATCTTTGCAGAGAGCTACTTCCGGAAATACAGCCTGGGTGGAGGTGGGGTGTGGCTATGATTTGGGGAACCAGAGACACATACTTGGGGAGACTACGATTCTTCACAAAATTAAACCTGGTGAGATGGGGACTTGGTGCTCAGTGGAGACAGTGTCAGTTCTGCGAGATGAAAGTGCTCTGTGGGTGAACGGCGGGGGCGGCCGCACAGCTGTGTGGACACACTTAGCACCTGAAAATGGTTACGACGGTATTATGCTACCTGTATTTTACTGTGAATAAAAAACTAAAACTAAGGCAATATTTCATTTCTCATGTGTGTTGTTTTTTTAAAATGCTACTTTTTTTTTTATGTTTATTTTTGAGAGACAGAACGCGAACAGGGGAGGGGCAGAGAGAGAGGGAGACACAGAATCCGAAGCAGCTCCAGGCTCTGAGCTGTCAGCACAGAGCCTGATGTGGGGCTCAAACTCACAAGCAGTGAGATCACGACCTGAGCAGAAGTCTGAAGCTTAACCAACTGAGCCACCCAGGTGCCCCCTTCTCATATTGCCTTAGTTTTAGCTTTTTATTCACAGTAAAATACAGGTAGCATAATACCGTCGTAACCATTTTCAGGTGCTAAGTGTGTCCACACAGCTGTGCGGCCGCCCCCGCCGTTCACCCACAGAGCACTTTCATCTCGCAGAACTGACACTGTCTCCACTGAACACCAGGTCCCCATCTCACCAGGTTTAATTTTGTGAAGAATCGTAGTCTCCCCAAGTATGTGAGAAACTTTCTAACGTCTCTGTGGTTCCCCAAATCATAGCCACACCCCACCTCCACCCAGTCTTTATTTATAGAAGTAGTTCTCTTGTAAACTGTAGGTTCTCTTTGTGTGCAGGCTGGCCTGTGGAAGTCTGTCCCAGAAAGGCTCAGTGGCTGGTGGAATTTTGCACTGTTGCTTCGGATAGAGGTCATGTCCCCCAGGCATCTGTCCAGGGAACTTTGAGCTCAGGCGGCCCACCAGGCCACCATCCCACCAGCACGTGTCACATTAGGGTGTGTGGGCAGGGAGCCTGGGTGAAGAGGGCACAGGGACCGCTCAGGACAGGAGTCATCGGTCTGCCGTTCTTTCTAACCACAAACATGGTTTTCTGCAGTGTTAAGGGGCCACAGGTAATTTAAATCCCTGTCTGATGGACACTTAGGGAGCCTCCAGTTTTTATGATGATGAAGCATCCACTTAACCTGAGCACTTCTATGTGCTCCCTTTTTAGAGATGTCATTGCTGTCACAAAGTACACATCCACCTTAAATTTTTTATGTTTATTTTGAAAGAGAAAACACAAGTGGGGTAGGGGCAGAGAGAGAGAGAGAGAGAGAGAGAGAGAGAGAGAGAGAGAGAGATAGAATCCCAAGCAGGATCCCTGACGTGGGGCTTGAACTCAACAAACCGTGAGATCATGACCTGAGTCCAAATCAAGAGTCAGACACCAACTGAACCATCCAGGCATCCCTAAAGATTTTTATTTTTAAGCAATCTCTATTCCCACCCTGGGGCTTGAACCTGACAACCATGAGATTGATCAAGCATCTTGCGCTCCACGGACTGAGCCAGCCAGGAAACCGCCCCCCACCCCATGCTTTTATGTTCTTTTCAGCTTCTGTGTTTCATATCCTAATTATAAGCACTTTGTCTTAGTCCATCCAGCCTGCTCTAACAAAATGCCACCATTGTGGCAGGTGGGATTGGGGGGCTTGTGAACGACAGACTTTATTCCTCACAGCTGTGGGGGCTGGAAGTCCAAGACCAAGGCGACAGCAGATTGGGTGTCAAGAGAGCCCACTTCTGGTTCCTAGGGGGCTGTCTTCTCAATGTGTCCTCAAACATGGCTCATGGGGCAGGGGGCTCTCTGGGGTCCCTTTCATAAAGGCACTAATCCCATTTCTGGGGCTTCACCCTCTCGACCACTTCCCAAGGGCCCCACCTCCAAATGCCATCACACTGAGTTGGGTTTCAGTGTACGAATTTAGGGGGGCACACAGTCAGTCTACAGCGGTACTTCCCCACCCAAGGATCATAAAAATAGCCTCCCGTGGCTTCGTCAAGGACTTTTCTAATTTTATTTTTTACCTGTAGATCCTTAATACCAAAATTTTTGAGAACATGTGATTCTTGAATGGAGACGATGTCTGTTTCTGTGTACACAGACAGCTGTCTCAACACCATTCTTTCTCTCCGTTTCTAGACCTTGACCTCTGTCATGTAAAACCTAGGCATGGAGACTGCACAAACAGACCGCGCTCCTCCTCCGGCGGGTTACGACCCCTGCCCAAGCCTCTCCGTCAGTGGTTCACAAGCTCCCCGTTCTGTCTAAAAGCCGCGCGCTTGGTCCCTTGTCCGAGGGTCTGGCCTCCGAGGGGCTCCCGTCCCCTTCTCTCCTGGGATGCCATCGCTCGGCCGGCTGTGCGGAGGGCCCAGAAGGTCGCACACCCCCGCGAGGTTGTGGGGGGTCCCCCTCCGTCCCGCCCGCCCCTCAGCCTGACTGCTGGCCCCGAACGACCGGCCTTGCAGGCTGCCCGGAGCTCCCCGCGCCCCGGGGTGCTCCGGGGAGGAGACGCGGGGACACCCGGTGCGCGCCAGCCCCTCTGTCACCCGGGACACGCACAGGCTTCACCGCGCTGAGTTCACGCTGGCCTTTCCGATTTGAACTCGGACACGTTTTTCTGCACATTTAGTGAAATCCTAGACGCCCAGGCAAGGTTGTAACCGTACCTACGTGCGTTATTCCCCGTGGCGGCTCCCACAAGCTGCTGGAAGGTGTAGAAAACACCGCACAGAAAGCACGTCACCAAACAACGCAACCTCGGTCCTTCACGTCCCTGACTGTACGGAAACCATTTTTTCAAAGTCTTGCTTGCTGTGCGCCAGCCTCGCAGGGGGCCGGCTCTCCCCGCCCGGGGCTCGCGGGGGGCTCGCGGGGGCACTCGGGGGCGCACGCGGCCGGGCACGCGCGGCTCGCGGGGGCACGCGGGGGCACGGCTGGGGCTCGCGGGGCACGCGGGGGGCACGCGGGGACTCGTGGGGGCACGCGGCCGGGCACGCGGGGCACGCGGGGCACGCGGGGGCTCGCGGGGGGCACGCGGGGGCATGCGGGGGGACTCGTGGGGGGCACGCGGGGAGCACGCGGAGGAGCCTGCGGAGGGGCATGCGCCGGGCTCGCGGAGGGCCACGGCCAGGCTCGCGGGAGGGGCTCTGCGGAGGGGCTCGCGGAGGTCATGGAGGGGCACGCGGTGGCTCGCGGCCGGCTCGGGGCGGAGGGGGCTCGCCACGCGGAGGGGCACGCGGGGAGCACGCGCGGAGGAGCTCGCGGAGGGGCACGCGGCCGGGCTCGCGGAGGGCCACGCGGCCAGGCTCGTGGAGGGGCTCGCGGAGGGGCTCGCGGGGGGAGCACGCGGCCGGGCTCGCGGAGGGATACGGGGACCGGCACGCGGCCGAGTTTGGGGGGCGGCGGGCAAGGTGAGGCCCGGATGGCCAAGCCCCCGCGTCCCTGCCGCCTCCGCAGCCGCCTTGCCGAAGCTTGGTTCACGTGCTCTTGAGGAGAGGAAGATGCCTTTCCTCCACTGATTTTGCTTTCGTGGCTGGGACTCAAGGTTAGGCCGACGACGGGCAGACGAACCAGAGAGGGATGAGCAGGCGTCCACGCCCGGCAGGGAGCCCCGGAGATGGAGGCCTCGGAGAGGTAACGGCTGGCGCAGCGCGTCCACAGCCCAGCAGTAGACGGTGGAGAAGTGACAGGGCTCGGGGAGGCCATTGGGTTTCTCGGGGCTGCGACCTGGGGGAGGGGCGGGGGAGGGGAGCCGGCTGCGGCCCCCCGTCCCTCCGCGTAGACCCGGGCGCGGGCTGTTGGGGCGGGTTGATCCCCCGCCCTCAGGCACGTGGGGAGGGCAGAGCCTCCTCTCGCGCCGCGTTCCTCCGTTGCCTTCGGCTCCGAGCCCTGCGTCTGGCGCGTGGCCCGTGCGCCGTGGCCGCTTCCGCCGTCCTTCCCTCCCAGCCCTCCACTCAGTGCACGCAGTGTTTCCCAGCGTAGCCATCGGGTTGCAGGTTATCGCCACAACCTCAGTGAGAGTATTTTTGTCTCCTCCCCCAGAAGAAACTCCACACCTGTTAGCATTTATTCCCCATTCACCCCCAGATTCTCCAACCCAGGCTCAGGCAGCTCCTGAGGGTTCCGATTTCTGCCCATCTTCGCCAACATTTGTTTTTCTTTTTTATTATATCCCTTGTAAGGAGCGTTAATTGGTTTCGGTCTGTATTTCGCTGGTGATTAGTGACGTTGAGTATCTTCCTGAGCTTGTTGGCTGTATGCATGCGGTGGTGCCCCCTCGGCGGTAATTTCAGTTGTCCGCTTTCAACCCTGGTCCTGAAGCTGATGACCCTCCTTTTGACAGTGTCGCCACAAGGTCAGTAGGAGTGAAAGTTCTGGCACAGCGGATATAGTCAGGCGCAGCGTAAGGCACTGAGCGTGGGGGGCATTTCTTATCGTGTGTGATTGGTGCATCACCGTGCTGCGCGTCTGAAACTCACTTAATATCACGTATCAATTTTACTTAAAAACTTTGAAAACGTCAGTAGTAGCCATCTGCTCGGTCACATGCCTGCATCTTTCCCTGACCTTCAGCTCACGTGGGCATTTCGTCGTTTCCCGTCCTCACGGGAAGAAGAGTGAGACAGTACAGCAAAGATGCCTTGAGGCAGAGGGAGACCGTAGTCATGTGGTTTTTCTTGTACTGTGTTGTTCTAGTTATTACTGTTGTGAATCTCCTAGTGTACCTATTTTATACATTCAGCTTCATTATAGCTGTGCACGCATGGAAAAGACAGAGCCTACAGGGTTGAGTGCTATTGCGGTGGTGGGCGAGCCCTGGGGGTCTTGGAACGTGTCCCCTGCGGAGGAGGGAGGACTGCTGCATCCTTGGAGAAATGTCCATTCAAATCCTGTGCCCCTTTTTAAACTGGGTTATTCGTCTTTGTCCTCCTGAGTTGTGGGCGTTTGGTATCTGTTCTAGACTCAAGCCTGTCATGGGGCGTACAATTTGCTGACATTCCCCCCCATGTATGGGCTGTGTTTTCACTTGTTCAACGACCTCATTTGTGGCACAAAAATTGTTAATTTTTATGGTCCCTGTTGGCCTATTTTTCTCCTGCTGCGTGTGTTTTTGGCATCGTACCTAAGAAACCGTCACCTGAGACAAGGCCGTAAAGGCCGCCTGCTCTGTGTCTTCCTGGAGATTGAAGGGTTTTAGCACTTACGTTCAGGTCTATGAATCATTTTGAATTAATTTTCGTGTATGGTGTTAGGTGACGGTCCCAGTTTTATTGCACGTGCAGCTTTTGTTAAAGACTACTCTTTCCCTCCACGGAGCGTTCTTGGAATCCTTAGAAGCCTCATTTGCCCATAAACAGGAGGGATTGTCTCTAGCCCATAGTCCGGCCAGACCTTTCCCATTGGTGCACGCAGGCCCGCAGCTTCCCGGCTAAGACCCCTTCCGATCCTCCATGGGGTCTGCGGGCCCCTTCCCTCCAGCTCTGTGAGGCTGAAACTGTGTGCCAGTATCTCTGACCTCAGTCCTCGCTTCGCTCAAGCATCTCTGCCTGTTTTAGAAGCTAGCCTCTGCAGCCAAGGCCCCAGGGCGCGAAGTCGGTCTGCCCTCTTTGCGGTGATGGTGTCGCAGCCCTGCTGGGGCACAGGCCTGGATATGAATGTTACTGTGTGTGGCAGGTGACCTAGCCAATCCTGCTTCACCTGACACCGTTCATTGCCAGGCTGCTGGGACCCCAGCCACATTGGGTCACTCCCCCATTTCACTGGATGACAAACCACCCAGAGATAGCAATCGTTTGTGCAAAGTTCGGTAGGTCAGGAGCTGGGGCACGGTTCAGCTGGGGACTTCTGCTCCACATGGCATCAGTGGGCAGATGGGCTGGGGGTTGGGACCCCTGAGGCTGGAAACCTGGCCCTCCTTAGGGCAACTGGGCCTCTCTCTACACGTGGCTCTTGATCCAGTGTTCAGGGCTCCAGGGGGAGGAGGGGAAGCCCTGAGGGTCTTGACAGTCTTGCTTCCCCTGCACCCTTCTGGTCAGAGCCTGTCGAGGGCCAGCCTGTGTGCAAGGAGAGGGACTTGGTCACACTTCAGAGAAGTAGGAGGGGACGCAGACACTGCACAGCCTTTTTCAGAGACCCCACCCAGCCCCCTGGGCCCACGTGGACCTCCCTTGGGACGGCCCCTCCCCTGGTGGCCCAGTGACAAGAGGCTGACTTATGACCTGATCCGTTTCTTCTCGTGTCAATGACTTAGCTTCAGTAATGACAAAGTGAACGTGCCGCATACCCTGAGCTGGCTGCAGGGAGCCCTAGGCCGGGCCTTGACATCGTGGGCTCTGTGATGCAGCTGGGCGGACACTGACCGGATGGTGGGACTGCATTGCTTGGGTCGCCAGGACTTAGGCTCGCACCCAACCCAGTGTGGCCCAGGGCGGCAGGTTGTGGGCACCAGCTAGGACCAGTCCGGTCTGCTGGAGGAGCCGTGCCCAGAGGCCTCTTCCTGGACTAGGAGAGGGTGCTCACCGCTTTGAGTAAAGGCTTTGGGGCACTTGTAGGTCAGTGGCCTGTCCTCCAGCAAATACGAGGGACTCTGCACGAGAACCCCAACACATCCTGAGCCAACAGCAGCCATCATAAAAAGTCCTTCTATAGAAGTTGAACAAAAAATGAAAAACTAGGTGAATTTCCATATCTGTAAAAGTTCTGCCTCATAGTTAAGAAATCACTTTTGCATACAAATTTGCAGGCTGAGTGCAACATGGCCATTTTTAGTCTCTCCCACTCTGGACCCTTCTCTTTTGTCTCTGTTCTGTCAAAATGGGCCAAGGTATGTTGATGGGGAAGGAGAGGCAGAGGGGGACCCCAAGTGGAAGCGTCTTTCTGAGGGTCCCTCCTCAGCACCCTGGCTCCCACCATGGGGGCCTGTGGGCATCAGGGAGGCCAACATGCAAGCCAGAGAAGACCAGGGTACACTGTGTGGTCAGGAATCCGAGACTCGGGATTGATCGCTAACTGGCAACCTGGTTCTTGTGTGCTTGCCCTGTCTCCCTCCTGCATGTTATGAGCACGGATTTATTTGTCTGAAGTTAAAGTCCCTCCTGGACACACGTGGACAGACTTAGTGCTTATCCTTGGGGAAAAGAGGAATCTTAGGTAAAATTCTGAGAAAGCTCCCTCACTCCCCTCCCCATACATCCCCATTCACTCAGGGAACATCCTGTGGAGTAGAAACCCCTTTTCCTCTCCAAAATGAGGAAAGCTGCTGGCCTTGTGCATAGGCTCCATCTTCCCTGGCTGGACACAGAATGATCAGAGTGAGCTCTTTTCAGTAGCAAATAAGGGGAGGGACACCGTCCCTGGCAGGAATATCACCAAGACCCCAGAACCATCCTCATGGGCAGGCAGAGAGGGGCACAGACACCTCCCAGCAGCCGTGTGAACTCCCGCATGCCCAGAGGGGCCAGCCAAGCCTCAGGCTGCAAGTCCACGCATAGGCGGGTACAGCCCTGCATCCGTTTCTTTAAAAATATTTTAAAAAAATTTTATTTCTGAGAGAGAGAGACGTGGGAGCAGGGGAGGGTCAGAGAGAGAGGGAGATACAGAATCTGAAGCAGACTCCAGGCTCTGAGCTGTCAGCACAGAGCCCGATGTGGGGGCTTGAACCCATGAACCATGAGATCATGACCCGAGCTGAAGTCAGACGCTTAAGCAACTGAGCCACCCAGGCGCCCCACCCCACGCCTCCGTTTCTGGAGAAAAAACCCCTTAAAGCCTCTCTCGAAACATCCATGTAGGGTTTTGAGAAGCCGACCTGGAAAACAAAAACAAAACTAAAAAAAACAAACAACCAAAAAATTCTGTGGCTTTTAGTTTTCAACTTCTTCAAATAGAATTTCTTACAGGTCATTTTAGTTTCTTAGGGCTACTTTAACAAAACACCACTGAACAGATGACGTAAAACCACAGAAATGTATCGTCTCACAGTTCTGAGGTTAAAAGTCTGAGATCCAGGCAGGGCAGGACTGTGCTCCCTCCTCAGGCTCCAGGGAGGATCCTTCCTGCTGCTTCCAGCCTCGAGGGCTCTGGGTGTCCCTGGCCTCTGGCCATGTCCCTCCCATTTCTGCCTCAGTTTTCTCATGGCTTCTCTTCTGTGTCTATGTCTTGTCTCTTACATCTCTTATGAAGACACCAGTCGTTGGATTTAGGGCCACCCTCATCTAGGACAATGTCTTCTTGAGATCCTTAATCATATCTGAAAAGATTCTTTTCCAAAAAAGGTCACAAACATACATGGGGAGCAAGGGTTAGGATCTTCTGTGGGACCATCATTCAAGCCACAACATAGATACATAAAATATGCCCCTAAACATTGGTCAGATCAAATACAGTGTGAATTTGGTAAGCTTTTAAAATACAGAGAAGTATATTTTAAGAGTAATTTCCAGGTAACTACCATCTGACTATTTTGAGCTTAAACGGTTTCCTGGTGTGTTTGGTTTAAACAACTTTTTTTTAATTTTGAGAGAGAAAAAGAATGACAGAGAGAGAATCTTAAGCAGGCTCCGCACTGTCAGCATAGAGCCTGACTCCAGGCTCCATCCTACGAACTGTGAGATCATGACCTGAGCTGAGATTAAGAGTCAGACACTCAACTGACTGAGCCACCCAGGCGCCCCTAAACAAAGGTTTAAGACTATAGTTACAGTTCCCACTCAGATGAAGGAGGGCAGGGGCTGAGCTTGGCAGGGGTGGTGGGGGGGAGTCTGTGTCAGCTCGGGTATCCCTGTTGCCCTTGTCAGTACCTCCCCTGGAAAGTCTGCAGATCCTTCCTGGGTCACCCCATCTCCCAAGCCATTTGCTTCTCACCAATTCTGCAGGTACGACAAGTCACAGCTGGGCACCTCCAACGGGCCACCTGTTCATCCCTGTTGTGTGATAGATGACGCCCGTTGAGCCCCCCAGAACTCAGCTGCCAGCGTCCACCACACCGTCAGACGCCGACACTCTGAGGTATAACCTGACAGGAGGGGACTTTGGGAGCATGACTCTAGAAATCAAGGCTTGGAGATGATGCTTCTTTTCCCGACTAACTGCACATAAAACGTTCTGTTTCCTGCTTTCCCAGAGAGCGATTCTTAGAGCACTTCTTGCCAGTGGCTTGTTAAGGCTGTATGTCTTGATTAGGCCAAACCATTAACTCCTGTGTTCACCTCCGTCGTGAGCGGTGACCCACATCCCTCCGATCAGCTCAGGATGCGTGGGCTGCCCGCCTCTTCACAGAAATAAGCTTTCTTGGCGAGGATACCTGCTGTGTTGAGGGGAACGTTTGGTTTAGCTTTTCGTTTTAAAGTCCTAAGCTTTCAACAGAAATAAACCTCACTGCGTGCACGCCTGCTGTTTGGAGGGGAAAAACTGGTTTATCTCTGCCTTTAAACCCTGAACTGTGAACCAGTTTCATCCACTGCTGTTGAGCGAAGGCCTTTGTGGCAGGCGCGGTGTCCCGTCCTCAGTGCCGCCGCGTAACTGACGGGAGGAGGCCAACAGCGGGAGGCGCGCCGGTGACACGCCCGAGGCGAACAGACCCCAGGGGAGGGGGGCCGGGCAGGCGGGATCCCTCCGCCCCCCCGCGGTCAGCCGGCCTTGGCCGCAGCAGCGAATCGCCTCGAGAACACGGGTCAGGCGGAGGGCACTGCAGCAGCTGGTGGCCCTGGGAGAACTCGGACCGGTGGGGGCGGGCGGAGTGAGGGTTGGGGGCCGGAGGACGCTCTCGTCCTACCTTCTCTAAGTGCGGAGGTCGCGTGGGATCAATCGGCTGGCATTTATCGGCGTCCGCAGTGCGGGACGGAGGATCCGCTTTCACCAGCCGAGCCGGGAGCACTGCTGGGCTGATAGGAGTTGGTGTCGGCGAGTGTGCGGGGCGCGATCGGGGCCCGCGCGCGGAGGGGCGGGGCGAGGAAGGAGGCTGGGGCCCGAGTCCCCCGGGGGCCCACGTGTGACTGGAGGCCCGCGTGCTGGGCCACACGTGATCGTGAATCCTGGTAATGCAGACCTGAGCGACACCCAGGAAAAGGGAAAAAGAAAGCGAAGACCTGGGGTCTGATTAGTAAGTGCGCCGAGCCCCGAGGAGTTCCGACCCCTGGACCCAGGGTTAAGGAGACCGAGGGCTCACTCTCCCGCGAAACCCACGGACGCCGTAACAAGTGAAAAAGTAGAGCTGAAATCACTTCACGCTGCAGGCCGCGTGTGGGCAGAGGTGTGAGGCTGCACCGTTGTTGGAATAAGGAAGCAGGACAGTGTCCACCGGCAGCCGAGGCGGGGCCTGGGCCCAGAGGCTGAGCCTGGCCGTCCCCCCCCCCAGGCGCTCCGGGGGCTCAGGGCCCTGGCGGCCACGAAGTCTGATCAAAGACCCCTAGGCTCTGCGTGAGGGCAGTGCTTTTGGCCGCGGCGCCGGTGGTGGCCAGAGGGGCCGCCGCCCACGGGGGTGTCCTCCATCTGTGCACACCAAGGCTCTGCGGTTCCCGATTGCCAGATACACTCCTCCCTCGACCCTCCTATCCCCCAGTCTGAGATGAAGCTGGCAATGCTGCTGACCTGAAGGACGGTCTAGAGACGCAGCCTAAAGGTGAGGTTGTACCGGACTGTGAGCAACACGGTTTGAACCACAGGGTCCACTCCCACCAGCAGTTGCTTTTGATAAATATTGTAAATGTATTCTCTCCTCCTTGTGGTTTCCTCAATGACGTCATCTTCTCTCCCGCTCACTGGATTGTTTAATGTAGTGTCTAACACAAGATTATGTGTGAATCAACTATGTGATTGCAAAGGCTCCTGGTCAACAATAGGCTAACAGTAGTTAAGTTCTGGGGGAGTCCGAAGTTGTGGATTTTCAGCTGCGTGGGGGTCAGCACCCTAAGCCCTGTGTTGTTCAAGGGTCGTTTATATTTAATGTTAACATCTCATGAATATTTCTCTGCTAAACGCTGCACTAGCCATTTTCACCTTAGATTGTCTGCTTGGAGCATAATTTTTGTTTTTGTTCAAGTTTGCACGTGGATGTGCCCCAGTTCTCCGAGCAACTCGGTATTTTCGAGTGTTTTGGGTAACCCCACACTGATGTCTGCATTCACATTCCTATGACATGCCTCTAATGGGGTGTCTGACCTCAGCAAGCACCTGCTTCTGCAGAGTAAGTGACATCCACGTGTTTACTGCAATCAGGCCCCTCTTGTTTGGGAAAGAGAGAACACAACAAGGCTATATCAGATTCTAAGTGCCATGGGTGTAAGTGTGAATAACCTTGCTTTCTAAGCTCACCACTGAAGTTATCACACGTGATAGTAAAAGTTGGGAAGTGTGGAAACCATGGAGACCGAAGATGATCTGGGAAACGGGCAGTCGGCCCAGACGCTGCCTGGCCCCGCGGAGCTGACGACCTCCGGGCTAAATCTGGAACGTGGAAACCGCACACACTAGTGAGCAGGGGCGTGTTCCTTCTTCGATCCTTGGCTGTGAAACCACCACAGTGGCAAGTGGAGGTGAGTGAGCAGGGTGTTCCTGCTGTGTCCCCTTGGCACCTGCTCTCTCTGGGCCTCAGTTTACTCACCTGTAAACTGAGAGGAATTGCCGGTTTTTAAGCCTAAGAACACACAGAACCCAGAAAAACCTTTTTTTATTCATGGGAAATTTTTCCTCGGAAGACAAATTACTAAAAAGGGACAGGAGTCACAGCCGTTCGGGCTGTGGGGTGGTGGGCAGGCATCTCCCCCTCCACTGTCCACCCGTGTGACCCCGAGTGCTGGAAGAGTCACTAGTCCCCAGGAAAGCATATCCTGAAGCCCCTTGATGACCTAGCAGAGTCGGCTTCCCCACACGCCCCGGACAGCATGCTGGTCCAGTTTCTGTGCTGTGGCAAATTGCCCTGAGGCGAGTGCCTCAGGCAGGGCCTCTGAGATGCTCACAGCTCCCGTGGGGTGCGCTTCAGGCTGGGCTTGCATGGCACTCCTATCCCTCGTGGGCATCAGGAGAGGTCACATGGCTGGTCTATTGGCTGGTCTGCAGGATCTGAAACCTCTTCCCTCTCGTGTCTGTGCCTCGGCAGGGGGTCCGCCAGCACCATCATGTGCTGTGCCCGGGCCCCTCAAGCACAGCAGTCCTGGGGACCCGGGCATCTTACACGGTGGCTGCCTTTCTTAGGGTTCACACGCCAGGAGGTCTCATTTGTGCCCAAGAGATTTTAATTTATGGAGGTGACACCTGATGACATCGAGAGGCCAAAGCATTGAGAGAAGAATTTATTAGGAACGTTTCCGGAGAGGAGGGAGCAGGCCACAGGGGAGCACGGTGTTTGATCAGGAGACAGAAGCCAGCGTGAGGGGACCACACGGCCCTGGCACCTGCTCGGGTTTCCACAGACAAGCCGGGCAGGGCGGCACAAAGAGCTTGGGAGGGTCTCCTGGAACGTTCCGGCTCTGGGCTACAGGACTGGCCCTGGGGTGGTCTAGGGCAGGGAGGGCATTGGCTTGGTGTGTGAGCGTCTGGTAAAGGGGTGGTTGGGGCATAGAACAGAGTTGCACTTGAATGGCACGCTGTCCGGGAATTGGCCAGTCCTGGGTGGGGCTGCCTCTCCGGCCAGCAAGCTGTTTAACATGTCCAAACTCCGTAACGTGTAGACAATAGAAAGCATGATTAATCCCTAGGAAAACCTGGGTGAAGCACTGTGTCCTTTTATGGCCCAGTTTGGAGCTGCGATGCAGGAGGCCGGGCAAAGCAGGGGAGACGGAGGCCTGGCCATCCAGGGAGGAGTGGCCAGGCCACGCTGGAAGGTCGGACAGGCCAACAGCTGGCGCTGGGGCCTCCTCGCGGGAAGGGGCAGCCTTGCATGCATCTCAGGCACATCCTGCCCGGTTCCCAGAAGGGACGGAGAGGAAGGAGGCCAGTACCCACCCCAGATGACCGCAGCCGCGCAAACAAGCTCTTTGATCCCTGGGTCATTATGGCCGTCGATGTTAGCGCACGTGTGGAGTCACAGCGAGTCTTCATGACACACATTTAGAGCTGAACCTGAGACACAGTGCAGACAGCCTCACAACCACGCTCGGCAAGGTGCACTGGTGACCCCTTGTCAGTCACATGCTGAAGCTCCTCGGGGTTTGGTTGAAGGGGTTGCATTTGGAAAAGTTCCTCAGTCCAAAAAAAACCACAAAAAAACTTTTAAGCTACTGCCCCAGAAATGAGACTTTGTAGCCACCAAATGAGACTTTGTAGTCTGCCTTTCCAGGCTGGTGGGGACGGGTGGTGGGCCTGGGTCCCGGACTCGCAGGAGCTGGACACACGGGGCGTGGGCGGCAGCTCCTCGCTGGGAGCCCCTCTGCGTTGCTTGTTGCCCAGCTGCCTCGGACACAGAAGCCACACGTCCTTAGAGCACGAGTGCGAGACTGGCTCCCATCCAGCTGGCAGCGGAAAGGAGAGGGAGAGCGCAGGTGTGCAGCGCACCTGCAGGAGGGGAGGCAGGTGAAAGGCATTTCCTGCCCTGACTTGGGTCCCTAAGTCAATGAGCTTCAGGCATCCGCCTGGGGACGGTACAGGTGGGCCCTGTGTCCTGGCTCCCAGTTCATAGCTTCTAACACCTGGGGAATCTCACAGTGACAGTGCCTCTTGTTTGCTGAGTGACACAGGTGATAGGGCTGGGGTCAGGACAGGTGACAACCTGGGGCCTGCACCGGCGTCAGACCCTCCCCTCAGCACCGGCCCCCCACTCCCCCTCCGACCACCCAGCCTGAGGCTCCCCTCCTGTAACGTACTTGGACCGCATGGGGGTTGTGTTGATGTGGGTGTTTGGACCCGGCAGGCCAGGGTGGGCCCTGCAGCTCCATCACGTCCACTACGCCAGGCGATGAGGCTACGCCCTCAGTCCCCAGATGTTTCTTAGGTTGATAGGTTCCTCCTGCCTCTTTCCCAGCTCCCGATTTACTGGGACAGTTTTAGCCAACTCCCTTCTCTTTGCCCGAGGCCACATGATGCTGGGGGTGAAAACCGCGCGCTGGGATTTATCCATCAGGGAGAACACACCTGGGTGTGTGTGCTGATGGCGGTGGCTGGGGCGCAGGTCTGGCTCACGGCAGTGTCAGCGGTGGGCATGGTGTCTGCGGCATCTCAGAGCCCCGATGGACACACTGCAAAGGCCGTGGTCTTGGAGTGGAACAGGAGGGAGTCTGGTGATGTCAGATGTGTCCCCCAAACTGTGTCAGTCCCAGCTGCATGGGCAGGCCCGGCTGCCGGAAGTTTCCCCGAGGAAGCGTGTGCGGGGTTGGTGGGGAGGAACACAGTAGGTCTCGCTTGCGCTCTGTCACACATCCGCTGAGCCAGCTGGGAAGGCACCAGGGTGCAGGTGACTTTCCACTGAGGACTCGGAACGCATCGATGTCAGGGTGAGCCCACTGGGAGGTGGAGGCCCTGGGGCGGCATCGTCGTCAGTGACACCGCCATTCCTAGAGGGGACCGTGTCTGAGCAGAGGTGACAGCGGGCGGAGGGACGCTGCATGGAGGGAGGTTCAGGACGTGGTCCAGCAAAGCCCAGCTGCACCGGGGCAGTTTCAGGGACGGGACACACCACCTCCAAATGCCTTCTGGCAGAAAGACTCTCTTGAGTTGGAGGCACATGAGACTGGACAGGTGCGCGAAGGAGCCTTCCCTGAGCTGCACGTGTCCAGCTAACAGCACCAGCTTTGGGGAACTGCAGGCCCCGAGTCCCCTCGTGGGAAAGCTCTACGTCCGGGAGGAGGGTGAGCGGTGCCGGGATGGGGCTGCGCAGATGATCCAGTCCCTCGCCCACGGACCTGCCTGCCCACGGTTCACGCTCCCTTGCCCTGGGCCTGTTGTTCCTCCTGCAGGGACACTCCCTGAGCCCCAGGTCGCAAGCGCCCCTCTGAGCGACCGGCCGCCAGTTCCTGCCGTGTGTGCGGCTGCACGTGGTCATAGATGGCGTCTCTTGCTGATTTTTCCTCAGCCTGATTTACAAGACCCTCGTTAGGAAGCCTAAGGGGAGAGGAAAAATCTTCCTTTTCTCCGTTAGGATTTCCTTCCCACATGGACAATGGGGATTTATTTATTCATCTGCAGTCCAGAGGGAAGAATAGAGCATCGAATGTGGCATCGAGGCACAGGAGGGGGCAAGGTCCACATGGCGGGGTCATAAGGAGATTCCCTACACGTGCCCGTCGGAGTTAAGGAACGTGGGGTCATGGAGGGAGAGTAGCCGCTCGGGCCGGGAGGGGACTGTGGGCACAGAGGACGGGGCCCGTGGGATGGACAGCTTTCTAGTCCCGCTGGGGCTGGATCTGCCCCGGGGTGGTCTCAGCTCCGCGCAGGTGCGGCCAGCGCATCTGCAGGACCCACACGCACACGCCGGGTCGCTCTAGGCCCCTCCAGAAAGGCTGGTTTGGTGAAGGCAGCAGGGGCAGGGTAGGGTGGGGTGGTCTGTCTTCAGGGACACCTGGATGGAGCCCACAAGACCTCGTCAGCTCACTCCAGGGCTGGAAATGAGATGAAATGGATGCTGGGGACTCCTGCTTCATTTGTTTTTCTTTATCATTTCTGCAAGGTTTTGCAAATGAAAGGATCACATTCTGCTACATTTCAAAGCAGGATTCAAAGGAAAGTTATCTGTAGCCAATAAGGTAAAACAATGAAGCTCTGAGCAGCGTCTTCTGAGAAGCCATGTAACAGGTGGTCGTCACTGCTGTGACGTCTGGGACGTGGTACATAGATGCCTTCATGTGACAGCCCAGTGGGAGGCTGCGTCTCTGTTCTCTCTCCTGGGCCTTAGGGAGCCTGTGCCTGCCTCGGCATTGGCCTGCGGGGGTGATGGGCTGGGTTAGAAAAGGTGACGTGGTTTGTGGGACTCCCGCCTTGCAGGGGCTGGGGGCATGGCCGGCCCAGAGATGCCTGTCCCCGACGAGCCTGCCCTCGCTGCGGCTCTGTGGGCTGTAGATCCCTTGTTGGCAGCTGGAGGCTCATACCTCACCTGGGAGGAGGCTGGCTGAGGCAGGCATGGAGAGGCTGTTGGCATAGCAAATGGGGAGTCTGAGTAGACCAACCGCTGAGGAAGGGCATGCCCCACTGAGGCTACGGGGTTAGGACGTGGGTGACCTGGGGCATCTGGGTGGTTCAGTTGGTTAAGCCTCTGACTTCAGCTCAGGTCATGATCTAACGGTTCATGAGTTGGAGCCTCACGTTGGGCTCTGTTTTGATGGCTGGGAGCCTGGAGCCTGCTTCAAATTCTGTGTCTCCCTCTCTCCCTTCTCTTCCCTTGCTTGTGTTCTCTCTCTTCCCCCTTCCCCCTCTCCCTCTCTCTCTCTATCCCCGTCTCCCTCTCTCCCCTCATCCCCCTCCCTCCCCAATCTTCCCCCTCTCTCCCCTCCCTCTCTCAAAAATAAACATTAAAAAATTTAAAATGTGGACGACTGTGTATGTCCGTGAAATGCGTGGACACAGCCCTCAAGCAATTTTGCTGCACGTCACCACAGTGCTTTTGCTTCACTTTATTTCATTCTTTTCTGTCTCCACAAAACAGACTTGCTTTGAGCCCAAAGAGAAATCATGCCTGACACACCTCTGGGCCTTCAGGGAGCGGGTTTCTCTGTAGCATAATGTTTCAGAGCATTCATCAGCAGCACTCCTTAGTTCCTGACTGTAGCTGTTTTAAGGGCTTTATTTATTTATTTTGGTTATGTTGTGAGAGAAAGAGAGCGAGAGCGAGCGCTGGCACAGAGAGAGAGGGAGACAGAATCCCAAGTCAGGCTCCTTGGAGAATCCAGCTCAGAGTCTGTTGTGGGGCTTGAGCCCATGAACTGTGAGATCATGACCTGAGCCAAAGTCCAGAGTCGAACGCTCAACTGACAGAGCCACCCAGACACCCCTACTGTTTTAATGGTTTCTATTCACTGTCTCAGATAGTCACGATGGAGAGCCCCACTCAGAATACACAGATGTGCACAAAGTATTATTGTACAATACCGCAATGGTATGAATCCACTCTGGTTAGGAAAACAAAACCCTACAGTCCAGGCTGGAACGTGTGAACTTTGTAAGTGGTTTTATTCTGTGAATGTGAAGTCTTGAGAATAAATGTTGGTTCTGAGTAAGACAAAGTGATAGTCTACTGATCACATACGTACAGGAGAAAACAAACATCAGTGAGTGGCAAAGGGCAAATCTAGGTTTTTTGGTTAGTTTTGTAGTGCTTACACTTACATCTGCTGTGGGGATGCCTTCTGGATGGACCTGCTGCACAGTTTGATGGCAGTTAACATTGTGCATCTTGAATATTATCTCTCGAAGGGGGCTGTGAAGCAGTCTTCAAACTAATTATGAAGACACGTTGTGACCACGAAGCCTGGAAGGTCTGCCTATGGAGAATTTTCCAGAACTTAGGAGAAGGCAGGAAGGAGGCTGACATGTTCCCTAATGTGAGGCCGTGCCCGGGGATTGTCTCCGTAGGGGCCCCATGGTCGGGGTTCATTAGCCCAAGTTTTCGGGATGTGGAAGCTTGGTTTTTTTCCCCTAAAGTTACATGTTTCTGTTTCCATCCATGCAGGGCCTTTTTTCCATAATAAATATCCCAATTAGTCCCCAGGCTGGGATCATTTTAGGGGGAGGAGAACACTCCAGTCTCATCTTCAACCCATCCCTCCCTCCCCTCTGCTCCTGAAGGAACTTGAAAATAGGGCAGTCACCTGGGGACCAAAGGTTGAAGATTTGAGCCACATGCCCCCCAGAGAACAGCCTCTCCCTCCAGACTCTCAGCTCATCCCCACCACAGCCCCTGGGTCCAGTATGTACTCCTTCCTAATTTAAATTAAAATGCACATTTGTCAGGGCACCTGGGGGACTCAGATGGTTAAGCGTTGACTCTTGATTTCAGGTCACAATCTCGTGGTTTGTGAGTTCGAGCCCTACATCAGGTTCTAAACTGGCAGCATGAAGCCTCTTTGGGATTCTCCTCTCTGCAACTCCCCTCATTTTTTTTCTCAAGTAAAACTTAAAAAAAAATTTTAATGCACATTTGTTATATTTTCCTTATTACAAAAGTAATACATGCTCATATCCAAAATGCAGGAAAAAAGCAGACGAGAATAAAACCGAGTGTAACTTGAGAAAAGTACTGGTCATCAGTAACGCTCTGGGGCATGTGAACTGCCTGGGCAGCTCACTCTCCAGCTCTCCCGCTGTCTCCCCACTCTCTCTCCCAGCCGCAAGTACTATACGTAATTGCTTTGTCTAAATGGATCAGCTGAGTGACTGACTTATTCCAAACCACACATGTGGAACTGGCTGATGGTGTACCCACCTGAGGAGGGTAGGATTGTCTGGTGTGTCCTGGGCCCCTCTGCTTATGTAATAGAGGTTTTGGGGAGAATGGGTTAGGCCTCCCTGGCTGGCCCAAAATGAGCTGAGAGAGAGCAGGAGGCAGCTTCCGTCGTGGCTGGCATGGCCCGAGGTGTGGGCTCCCTGTAGGCAGGAGCCTGGGCTCAGAATCTACTGCCAGTGCTAAAGGAGGGGGATCGGGATTTCTTGTCTGTGTATGCAGGTGGGAGCTGTCGAGCTGTCCGGGTGGGGTGTGGGGGCTGTAGGCTGTCATCAGTCATGCACCAAAAAGTGGAGTTAGGTCTTCATTGCATATGTCCGGCCCTGGGAGAGACCAGGGCCAACCAGCAGGGATGGGACCTCTGGGGTGGTAGAGCCAGGAGTGGAGGAAGAAGGGAGTTCCATGAGAGGAGGTTTCACAATGGGAGGGGAGCATGCTGAAGTGGTCACAGGCAGGCGGAGGGTGGCTGGGAGAGGCATGATCTCACAGGGGTGGCTGAGCCCAAGCAAGGGGGCCATGGGCTCATGAAGACCGAGGAAGATGCAGGTGCAGGCCAGGGAGCCCAAGCAAGGAGGTAATGGACTCATGAAGACCAGGGAAGACACAGGTGTAGACCAGGGACCAAGAGCGAGGAGGCCACAGACTTCTGAAGACCAGGGAAGACACAGGTGCAGACCAGGGAGCCCAAGTGAGGAGGCCATGGGCTCATGAAGACCAGGGAGGATGCAGGTGTAGACCAAGGAGCCCGAGCAAGGAGGTCACAGGTTTGTGAAGACCAGAGAGGATGCAGGTGTAGACAAGGGAGCCCAAGCGAGGGGTCCATGGACTCATGAAGACCAGGGAAGATGCAGGTGTAGACCAAGGAGCCCAAGCAAGAAGGTCACGGGCTCATGAAAACTGGGGAAGACACAGGTGTAGACCAAGGAGCCCAAGAGAGGAGGCCACGGGCTCATGAAGACTAGGGAGGATGCAGGTGTAGACCAGGGAGCCCGAGCAAGAAGGCCACGGGCTCATGAAGACCAGGGAGGGTGCAGGTGTAGATCAAGGAGCCCAAACAAGGAGGTCACAGGCTTGTGAAGACCAGAGAAGATGCAGGTGTAGACCAAGGAGCCCAAGCAAGGAGGTCATGGGCTCATGAAAACTGGGGAAGGCACAGGTGTAGACCAAGGAGCCCCAGAGAGGAGGCCACAGGCTCATGAAGACTAGAGAGGATGCAGATATAGACCAGGGAGCCCGAGCGAGGAGGCCACGGGCTCATGAAGACCAGGGAGGATGCAGGTGTAGACCAAGGAGCCCAAGCAAGGAGGTCACAAGGTCATGAAGACCAGAGAGGATGCAGGTGTAGACAAGGGAGCCCAAGCGAGGGGTCCACGGGCTCATGAAGACCAGGGAAGATGCAGGTGTAGACGAGGGAGCCCAAGTGAGTAGGCCACAGGTTCATGAGGACCAGAGAGGATGCAGGTATATGCAGGTGTAGACAATGGAAGCCCAAGCGAGGGGTCCATGGGCTCATGAAGACCAGGGAGGATGCAGGTGTAGACCAGGGAGCCCAAGTGAGTAGGCCACAGGCTCATGAAGACCAGAGTGGATGCAGGTGTATGCAGGTGTAGACAAGGGAGCCCAAGCGAGGGGCCACGGGCTCATGAAGACCAGGGAGGATGCAGGTGTAGACATGAAAGCCCAGATGAGGCCACAGGCCCATGAAGACCAGGGAAGATGCAGGTGTAGACCAAGGAGCCCAGGCAAGGAGGCCATGGGCTCATGAAGACAAGAGAGGATGCAGGTGTAGTCTTGGAAGCCCAAGTGACGAGGTCACAGGCTCATGAAGACCAGGGAACACGCAGGTGCAGACCAGAGAACTCAAGTGAGTAGGCTACAGGCTCATGAAGACCAGGGAGGATGCAGGTGTGGACAAGGGAGCCCAAGTGAAATGCACGGGAAATGGTGGGACGAGGAAATCATTGTGGGGTGTTGGTAGAGGCCAGGCAGGCTGGGACCCTACCTTCCTGGTGGGTATGAGGCAGCTGGCCAGCTGTGAGGCAGGGATCCTGGGGACCAGGGAGAGGACAGAGTTTGATCCTCTGAACGGCCGTGTTGTGCCCACTCCCCCCTAGCCCCAGGGAGGTACAGAAGGAGGCCCATCAAGTGGGGGGCAGACCTCATGAAGCAGTAGCCTCATGAAGCTTGAGGATATGTTTGCTGTTACCAAACTTGGCAAGTGAAGGTTTCCTAAAGGTTCCTTACTCTGAAGGCAGGTCAACTCACTCTACATTAAAATCCACAGCTTCTTCTTGGGATGAGCACTGGGTGTTATACGTAAACCAACTTGACAATAAACTAAGGAAAAAAAAATAAAATCTACTGCTGTATTTTGCACTTTGGATTTTTAAAATCCATGCATCATTTATTAGTTTTTTTTAGTTTATTTTTATTATCTATTTCTATATTTGAGAGAGAGAGAGAATTCCAAGCAGGCTCCATGCTGTCAGTGCAGAGCCTGACGTGGGGCTCAAACTCACAAACCATGAGATCTTGACCTGAGTCAAAATCAAGAACCAGACTCTCAACGATCTGACCCCCACCCCCAGGCACACTCCCCTGCATCATTTTATGACATTGTACCTTTACCACTTGGAAAATACGGGCTCACTAAGGTAAGTAGGACTTCCAAGAGTTGGCGCATGTCCTGCTGCATGGAAAAAAAAATCACAGTAGTTAATATCATTCTGTGATATTTTGCAGAGTATCCTATCTCACCAGCAAAGTCTTTAAGTGTGGGGCCACTGCCAAGGTCAGGTGGTGGAGAGAGATTTTTCAAGAGTCTAATGTATGCTTGAAAAGTTGAATTTGCCATTGGTAACCAGTATGGTCAGTTGTCCTCATGCTGGGGGTAAGCTCATGGTAATTCCTGAAGAAATACCCGGATCCAAAATACCCACAGTTTGTCATTAGGTCAGAGTGGCTTCCCCGGAACCAGCATCCAGTCCAGCTCCCAGCACTGCACAGGCTCCCCGCCGCCACCGACTCTGGCTTGAGTGTGCGGCTCAGGCTCCCTCCTCACGGGCCAGGGCCCCCAGGACGCGTGCCTGAGGGTGGGGGTTGATAAAATCCTAGGTTTTGTTAGCTTACTAAGGTTGTTCTCACATGATGCTGGCCCGTAGTTTCCTACGTGAGCCGAGGGTGGGAAGGACACGGTGACTGGTGCCAGCGTCCTGACTGGGTCAGGGCACCGGGGTTTTATCTTCTGTTGCATTTGCACATCAGCAACAACAGTAATGCCGGCAAAGGATACCTTCGTGTTACTGTGAAAATAGTGTGGAGCTCTCGGACCCCTCTGAGATGGTCTGTGCCCCCTGGTGTTCAGGGGACATCCTGAGCTCATCCACGCACCCCCTGCACACACGTGTGTGTTTACACACATCTCTGCATTTATATACCGTTCTGTACTTTGTCCCTTTCCCTCGCTGTCTCCTCCATCTCTCCCTCTTTGTCTTTCTCTCTGTCTTTCTGTGTTTCCTCTTTCTCTCTCTTCTCTGTCTCCCTGTCTTTCCCTTTTTCTCTTTCTTTCCCTCTTTGTCTCTCCCTCTCTGTCTCTCCCTTTTTGTCCCTCTTTCTCTATCTCTCCCTGTCTCTTCCTCTTCCTCACTCTCTCTCCCTTTTCCTCCCTTCCTCTCTGTCTCCCTCCCTCCCTCCTGGCTTCTCTAATTCGGCATGATGTTTTCAGAGTTCACCCATGTTGCAGTATTTCTCACTACTTCATTCCTTTTGACCATCAAATAATCTTCCGTGGTGTGTTAAATATTGTATTCCTCCGTTCATCAGCTGATGGATATTTGATTTATTTGCAGCCCTCGGGGGTTGCGAATGGTGCTCTCTAAACATTTGTGTGCAAGTTTTTGTGTGGACCTGTGTGTTCTCTCTCCTGCACATGCTGCCGGGAGTGGAGTGGCTGGGTTGTGGTCACTGGGTGCATTCAATCCTGTACAGTGGCCAAGTGTTTTTCCAAAGCCATTGTACCATTTTCCATTTCCACCGGCACTGTGTGAGGATTGCTTCCAAGTTCTCTGCTTTTTGGGCCGTTGTCTTTTTAAGTAGGCTTCATGCGCAGCATGCGGTCCACTGTGAAGCTTGAACTCATGACCCTGGGATCGTGACCTGAGCTGAGACCAAGAGTTGGACGTATAACTGACTGAGCCACCCAGGTGCCCCAACTTTTTGGCCGTTTTTATATCTTCTTTGGAGAAACATCTACCGGGTTCTTTATAATTGAGCTGAAGGAATTCTTTTTCTCCTCTATGTACAAGATCTTTAACAGAGATAATGTGCCAGTTTTTTTTTTTTTTCTTATTATGCAATTCGTGTCTCACTCTTTGGCCCATGTCCTCAGAAGCTCCAGCATTTTTCATGTAGGTAATGTCCTGTTTGTGCATTTTCTTTCTGCTTGTACTTTTACATCTAGAAACCATTGCCTAATCTGGGGGCATGAATATTTACCCCTGTGTTTTCTTTTGGGAGTTTTATAGTTATAGGGCTCGCATTTTGATCTTTGATCTGTTTTGAGTTGATTTTGTAGGGGGTTAAGTGAGGGTCCAATGTCATTCTCTGTGTGTGGATGTCCAGTTGTCATAACGCCATTTGTTAAAAATACTGTTCTTCCCCCACCTCCGAATTGCCTTGGTACCCTGATTAAAAATCCATTGACCATAATCACGAGGATTTATTTTTGGTTTCCCAATTCTGTTGATCCATGTCTTTCCTTATTCAAGCATAACACTGTCTTGGTCACTGTAGGTTTGTAGTAAGTTTGAAATTGTGAAGCCCGAGTTCTCCAATGTTGTCATCTTTTCCGGGATGGTTTTGGCTGTTTTGTGTCCCTTGAATTTCCATGTAAGTTCTAGTATCAGTTTGTTAACCTCTGCCAAGAAGTCCATTGGGATTCTGATAGGAGTCGTCCATGGAGCTGGAGCTGATGTGGCCGAGGACAGCTGAAAGGCGGGGAGCTGTTCCTGCTGGCCCCGGGGCATATCCAGTGTGAGCAGAGGGACTCACAGACCTTCGGGGCCTCGTGAGGCGCAAAGATGACAAGGCAGGGGCGCCTGGGTGGCTCAGTTGGTTATGCATCTGACTTCGGCTCAGGTCATGATTTCACAGTTTGTGGATTCAAGCCCCGGGTCAGGCTCTGTGCTGACAGCTCAGAGCCTGGAGCCTGCTTCAGATTCTGTCTGCCTCTCCCCTGCTCGTGCTGTCTCTCTCTCTCTCTCTATCAAAAAAAAAAAAAAAAGTCAAGGCAGCACTTTAAATTTTAGGCCCGACAATAAAGATACACACTTGAACTAAGCAAGGCCCTGGCGGTCTCATGTGGCAGACAGGGGACTCGTCTTCCAGAAGTCGGGGTGAATGTACTATGACAATGCATGTACTCCAGGTCTGCCTGTCAAACCAGCAGTAGACTCGCCAAGACGCCCTCCAGTAGCCTGTCCCCACTTACTCTCTTTTCCATGGTGTATTGTCACACAAGAGGTAACTCTGCAGGAGAGGACATGCTGTGTCTTAGATGTGTTAAATATTCCCGGAATTGTTGGTGAAGGTGAAAACAGGCTTGTCTGCACGCTTAGAGGCTGTTTGTTCAACCAGCTATAAACTTGGTGTAATTACTTTTTGGGTTGTTTGTCTATTTTTAAAAATTGACTTACAGGTGTTGAAGTAAATGTATCCTCTGAATCTAAACCCTTTGTGGACGCAGTGCATATATTCTCTCATCGTCTTACCTGGTTCATAGCTTTTTGCTGTATGGAACTTATAAATTTTTATGCAGTCACCATACTCCCATCATTCCTGTGTTTTGTATCTTTCTTAAGAAAGTCTTCTGTACCCCAGTTTTGTAAATTGTGCTTTTCTGCACAATTCAGAGCATTTTTTCCTGTTTCTTGTACAACATGAGATAAGATCTAACTTTCCACTTTACCCGGTCGAGGAATTTGTTTTCTTCCGTGGTTTCATACGTCAGCCCTGTTCCAACATCTGTGTTGCCAGGATGTGTGCAATGTATCATGTGATGTATATACGTGTATTCATGCTTTTATGTCTGGCAGGAACCTTTTCTCCTTCGTTTCTTCTTTTGAAAACTATCTTGGCTATTCCCTTGCATTTTCTTTTCCTAATTAAATTTAGAATTACTTTGTCTAGTTTCATAAAACATTCTCGTGAGGTTGTATTAAATTTACAAATTAGGTTAGAGATTTGAAATTATTCACGAACAAGAAATCACCAGGGAGCAATATCTAGATGCACTTCCCCTAATTCTCAAGATAATTTATAGTGTTTGTGTGTCAGTAGAGTTAGAAGTTGGTAAATAGGTCATGATAATGTAGGGGAACAAAATCAGTATTTCACAACAAACATTCTTTCTAAATTTCAGTGAATAAATATAAATTGCATTTGTATGTAACAAACATTGTAACATTCCAGCAAATGCAGTTCATAGATCATCCTTGAGTTTATAGATTAGCAACCTATTTAGTTAGAATTGAATATTACAGGGGCATTCTACTTAGTTATTAAACATTTAAGAAGGAATGTAATTATGTATAAACTTAAAATGAAGACTCTTGCTTCTTTGCTCTATATTTATTTGTCAATTTTTTGAGACCAGGAGGTAAAGATGTTCCTAATCTTCTTTATCTTAGTTATTGACTAAATACCAGCCTTTAGCACAGAATGAATTCTTTCTCTAAAGGCTTCTTACTCAAGACCCTCCTCACACATCTGACTTATGGTCTACATTATTATTTTAAGCAAAATGAATCTATGTTTGGGGACCTTCTGTTTCTACAACACTCCCTATGTGGGACCATTTATCCATCTCCATGGGCTGTGGGGGCAGTGCCAGGGAGCTTGGCATACTGATTATTTTCAATAAAAGGTAAGAGATGGTCTGTGCATGGAGACCCAGACTCCTCCCTGAAAACGGGAAATAAGTGTCCCACACAGAAGGTGCACCTGCACCAGGAGGTAAGATGTTCTTGTCACCAGAGGGGAGACGTCTAGAGCCCAGAAGGCTGTTCTCTGATCGCCCGAGCCCCAGTTCTGTTTACAAGTTCTTTAGAAGCTTCCAAGGTTAAGTGCTCTTTGTCTTCTTAGTTCCTCACAGAGTTATTCTTTCTTTGCTTAAAAAATATATACAAACTGCCTGCCGTGGTCATTTCTGTTGGCTTCAATTTCTTTATTGGGCTTCCGTGTGCTCATAATAAAACTGTGGCTTTTTCTACTGATCATCTGCCTCATGTCAGTTTAATTCTGAGTCTAGTTGCAAGACGGTGATGGGAGAGATTTTTTTCCTTCCAGGCCTTTTGTATTTTGAGTCAACTATAATTTTCTCATACGAATCTTGCATGGTTTTTATGAGGCTCCTAGGATTTTGTCATTTTTGTCATTGTTGTGAACGGATCCCTTTTTTCTCCCAATACGTTAAAAAGCATATATAAAGATAGTAACTTTTGTACATTGGCGTTATTCCGATTATCTTGCTGAGTCTTGTTACTACTTGTAAAGTTTTCTCAGCAGGTCCTTGTGACTTTTTAGCTGGATGATCACCGACAGCAAGCAGGTACCTCTCTTCTATGTTTGCAATGTGGGCTCTTATTTCTTTTGTTTTTTATCAGTTTTGTCTAAAGATTGTTTATTTTGAGAGAGCGAGGAATTGAGCAAAGGGACAGGCAGAGAGAGAGAGAGAATCCCAAGCAGGCTCTTCGCTGCTAACATGAGCCTGATACGGGACTGAAACTCAAGAACCAAGAGATCGTGACCTGAGCCGAAATCAAGAGTTAGACTCTCAATGGACTGAACCACCCAGGTGCCCCTCTTATTTTTCTTCCCCTGGTGAGGACCCCAGGCACCCTTGTGTTCTAGAATTTAATGAGAATTCTGGTATTTCTACTTGAGTATGTAACTTGCTGGAGGTTTCTGCCACGTACATTTGTATCCAGTTAAAGTTTTTTCTAACCTAAGTTTATGAAGAATCCTTCACCCCCAAATCTTAGATACATACTGAACTTTGTTCTTTTTTTTTTTTTTTAAATATTTTTATTTATTTCTAGAGAGAGAGAGAGAGAGACAGCGTGAGCAGGGGAGGGTCAGAGACAGAGGGAGACACAGACTGAAACAGGCTCCAGGCTCCGAGCTGGCAGTCAGCACAGAGGCCGACGCGGGGCTCGAACCCACGAACCGCGAGATCATGACCTAAGCGAAAGTCGGACGCTTAACCGACTAAGCCACCCAGGTGCCCCTGAACTTTGTTCTTTTATTATCGGTTAAGGTGGTCCCTTCCCCTCTTTCTCTGCTGGTTTATTACCTTGACAGATAGCACCCTTATGATCGTAGGGTATGGTCTACCTGGCCACAGTGTATCAGTACACGCGGGTTTGGTCTGATCACAGACCAAAGGGAGGCAGTGGGTGGAGCGCAGTGGGGCAGGGACTTCACAATCTGCAGTTATGCTCACTTTCACTGGTGGCAACTGGTCCGCGGCCCCACGCCCTCCAGCAGAGCACAGCCGACCGCACCGGCATCAGTGACCATTGGGAATGGCTGTCCTTAGGTGACCTTACCACTTTCCAGCCCAGTTGGGAGGAGAAGGGGGAGCTATTCATAATTTTGCCCAGATGACAGGTGTGTTGGGTTTTTAATATTCGTTTTTATTAAGTTTACCCTGAACGTGGATGTGCTGGGGTGAGCCACTACACCCCAGCTCTCGTCCCCTGGGACCCTGCCGGTGGCCCCTCCGGTGGCAGGGTCTCTGCAGATGCCCCCTCGAGAATGGGGCGGGTGGGATCTGAGCAGGCCCTGCTGCAGTGCTGGGGGTCCTGGGAGGTGGGCGGGAGTTTGCAGACGGCCCACTAGCGGGGAGACCGCCTGAGACGATGCGGCGGGTCATTGGGTCATTGGTTACCTGCATTAGCCAAGGGGCAGCACGACAGACCCCCGGGAGCCAGTGGGGGCTGCGAGTCTGTGCTGCCCCGATGGCCCCAGGCCTCACGCTCTGACCACAGAGACCTGCAGCAAGACGTTTCTGTCCCCTCAAGCCAGCCGGTTTGAGGAGCGGGGGTGAACGGCACACACCATTCTCCGGCCCAGAGACACGGTTGTCCTGGGGCTCACGGGCGCACCGGGCTGACAAGTGAGGCCCCATGGCCAGGCCGGCCTGCACCAGGCTTCCCGCAGAGAGGGAGGGAAAGCAGAAGGAGGGTGCCCATGAGGGAAGCCAGAGTGTCTTCGGAACCTAAGACAAATGGCACTATCGCCTCTGCCTGTTTGTGCCCGAGGAGCACGAGTCCTGCATCTGGTCCCATGGGGGGAGGGAATTGCACAATGGGGTGAATACAGAGGGTAGGAATCCGTGGGGGCGTTGTGAAGGCTGCCTTCCACAGATCAGCTAATTTCTGCCTACGTGATAAGTAAATCGGAGTCCCATGCAGTGAAAGAATAACCCAACATACCAAACAGATTGGCATGAAATGGCATGGCCAGAAATGGCATGAAATGAAGGTCCTCACATGCACATCACGTCATTAGGTCAAACCATGTCCACGTGCTGAGGCTCAGCATGCCTCTCAGAGGATGAGGGCCGTCTGCCTTGGCAGGTGGGCCCTTCAGGCCGACTCCTACCTGGTAAGAGCTTGGGACAATCCCAGAATGCCGCGGGGCAGGGCAGGGCAGGCCGGTGATGTGCAGGGCACTCTGGTGTCTGTCATCTCACAGAGAGGTCGCTTGGGCATCTGCTGAACGTAGACACATGTCCTGCAGTGTGGCTTCTCCCCTGCAGGGTTTCCATCTTGTGGGGCAAGTGTGAGATGGGACATCTGCGTGACCAGTGTCTACAGGAGTAGCTTGGAGATCTTACAGTGGGCGGGGGGGAGGGGGAGGGGGGGAAGCTTGAGAAACTAGACCCTGTGGGATGGGCCTCAGATGAACTGTCAGAGAATAACCAAGAGACGTGTCTGTTTACCAGGACACGTGTGTTTGTCAGCTCAGGCTGCGTAACAACCACCACCAACGGGTGGTGTACATGTGACTGATTCTCAGTCCTGGAGGCTACAAACCTGGGAGGCAGGCGTGGGCAGGGCTGGCTCTCCCTGCGGCCACCTCATGCTGTGTAGACACCGTCTTCCCCTGTGACCTCACGAGGTTGTCCCTGTGTCCTCACAGGGTCGTTCCTGTGTGTGTCTGTGTCCTAATCCTCTCCTCTTATAAGGACACCCGTCAAAATGGGTTGGGGCCCACCATAAAAGCCCATTTTAACTCCATTCCTTCTCTGAAGACCCAATCTGCAAACACAGTCACATGCTGAGGTCCTGGGGGTTAAGGCTTCAACATACAAACCGGTGTGTGGGGTTCACGGTCTGGCCCATCACAGCACAGGACACAGCCCTGGGAGGACCAGCTCACAAACCAGTAACGCCCCAGTAGCGGATATTCCCGAACATGGTAGGGTGTTTTTCTGTTGTGGAAATAAAATGAGAACAAGCAAAGCGATTTATTCAGAGTTGGCTACCATCACTTGCACTTGGGAGATCCCTGGAGGACTGGGAGATCTTCCCTTCCTAGAGGCACCAGAGAAATCCAGGTGGGCTCTGGGAAGGCAGTGGACACGGGAAGTTAGGGTGGCCAGCTGGAAAAGGGCATCACATGCAGCTGGATGGGGGAACATATTTGCCTTCCTCTGGTTGGTCCTAAGTTGGAATTGAGACAAAAATAAGGGAAGCTGTCAGTTACTGATCAAGTCCTGGCCATTGGGTCCAATCATTACAGAAATGATTGGCTTCCTTGACTGGTTGTTTGACACGGTGGGCTGGCTTCTGGCTCTGGAGCCATGGGTGCAGGGCTTTGCTGGATCTATGACTTCATCACAACAGAAAGTCACAGATCAGTGCACACTGAGGTTGTGGAGGATTTCTCAAGCTATCATTCAAGCTCATCACAACCTTGAAACTGGTAATTAGTGGACCCACCACTAGACCCTATTCCAGTGTGTGAGGGCACGTACTTTACTCTTCCACAAATTATGTTTGAAAATTGTATTCCAGCAGAATCGGTTTCCTTTGTAATTCCAAGTTTGTTACTCATTTTTTTTTACACATAGTTTATTGTCAAGTTGGTTTCCATATAACACCCAGTGCTCATCCCCACAAGTGCCCTCCTCCATGCCCATCTCCCCCCTCCCCCCCCACATCCATCAGTCCTCAGTTTGTTCTCAGCATTCCAGAGTCTCTCATGGTTTGCCTCTCTCCCTCTCCCCCACAATTTCCCCCCTTCTTCTCCCCCATGGTCCTCCATTAAGCTCCTCCTAATCCTCCTATACGTGCAAATATATGATATTTGTCCTTCTCTGCCTGACTTATTTCACTCAGCATAACACCCTCAAGGTCCCTCCATGTTGCTATACATGGCCAGGTTTCATTGTTTCTCATTGCCGTGTAGTATTCCATGGTATAGATGAACCACATCTTCTTGATCCATTCGTCCTATGATGGACACTTAGGCTCTTTCCATGTTTTAGCTATTGTGGAGAGTGCTGCTATGAACATTGGGGTACACGTGCTCCTATGCATCAGCATTTCTGTATCCCTTGGGTAAATTCCTAGCAGTGCTATTGCTGGGTCATAGGGGAGTTCTATTGTTCATTTTTTGAGGAACCTCCACGCTGTTTTCCATAGGGGCTGTACCCGTTTACCTTCCCACCAGCAGTGTAGGAGGGTGCCCGTTTCTCCACATCCTCACCAGTATCTAGAGTCCTCTGATTTGCTCATTTTAGCACTCTGACTGGCGTGAGGTGGTATCTCAGTATGGTTTTGATTTGTATTTTCCTGATGAGGAGGGATGCTGAGCATCGTTTCATGTGTCTGTTGGCCATGTGGATGTCCTCTTTGGAGAAGTGTCTGTTCGTATCTTCACTGCCCATTTCTTCGTTGTTTTTCGAGTGTGGAGTTTGGTGAGTTCCTAATAGATTTTGGATATGTCATTTGCAACTATCTTTTCCTGTTCTATCGGTTGCCTATTAGTTTTATGGATTGTTTCCTTTGCCGTGCAGAAGCTTTTAATCTTGAGGAGGTCCCAATAGTTTACTTTTGCTCTTGATTCCCTTGCTTTGGGGGATGTGTTAAGTAAGAAGTTGCTGCAGTGAAGGTCAAGGAGGTTGTTTCCTGCTTTCTCCTCTAGGGTGTTGATGGTTTCCTGTCTCACGTTCAGGTCCTTTATCCATTTTGAGTTTATTTTTGTGTATGGTGTGAGAAAATGTTCTGGTTTCATTCTTCTGCATGTTGCTGTCCAGCTCTTCCAGCACCATCTGTTAAAGAGGCTGTCTTTGTTCTATTGGATACTCTTTCCTGCTTTGTCAGAGATTAGTTGGTTGTATACTTTTGGGTCCAATTCTGAGTTCTCAATTCTATTCCATTGGGCTGTGTCTGTTTTTGTGCCAATACCATACTGTCTTGATGATGACAGCTTTGTGGTAGAGGCTGAAGTCTGGGATGGTGATGCCTCCCGTTTTGGTTTTATTCTTCAATATTACTTTAGCTATTCAGTGTCTTTTGTAGTTCCATATAAATTTTAGGATAGTTCTAGTTTTGAGAAGTATGCTGTGCAGTTTTGATTGGGATTGCACTGAATGTGTAGATTGCTTTGGGTAGTAATGACGTTTTAACTATATTTATTCTTCCGATCCATGAGCGTGGAATGTTTTTCCATTTTTTTGTGTCTTCTTCGATTTCCTTCATAAGTTTTCTATAGTTTTCATCATACAGATCTCTTATATCCTTGGTTAGGTTTATTCCTAGGTATTCTATGGTTTTTTGTGCAATTGTGAATGGGATCAGTTTCTTGATTTCTCTTTCTGTTGCTTCATTATTGGTGTATAAAAATGCAACCGATTTCTGTACGTTGATTTTGTACCCTACAACTTTGCTGAATTCATTGATCAGTTTTCGTAGGCTTCTGGTGGAGTCTCTCGGGTTTTCTGTGTAGAGTATCATTTCATCTGCGAAAAGTGAAAGTTTGACTTCTTCTTTGCCAATTCTGATGCCTTTGATTTCCTTTTTTTGTCTGATGGCTGATGCTGGGACTTCCAACACTATGTTAAACAACAGTGGTGAGAGTGGACATCCCTGTCGTGTTCCTGATCTCAGGGGGAAAGCTCTCAGTTTTTCCCTGTTGAGGATGATGTTAGCTGAGGACTTCTCATAGATGGCTTTGATGATGTTTAAGTAAGTGCCTTCTATCCCAACTTTCTCTAGGGACTTTATTAAGAAGGGATGCTGTACAGCACTCTCCACAATAGCTAAAACCTGGAAAGAGCTTAAGTGTCCATCAACAGATGAATGGATCAAGAAGATGTGGTTTATCTATACCATGGAATACTACATGGCAATGAGAAACAATGAAATCTGGCCATGTGTAGCAACATGGATGGACCTTGAGGGTGTTATGCTGAGCGAAATCAGTCAGGCAGAGAAGGACAAATATCATATGTGTGCACGTATAGGAGGATTAGGAGGAACTTAACAGAGGACCAAGGGGGAGAAGAAGGGCGGAAATGGTGGGGGAAAGGGGGAGAGGCAAACCATGAGAGACTCTTGAATGCTGACAAAAACTGAGGACTGGTGGATGTGGGGGGGAGGAGGGGTGGGCATGGAGGAGGGCACTTGTGGGGATGAGCACTGGGTGTTATGTGGAAACTAATTTGACAATAAACTATTTGTAAAAAAAAAAAATAAATTAAATAAAAATGAAAAAAAAAAGGGATGCTGTATTTTGTCAAATGCTTTTTCTGCATCTATCGATGGGATCATATGGTTTTTATCTTTTCTTTTCTTGATGTGATGTATCACACTGATTGATTTGCGAATATTGAACCAGCCCTGTAACCCAGGAATGAATCTCACTTGATCTTGGTGGATAATTCTTTTTATGTGCTGTTGGATTCGATTTGCAAGTATCTTTTTGAGGATTTTTGCATCTGTATTCCTCAAGGATATTGGCCTGTAGTTCTCTTTTTTTGCTGGATCTTTGTCTGGCTTGGAAATCAGAGTGATGCTGGCTTCGTAAAATGAGTCCAGAAGTTTTCCTTCGATTTCCATTTTTTGGAATAGCTTGAGAAAAATGGGTATTAATTCTGTTTTAAAGTCTGGTAGAATTCCCCAGGGAAGCCATCAGGTTCAGGGCTCTTATTTGTTGGGAGATTTTTGATAACGGATTCGATTTCTTCACTAGTTTTGGGTCTGTTCAGAATTTCTGTCTCTTCCCATGTGAATTTTGGTAGTGTGTGTTTAGGAATTCGTCGATTTCTTCTAAGTTGTCCAATTTGTTGGCATATAATTTTTCATAGTATTCCCTGATAATTGCTTGTATTTTTGAGGGGTTGGTTGTAATCAGTCCATTTTCATTCATGATTTTGTTTATTTGGGTGCTCTCTCTTTTCGTTTTGAGAAGCCTGGCTAGAGATTTGTCAATTTTGTTTATTTTTTTAAAACACCAACTCTTGGTTTCATGGATTTGTTCAATTGTTTCTTTGGTCTCTATGTTGTTTATTTCTGCTCTAATTTTTACTGTTTCTCTTCTTCTACTGGGTTTGGGGTGCTCTTGTTGCTCTGCCTCTAGTTCCTTTAGGTGAGCTGTTAGATTTTGCACTTGTGCTTTTTCTAATTTCTTGAAATAGGCCTGGAGTGCAATGTACTTTTCTCTTAGGACTGCCTTTGCCGCATCCCATAGAGTTTGGATTGTTGTATTTTCATTTTCATTTGTTTCCATATATTTTTAAATTTCTTCTCTAATTGCCTGATTGGCCCATTCATTCTTTAGTAGAGTGTTCTTTAACCTCCAAGTTTTTGGAGGTTTTCCAGACTTCTTCATGTGATTGATTTCAAGTTTCAAAGCATTATGATCTGAAAGTGTGCATGGTATAATCTCAATTGTTTTATATTTATTGAGGGCTGCTTTATGTCCCAGTATGTGATCTATCTTGGAGAATGTGCCATGTGCACTTGAGAAGAAAGTGAATTTCATGGCCTCAGGATGTAGAGTTCTAAATATATCTGTCAGATCCAACTGGTCCAATGTGTCATTCAAGTCCATTGTGTCTTTAGTGATTTTCTGTCTGGTTGAATGGTCCATTGCTGTAAGCAGAGTATTAAAGTCCCCCGCTATTAGCACATTCTTATCTATAAGATAGTTTCTGTTTGTGTTTAATTGGTTTAAACATTTAGCTGCTCCCATATTCGGTGTGTAGACATTTATAATTGCTGGTTCGTCCTGATGGATAGACCCTGTAATTTTTATATAATGCCCTTCTTCATCCTTCGTTATTGACTTTAAAGTCCAGTTTGTCTGATACAAGTATAGCTACTCCAGCTCTCTTTTGACTTCCAGTAGCATGATAGATATTTCTCCATTCCCTTACTTTTAATTTGAAGGTATCTTCCAGTCTAATACGCATTTCTTGTAGACAGCAAATAGATGTTTTTTGTTTTTTTATCCAATTTGCTACCCTGTGTCTTTTGATTGGAGCATTTAGACCTTTTACATTCAGTGTTATTATTGAAATATGTGGGTTAGAGTCATTGTGTCCTTTGTGGGATTCATGCTTGTGGTGGTCTCTCTGCTATCTTGCGTTCCTTGCAACACTTCTCTCAGAGAGTCCCCCTCAGGATTTCTTGTAGGGCTGGCTTAGTGGTGACAAATTCTTTCAATTTTTGTTTATTTAGAAAGACTTTTATCTCTCCTTCTATTCTGAATGACAGGCTTGCTGGATAGAGGATTCTTGGCTGCATATTTTTTCTGTTCACCACATTGAAGATCTCCTGCCATTCCTTTCTGTCCTGCCAAGTTTCAGTAGATAGGTCTGTCACCACTCTGATAGGTTTCCCTTTGTATGTGAGGGCCCTTTTCTCCCGAGCTGCTTTCAGAATTTTCTTTTTGTCCTTATATTTTGCTAGTTTCACTATGATATGTCTTGCAGAAGATCAATTTCAGTTATGTCTGAGGGGAGTTCTCTGTGCCTCTTGAATTTCAACGTCTACTTCCCTCTCCAGTTTGGGGAAGTTCTTTGCTATAATTTGTTCCAGGACTCCTTCAGCGCCTTTCCCTCTCTCTTCCTCTTCTGGAATTCCTATGATACGGATATTGTTCTGTTTGGTTGTATCGCTGAGCTCTCGAACTCTTCTTTCATGTTCCTGGGTCAGTTTATCTCTCTTTTTCTCAGTTCTTCTTTTTCTATAATAGTGTCTTCTCCTTTCTGCCTCTTCAGTCCATGCATTGGATGCCTCCAGTTTATTATCTATCTCATTTATCGCATTTTTAAATTCATCATAACTATTTTTAAGCTCCATGTTGTTTTTAGCCATAGTTTCTCTGATGTCCTCCATGATTTTTTCAAGCCCAGCCATTAATTTTATGATTCTTATTCTAAATTCTTGTTCAGTTATGTTGCTTATATCTGTTTTGAGCAGTTCTCTAGCTGTCATTTCTTCCTGGAATTTCTTTGGAGGAGAGTTCTTCCATTTCGTCATTTTGGTTAGCTTTCTGTCTCTTATTCATTTTAAAAGCTTGTTGTAGGGGCGCCTGGGTGGCTTAGTCGGTTAAGCGTCCGACTTTCGCTTAGGTCATGATCTCGCGGTTCGTGGGTTCGAGCCCCGCGTCGGGCTCTGTGCTGACTGCCAGCTCGGAGCCTGGAGCCTGTTTCAGTCTGTGACTCCCTCTCTCTGACCCTCTCCTGCTCACGCTGCCTCTCTCTCTCTCTCTTAGAAATAAATAAAACATTAAAAAAAATAATAACTTGTTGTACACATGTACCCTGCGAGTTCTTCTGTATGAGAGGGCTCTTTGTTCAGGGCCTGTCCATTCAGGAAGTGTTCTTTGTTTGGTGTCTCTTGGTTTCTCTTGTTGGCGTTTGGTTATTTTGTTTCCCTACTGGTAGTGGTATTCGGGACTCTCCACCTTGTGTAGCTTGGCTTGTTTCTTGAGGCAGCCCTGGAAAAAGAAAACAACCACAGAGGGAACAGAGGTACACAAACGCACAGACAAAACCAATAAACACGCAAACCCAGGCTCAGGTAGAAACAGCTACAGCAGCAGCCAAACCGCTCTCTGGAGGGGATGCGCGTGGTGTGGTGTAGGCAGGTCTTGTCTCCACTGCGTCCCCTGGTCTCCCGGAGGCCCCGCCTTGGTGGTTATGGGGAGAAGAATGGCGTCGCCCCAGTCCCTTCTCAACCCCGCGTTGCAAATCACTTCTTCGGTCCGATCTCCCTGTGCTGAGGATGTAGCCGCGGTGGGCTGAGTCCTGTGCCCCACGCCCCGCCTGTTTCCAGGTCCCTGACCTGTCCCGCAGGTCGCTGCTTCCCTGTTGCCGGGGGTTGAGTGGGGGTTGGGGGAAGTGTCTCAGCCTCAGATATGCTGGGGTCAAGCAGCGATACAACCCCAGTGCGTTGGGGGAACGTAGCAACTTCAGGTCCGCAGAGTCCGTGTTGCCGCAGCACGCCTCCAACGCTTCAGCGGGCCACTGTCGCAGGCGCCGCCGGCGCTTCACCAGGCCGCCGGTGCCATGGATGGTGCCGGGCGCGTGGCAGTTCAGTTTTTCCTGGCGCCTTCTGGGACCGGGGCACCTAGTTTAAAGTCACCACCCCAGCCAGAGCTTAAAAACACTGTCTTCCCCAGCTGAGGTGTTTTCTCTTCTCCAGGGACGATTCTACGAGCAATCTCAGCTTCTCTTTCCTTTCCCCTGGACTCGCGGCAGGCCACCATCACTCGCCGGTTAATCACTCACCGCAGTTGCGATATGTTATTTACTCATTAAAAACAAGTTTCTGAGACGGGGATTACGGTAGAGCGTAATTTCCAAAGACGGGCTCACAGTAATATCTTTAGCCCACCAGCTCCCCTGCAGGCAGCCACATCGGGACCCGGGCAGGGTGGCATCTGACTCTCACCCCGTGAGTCAGGGCAGCCCCTGGGACCTGTCATAACCAGCAGAACGTGGGAGCCGCAATGCTGCCCGACCTGGAGGCGAGGCCAGGAAAACCCATGCAGTGTTCTGTCGAGCGCGTGCCCACTCTCTCTCATGGCCCAGCTACCGGCTGGGAGGGGCCCGAGCCCCATAGACAAGACCGCACGACAGCCCTCCAGTTGACGGAGCCCTCTCCCAGCACCAGACGAGAGCGGGGAAGCCTCCAGTCTGGCCTCCAGCCTGAGTCCTCCCAGCCGAGGCCTGGACCTCCTGGAGCGTCCCGCCCAAACTGCTGACCCGCGGACCACGTGGGCATAACCAAACAAGGGCTGCTGTCCGCCATCATGTCTGTGGCATAGCGATGGAAACCCAGGAAACAGGGTCCGTGGGCGTCAGCACAGTGACCAGGGCAAGCGTGGTTCTTGGCCACAGTGCTTCTCGGTCAGGTCTGGGGCTGCTGCCAGCTGCACCACAGGGCTGGGGTGTGGGTGCAGACCAGGGGCTGGGAGCCCAGGACGGCGGCTCGTGGCGGCGCACTCCAGCTGGGCAGCAGGGTGGCCGGCGTTGCGGGAAGGGGACCGTGGTGGTCCTGCCGTGCCAGCTGAAGTCCAGGCCCACGCTGGCCACGGGAGCAGGGCCAGGACACCCCCACTGGAGGCTGGTGGCCACGTAATTGGGGAAGGTCTTGCCCGCAGACCGTCTGTGGGCACCCCGGCATGTCCACAGTGCAGGAGAAAGCAGGTAGGGAGAGCTGTCCCGGGTCACAGAGCCCAGCACCATGGCTACACACTCCACCACCGTGGTCTCCAAGTCATGTCACTGGGAGATTCTTCTGGGAAAGTGTCAGAACAATTCCAGTTTCGTCTTGGAGAAAGAACAAGTGAGGGGCGCCTGGGGGCTCAGTCGGTTAAGTGTCTGACCTCAGCTCAGGTCATGATCTCGTGGTTCATGAGTTCAAGCCCCGTGTCAGGCTCTGTGCTGACAGCTCAGAGCCTGGAGCTGCTTCAGATTCTGTGTCTCCCTCTCTCTCTGCCCCTCCCCTGCTCACACTCTGTTTCTCTCAAAAATAAACATTAAAAAATACAATCTATTAAAACACAACAAGCAATGTGTCAGTGAGGGTCTGTGTTTGGCAAAATGAGGGTCATTGGGACCAAGTTGTAGATGTCTGAACTCCGCATGTGTCTGACAAGGACCAGCGAGTTGGGGCATCACAGGGTCATGGGACCACGGCCCTGTCCTGTCTGACACAGGGACCCGCAGGCGTGCTGCCCAGTGGCCTGGCGCTGGGGTCGGGGGTCAGATGGTAGGCAGGGAAGTGGCAGCAGCCCTCGCTGTTGTGGGTCTGAGGCGCACCCCCCACCCCATGCAGAAGGCTGAGCGGTTTGTGCATGTGTTTGTTTTAATACAGTTTTGTCAAAGATAAACATGAAGTGTTTACAAACTTTCTTTACTTTTTCCTATTTTATCTTTTTTAATTTTTGTTACTTTTTACTATTACAGAGATTGCGTTTGCTGTGTCGTTCATGCTGGTGTTTTAGGGTTTTCTCATCTCTCAAGCAAAACGTACGTTTTCAGTTTTAAAGCACACCCAGGCAGGTTGGAATTCAGCAGCCTTTAAAAATCTGTGATTCATTTAATGTTGATTAAAACCTGGCTTCCAAAATGTTTTCTTCTGAAGCACATGTCTGGTCTTGGGTTCTGGAAGGCTGGGTTTCTGCACCGCTGGCCCGTGTGTGATGACATCACCCTGTCATCTTCCCGGGAAAGGAAGCCGACTCCAGCCGAGGGCTCGGGTTTCAGGGGGGCTCAGGGCTGAGAGCTCCCTTTGGGCAGGAAGTGCGGAGTCAGCACTAAGAAGGCAAATGTTTCCGAACTGGAGAGCGAGTTTCACACGCCGCGGAGCGATGCAGAAGCCTCTGGGGAGCAAGCAAGCTTGCTTCGGCCACTGAAGCCGGTTTTCCCATCAGAGTGGTTTGTGTGGCCACGGCAGAGGAGAGAAGGCGATTCTGGTAATTCGTGACCCGCACGTCCAGGCGTGCGCTCAAAGGGTAACATGTACCCGGAGGTCTTCCTCTCCGCAACCAACTGCTCCTTGACTGGGCAGCACCGACACTTCAGCCAAATAAAATCCAACCGTGAACTTGTCATCGTCATGTCCCATCACCGTTATACGGTGACCGCTTCATGCACACATGGGGCCCCAGGCTCGGAAGCTGGGGCGGGAGTTGCAGCGCTGTCTGGTGCTTGGGACACGGGGCTGCCGCAGAGACTGGCCCCTCTCCGTGCAGGCACCGGTTCCCAGCCGCCTCCCGATGGGACATGCCACTGCCAGCTGGCCCAGTGACCTGGAGAAAGGCCCCGCCCTGGGCTCGCGTTCCCGCCTGCCCAGCCTGACCACGGGGCCCACAGCGCCCTCCTCATTCTCTAGGAACTTGGCAGCTTTGGGAGCCTTCAGGTCACACCCCGCTGGCTCCTGTGCAAACTACAGGCACAGCACGGACCTGGCGTGGAGTTCTAGGTGCCAGAGGCCCCACACCCCATGGATGAGGAGCCCCCTATACTCAACTTTGCAGCCCACGCTCTTCCAAGCAAGTACAAACCGAGTGTTTGTCTGGGACTCTCAGTTGGGAGCACTTCCGGCTCAAGTGTCACACTCAGGTGACAGTGACTTGAGAGCGTAAGCTGGCAGAAGCTCACTGAACACAGGAGGGGCTGGAAGGACAGCGAAGAGAATGCAGATTCAGAGCAGAATGAAGTTCAGCTTGAATGCATATAATCTGCACAACTTTGCACAGGTACCACTGCTTTGTGCTTCGTTTCCTTTTCCTGCAAAATAGTAACCCTGCAAAGGCCTCTGATGGCCATGGACTCCCACACACCCGCAGCGGGGAGCAGAGGTCCCCTCACTGGCTGTGAGCTTACTGGCGACTGTGGAATGGTTGTGATGTAAAGGATCCGCCTGATGTACTCGAACATCGCCTCACCTCCATACAGTGAAGTGCACGAATCTCAGAGCTCAGTGAATGTCTACCTATGTATACACATCTGTGTTACCACCACCCAGAGCAAGATATGGAACATTACCTTCACCCTTGTCTTTCTTCTATCCTCTTAACTTCTGTGACGAAGGCATGCAAATTAAAGTGGCAAAAGGCAGATAACTGGAGAGGAAAAAAAACCCAGAACTTATTTACATGTGCAACATGTATACTTCTGACTCTGCAGAACTGGGGTCCTCTCTCGGTCTGGGTACGTACAACGACTGCCAATGTTTCACTTCAGCGCCGCTTTCCCTGGGTACTTTCTGTGATGGGCTGAGCTGTGTCCCCCCAAACTCCTATGTTGGAGTCCTAACTCCCAACACCCTGGAATGCTACTGTGTTTGGAGACAGGGCCTTTAATGAAGTAATTAAGGTACACTGAGGTCACTAGGGTCAGCCCTGATCCATTCTTCATGGTGTCCTTCTAAGAAGAGGAGATCAGGACACAGACCAGCACAGAGGGACGGCCACATGAGGACACGGTGAGACCACTCTACACCGAGGGCAGAGGCTCAGAGGAAGCCACCCCGTCCATACCTGGGTTGGGAACTTCTAGACTCCAGAACTATGAGGGAATAAGTTCAGGTGGTTAAGCCACTCAAGCTGTGGAGTTTTGTTATGCAGCCCGAGCTGACGATGCTACACCTTCTTAGGTTTTTCTGAGGACGTAGGAAGTCTGTCTTCCCCTTTTCTGGCTGTTGCCGTATTCCCACAACCCTGTGTCTGTAGCCCCACTGGTGAAATGATCGCACGGTGTCCTCCTCATCTCCGTGAGGCCGTGCATCCCCCCGGGGTGGTCCCTACCTCCTCACGTACAATAGTTTGTCAACAGATGCTTGTCCAGCTGAGGCCGAGGTAGAAAACTTCAGAACAAAAACTGTGTCCTTCAAGACTGACAAGTTTGGTTATAAAATTTCTCCCTTTCTTGAAGCAGACCCCCTCCCCTCTCCTGTTCCAGGCCTGTTTCATCACGGACTTTGCCTCCCTGTCTAATTGATTTGAGCCGACAGCACAGCACGCTTCGCAGCACAAAACCGGGACCCTACGAACAGATCCAACATGAGGGGTCTAATGTGCCCCGTGGGCCCGCTTTCCACAGAGGTTTCTGGGCCGTGTTACGTTCTAGGCACAGAGTGACAGGCAATACGGCAGTGACCACAGGCGAGGTCGTTTTTCTGGGTCTGTAGGAAGAACGTGGCTTTCACGCTCCTGGTACCCGTGTGAGCTGAGTGCACGACCATGTGCCGCGTCGACCCACCTGCTCTGCCCCAGGTCGCCCCCTCCTCTCGTCTGAAGCTCCAGCCCGAGCGTCTGGTCCTCCAGGCCAGGGCTGCCCTCCTTGCTGCAGACCCGGCCAGAGCACTGGGATTCCAGAATCCACACTCTCCCACCCCGTCCCCACCCAGACTCCCTTCCCTCCCTCCCTCCTCTCTCCCTCCTCCCTCCTCTCTCCCTCCTCCCTTCTTTCCCTCCTTCCCTCCCTTCTCCCCCCTTCTTTCCTTCTTTCTTTCTCCTCTTCCTCCCTCTCTCTTTCCTGATTAATTTTCCTCCCTGCCTTTTTCTTACATATTAATGGGGAATTTTATCCAGAAGTGTCCATACACATCTTGATGCGTGGCATTTATTTTTGGTAGTAGATTTAGTCATGTATGAAATGTAAGCCAATGAGGCAAACCAAGTGAAATTTTTAACAAACCATGGAGTTTTCAGTAAATGTCGGAGGGTGTGTTTTCCTCTTGCTGTTTCCCCTTGAAGTCTGTTCCCACACAGCTGCTTTCTGCTCCGTCCGCTTTGACGTTCCAGAGGATCCACAGAAGGCTTTTCCAGAATTGATCAGCACGCAGGTTCTCGGCTGGGCTGAGCTCTAGCAGGTCCAGCTCTGGGACACCGCGAGGTTCCCAGCCTCCAGTCCCCACTTGCCAAGTTAGGGCGACATCAGGATGGCCTTCAGGATCTCCACACCGACTCCAGTTGTGTTTAGTGGAATATTCAATACTGTGGCTTTTTTTTTTTCTTTTTTTTTTATTTCTAGAGAGAGAGAGAGAGAGACGGCGTGAGCAGGGGAGGGTCAAAGAGAGAGGGAGACACAGACTCTGAAATAGGCTCCAGGCTCCGAGCTGGCAGTCAGCACAGAGCCTGATGTGGGGCTCAAACCCACGAACCGCGAGATCATGACTTAAGCGAAAGTTGGACGCTTAACCGACTAAGCCACCCAGGCGCCCCAATACTGTGGCTTTTCAACCATGCGCCCCATGTTCTGGGACACTCTTCCCACAGAGAGGTGGGACCCACGCCCCAGCCCCAAGTCCAGCAGGCTGGTGGCGCAGAGTCACAGTGGCTGGGTCTCCGGGGAAGCCCGACCTCACAGAGCCTGCCGTGCTGGGGAGGCGGCCTGGGGGCGTCCCCGTCAGCCTGGTGAGTGCACCACTCAGGGTCTGGCCCCCACGAGGCTGCCCTGAATCCCCACCCAGAGTCAAGGACGAAAGACGACGGGGGTTCTGAGCCCCAGGAGCCCAGGGCTTGGTCACACGGCGGTGGTTACGGGAGCCAAGTGTGCCGCAGTCAGGTGGGTCGCCCCACGCTCACTGTTGTTGAGGAAGTCCTGCACAATGTGTGAATGAATAGAAGTAAAATGAAAACTTAAAAAAAATGTTAAATATTTATTTTCGAGAGAGAGAGGGAGCATGAGCAGGGGAGGGGCAGAGAGAGACACACACACACAGAATCTGAAACAGGCTCCAGGCTCGGAGCTGTCAGCACAGAGCCCGACGCGGGGCTCGAACCCACAAACCGCAAGATCATGACCTAAGCTGACGTCGGACGGTCAGCCGACTGAGCCACCCAGGCGCCCCTGAAAAGATAAGGCTCAAAGGTTCTTCTGGAAAACCTGCAAATCTGAGCTGATGTCGTACCTACTCCGACTGCAGAAATACCACCTTGGAGCCCCTGGAGAAAGGTTAAGATTTCAGCCTAAAGACAAGGACGGAGGGACCTCTTGACTGGGGCCCTTGACTCATTTGGGACCCGAAACCCCTCTGTGGCCTGGAGCAGCGCCCACACAAAGTCTGTGTTTCCTCAGAAGCTGACCCGGAGACACAAACTTGAGCATAGCTGGGTATTCAGGAGGACAGGGAGCCCCTTGGGGCGGGGAAGTAAGGCGGGTGGGGGCTGGGCAGGGAAAGACGCGTGAGTCCTGGGGAAACCCCCTGAGCAGTGAGGTGCAGGCTCCCAGGGTTGACGCTGTAATTCCCATGCTGCCTGTGCTCCGGCCTCACAGGCAGTGGCTTTCAGGGTGCAGGGGGGGCTCTGTGACTTTGGGGTGGTGCTCGATGGCCAAGCCCAGGGATATGGGAGTGCAGGGGGGGCCTGTGAGGTTGGGGTGGAGCTGGAGGGTCAGGCCTGGGGATATGGGGGTGCAGGGGGCCTCTGTGAGGTTGGGGTGGAGCTGGAGGCCAGGCCTGGGGATATGGGGGCAGGGGGCCCTGTGAGGTTGGTGGAGCTGGGATGGCCAGGCCTGGGGATATGGGGGTGCAGGGGGCCTTGTGAGGTTGGGGTGGAGCTGGATGGCCAGGCCTGGGATATGGGGGTGCAGGGGTTTGTGAGGTTGGGGTGGAGCTGATGGCCAGGCCTGGGATATGGGGGTGCAGGGGGTCTTTGTGAGGCTGGGGTGGAGCTGATGCACAGGCCCGGATACATGGGGGTGCAGGGGGCCTCTGTGAGGTTGGGGTGGAGCCGGGACGCTGTGGCCTGGGGATATGGGGTGCAGGGGGGCCCTGTGAGGTTGGGGTGGAGCTGATGGCCAGGCCTGGGATATGGGGGTGCAGGGGCCTCTGTGGAGGTTGGGGTGGAGCTGGATGCAATAGGGCCTGGGGATATGGGGGCAGGGGGCTCTGTGACTTTGGGGTGGTGCTCGATGGCCAAGCCCAGGGATATGGGAGTGCAGGGGGGGCCTGTGAGGTTGGGGTGGAGCTGGAGGGTCAGGCCTGGGGATATGGGGGTGCAGGGGGCCTCTGTGAGGTTGGGGTGGAGCTGGATGGCCAGGTCTGGGGATATAGGGGTGCAGGGGGGGCCCTGTGAGGTTGGGGTGGAGCTGGAGGGCCAGGCCTGGGGATACAGTGGGGGCCACATGCTGCACGCAGGTGCACTGATGTTGCTGTGGGGTGTTACCCACATTCGCACTGGAATGAAATCTGATCTGTAGTTAGAAGTTAGTGAAGTTAGAGACATAATCGTTCCCATCCACCTTCCTGGGCGTCTGAACTCTGCCCGTGGACCTCAGGGCGGAGCCTGCGGCCCACGCAGAAGAGACCACATAAATGCAGAGGGTCCCAGTGGCCCGTTCTGCCTCACTTCCCCCTGCAGACAGCCTCCTCGCGGGGTCCCGCTGGCTCTCACCACCTGGAGGAGGTCCAGACCCGGCATAGCCACTTTCCTCTGGAATCTCCCTCCCAGAGGAAGCAGCAGCCGCAGGCCAGGGGAGCCCCGGCCATAGGCGGGAAGGGGACTCGGGGTCAGAGGGTGTGCCCGGCCTGGCAGGCACACAGATGATCTAGAGCCAGGAGTTCCGGACCCTCTCCGGGGAGCAGCAGAGGCCGTGCCACCTGGGGCAGGGGAAGCAAGGGTAGACGGGGCCCCGGCTCTCCTGTGTGCAGCGGGTTAGCCCTGGAGACAGGTGGAGGGGCACACTGGCTGCCCTGTAGACGGGGCCCCCGGCTCTCCTCTCTGCAGCGGGAGGCACCTGGTCAGCTCTGAGGACAGGCGGAGGGGCACACTGGCTGCTGGCTCCAGGTGGGACTCCCACTTCCAGCAAAGTCTGCGAAGGCACCCGAGTGAGATAATGGAGACCAGATGGAGAATCTGGGAGACGCCAGGAGCGCCAGGGGTCAGAGTTTAGGCAGCGTTTCTGGAAAGAGAAGAAAGGGTGTGTTTCCCGGGTCTGATTTTCACATGCCTGAACTATGCAACCAGACAAATATGTGTGGATCTGCTCCAGCGCTGCAGGGCTGTCATGGGAGCCTGCAGCGGAATGTTCCGGCATACCAGTCTCCCCGCTGGCCCCACACTGCCCTGCCGTTGACCCGAGCGAGCGGGAGCGCCACATTCCCCAGGGGCACCTGCCCCTACACCGCCTCTTCCTGGTCTGTGTCGTGGCCGAGCTGCGGGCTCCGTGGGGAGGAGACCGTGGACCCCGCAGGCAGGCCTGGTGGGGCGCTGCTCTCCCTGTGGCGCGTGGCATCGCAGGCGCTGGTGGCCTCGGCTGGGGGTGTGTGGTCAGAGCCTGCCGCCCACTCACTCCTATGCTGTGGAAGCCTGGAAACGCGGGAAGATGCTGCCCTGATTGGGACTGGACGGTGGGGCCCATGCGACGGCATTCCTGACCATCGGCCAGCGCCTGCCCTGTGCCAGCCTCTGGCCACCGGCCTTTGCTAAGACACAGTCTGCGACCTGCCGCAGGTCCCTCCTCGGTGGGAGTCACAGCCCTGCCATTTGTGTTGTTGAAGTCGCATTTGGGCGCCCGTGTCATGATGCAGCTAGTCACACTCCTCAAGGGAAGGAGATGTTCCCTCTGGTGCTTCCCATCGCCCGCGTGCACCCTGCGCAGTGGCTCAGCTGCAGTAGCGGGCACGTCCCTCGGGCCCCACCCAGCGTGGAAGCGCCGGGTGTGGGAACCTGCAGGTGGCCGCCTGCCGCGCAGATTCGGGGACAAACAGAACAAGCCTTCGGACTCCTCAAAACAGGAAAAACGGGGGGAGCCGTGGTATTCTTCAGGGACTTCAGATATGCTGTCCACCCTTCTTTTAATGTTAATTTATTTTTTGAGAGAGAGAGAGCGCTCGAGCAGGGGAGGGACAGAGAGGGAGGGAGAATCCCAAGCAGGCTCCACACTGTCAGCACAGAGCCCGACATGGGGCTTGAACCCACCCACAGACCATGAGACCGTGGTGGGAAGGCTTCAGGTAGCCCCAGGGAGGCCTGCCAACATGAAGCACTGGGACCTTCCGACGAAGGTCACCCTGAAGAAATGTGAGCCCGACCTCCAGGAATGTGAGGCCCTCGAGGTTTGGGGTTCTGCCTGTGTTTTTTCCGCTGAAGTCCTTCTCAGTGCCTGGCACATACTAGGTGCTCAGTAAATATCTTGTGAGCAAGAGAAGGTCTGAGAACGAGGAAGGAAATGTAACTGACTGAATTTTTCGAGTCTGGCATCAATCTGTTGTGACTGGCACCGTCTTTCCCCGTTTTTAAGTTGTTTATCTTTTCTGACAGCAGTGCTGCCCCCTCGCTCCTGGGCTCCGCTCTTCCCTCCCTCTGGGGGGTGGGGCCACCCACCACAGGCCCGGGGATTGGACCCAAGTCCCCCGGCTCCGTGCCCCCTGCTGGGGACAGACAGCGTGCTGGGCGGACGCAGGAGTCCAGAGCCCTGGCAGGTCAGCGGGGCAAGTCTCCCCGGTGGTTCTGTGAGATGCCTGGGGTTCCCTGGATGAGAACCCATCGCTGTCTTGTGTAGGTTCCTCAGAGTTGGTTTCCGCTGCCTTAACCAGCTGGCAAGTAGGAGATCACAAAACAGTGCACATTTGATGTGGAGGACGCCTTTCTCCCAAGTACCTGTTAGGAAACTGAGAGACTGGGGGCCCTGGGTGGCTCAGTCGGGTGAGCATCCAACTAGATTTCAGCTCAGGACTTGATCCCAGGGTCATGAGATGGAGCCCCACATCGGGCTCCACACTGAGTGTGGGGCCTGCTTGGGATTCTCTCTCTCTCCCCTGCTCCTCTCCCTTCTCTCTCAAATTGAAAAAAAAAAAGATTTGAGAAATTGATGGGGCACATGACCTGTTAGAATCAGGGACATGGGGATTCTGGGTGGTTCAGTCAGTTAAGCTCAGGTCATGATCTCACAGCTCATGGATTCAAGCCCCGCATCGGGCTCTGTGCTGACAGCTTAGAGCCTGGAGCTGCTTCACATTCTGTGTGTCTCTCTCTGCCCCTCCTCCGATCACGCTCTGTCTCTGTCTCTCTCTCAAAAAAAAAACAAACATTAAAAAGAAAGCAGCAGCAGAGACACGTCCCAGCTCTTGGATGCAGACTGGCTCTGGCCCTGCCCCTCATGTGAGATGCTTCCTGCAGTTTCCAGATGGTTCTGCTCTGCTCCCCCTTCTGCCCGAGTGTCTGTGACACAGCCTCTGACCCCCTCACTCCAGCTTGAGCTCCAGCTGTGGGCCTGTGCGCCTTCCAGTCAGGGCTCTGTGTCCGCGCTCCCAGGGCCCCTCGGACCCTCTGGAATTGCAGGAGCGCTTGTGCCGGGGACGCTTGTGCCGGGAATTCTCCTTTGAGGAATGTGGCTGCGGTTTTGCCCAGACCCTCAGGGGTTTGTTCCCGGGCCGCAAAAAGAGGCCTTTTGTCTACAGAAAAGAATCTGGACCGGGGGTGCAGCGGCTGGCTGGCTTAGCGAGTAGAGCCCACGACTCCTAACCTCAGGGTCATGAGTTCGAGCCCCACATTGGGCGTGGAGCCTACTTAAAATAATAATAATAAATCCATCTTTCTTCCCATGTGCATGAGCCCAGCTGTGATTTGTACCTTCTGCTGCCTTTCTCCCTCCTATTCTGTAAATCCAACTGCCGTGAAGCACTCACAGCTCTTAGAATGTGCTAGGGTGTTTTATGAGTTCGTATTACTGTGCCTGCGGCACCTTCCGGAATGTTCTCCCCAGACAGCCTGTGTGCTGCTGCCAGCTGGCGCCCTCTCCCCCATCCTCTAGTGCTCCATGCAGGGATGACTCTGTCTGCACGGCTAACCCTCTCCCCGACACGACTCCATCAGCGTCCACACCGTCTGACCCTGCCGCGCGCCCACCACCGTCCCTTGTTCTCCACCCACTGAGTCTTCTGCCCCCAGATCCCTCCCTCCACAACCCGTATTTTCTCTGGTGAATATCTGGTCTTTTTTTGTTTGAAATGAACAGGAGGAAAAAGTCTTCCTTCAAATCTCACGGGTGCCCAGGTGTGTGTGGCGGGCGCTATTGCCCTTGAACTGTTTTCCAGCACATCCTTAGATGCGGCCCGTGGGAGAGTGGGAAGCAGGCCCGGGCGGGGAGCGTCTGGGACGTGGGTACGGAGGTGTGGCGGCCTCAGTATCTGGCGGGGACCGGCAGGGCGGGTGCGCCGATGCTGACCCGCACCCCGCACCACATGTCCGTCCCTGCGGGTTGCTGACCGTGCTGAACCATGGCTGGGTTTTCCAGAGTGAGACCTCCAGCCTCGACCGTCCGGAGTGAGTCTCTGGCAGCGTTCTCACGGATTCGTGATGAGATGGGAAAACGTGTTCCAGCCGAAACTCATAAAGCAGCCTAGCTTGGGAATGAAATTTAAAACAAAACACGGCCTCCCTGCCCACCTTCCACTGGCCCCCCGCCACCCCACCAGCCCCCCGTCAGCAGGACTGTATATTCTCAGGGAGGCTTGATCTCTGGCTTGAATTATAGGAAAGTACATAACAGAGATTGTTAGTGAGTAGAAAATGTGGACCATTGTCCCAAACAGGTGTTTCTCCTTGATTTCATTCCCCCAGTGAAGGTGGAATGTTCCTGAAAGGTGATAGGGTAGACGGAGGTGGCTCTATCTGTCCTATCAAACAGGATAGAAGGAGACAGTATAACCGAGTGTTTACCATGGACATGAGCTATTCTGTATTTTCTACACATAAACTCACTGAATCCTGACATTCTCTTGTGGACCCAACATGTAGCAAATTGCAAAATATTAGTGGGAAAAGTGACAAGTAAGGAAAGTCAGCCTCCTTTAAGAATGTGCCACGCATTATTCTAACCCCAGACGAGCCATGAGTAAAGCGTTCAGTTTTCATAGCCAACCTGTCAGGCCCCTACTCATACTACCCAGGTTGCATGTATACAAAAGCTGAGGCCCAGACAGGCCTCCTAGCCCACCCAAGGTCACACAGTAAAGCACTTTCTGAGCTGGGATTTGAACCCAGGCCATGCAGCTGAAAAATCAGTGTTCCTAGCCATTACTTTTTCACTGAAAGGGAAATTCATGCTCTCTTTTTAGATGTGAAGCCTAAGTATTGTTTTGTACATTTGGAAATTTAAAAAGCAATTCAAGGGGCACCTGGGTGGCTTAGTCGGTTGAGCGTCCGACTTTCGCTTAGGTCATGATCTCGCGGTTCGTGGGTTCGAGCCCCGCGTTGGGCTCTGTGCTGACTGACAGCTCGGAGCCTGGAGCCTGTTTCAGTCTGTGACTCCCTCTCTCTCTGACCCTCCCCTGCTCACGCTGTCTCTCTCTCTCTCCTAGATATAAATAAAACATTAAAAAAAATAAAAAAAAATAAAAAGCAATTCAGATCAAAGTTTATTTAGGGTAAGTTTACAAAAAGTCCTAAAACTCGTTCAGAAAGAATATAGGACCAAGGAATCAGTGGGACAAATAAGGAAGTCCAGAACCACACAGAAATACACCTGACTTTATTCATCTTTCTTAAACCATCACGGAGAATTTCACACCAGCAGCAAAGTAGTCACCCATCTGTCACTGTTACAACCAGTCAGCCATTATGAGAAAAAAAGCTTTTCTCTGATGTTCTAGATCAAAATGAATCTGTAGCTATTTAGATACTTAAGTGGCAAAAACAGAAGCATAGAACTGCACAGCATGAAAGCCAACGTCTACACACGTTTTAGGTGCAAGAACTCTCTGTGTCCGGCCACACAGGCAAAAATCACAGACGGAAGGATTGCAGTGTTGTAGTGAACAAAGTTTAAAGACAAAGACACATTTGCAGCATAAGTGGTGAGTGAAGGATCAAAACCCTGAGTATATAAGTGGGCTTTACACATCTGTCAGGGAAGGAGAAAGAACCCAGGGCAAAGTGGTGTAAGCCAGGAACCAAGTGCCAGAAGAGAATGACTGTCCGTGGAAATTATCAGCCTCACTAGCCATCAAGGATTTGCAAATTCAAAGCTTTTCTCTCTGTCTTGCTCTCTTTCTTCTTCTGTCTCTCTATACCTGTCTCTCCCTTTCTTCCTGTCTCTCTCTCAAGGTCTCTCTTTCGGTCAGTCAGCTGAAAAAGAACAGTAATACTCAGCCTTTGAAGGACAGGTAGGAAGGGATTCTGACGTTTCTGATTATGAAGGTGACACTTGGTATGAAACACTCAAAATGCTGAAAACTGTGCATAAGAGAACGGAAATTCCCGACAGTTCCTTCCCCTACCCCCACCGTTGCCCCTGGGACGATTTTGTCACCTTGGCATTTTGTGTCCTGCTGGGCTGACCCAGGCAGCAGGCGGCATGCTCAGCAAGCCCTGTCTTGGGTCCGACACGTGCACACATAGCTGGTGGCCCTCAGCAGGCATGCGTCACCTGCCATGCTGTCCCCTGCACAGGGCAGGACCCTCAGTGGACGTCCTGTGCGTGTTTGTGGAGGGAGGCACCAGGCCCTCCCCTTTGTAAATCTTTGTAGATGTTTGCTTTGTCGTGCAGCAATGGGATACCCATCTGCCAACCAGGCCAAATACAAGGAGACCATAGATGACCTCGTAACAAGTGCAGCAGGCAGAAACTTCTAGTATAGTTCCTCAGCCGACATCGCTGTGCCGGCGCGGCACTGCCTACCTCCTTAGAGACCAGACCTGAGAAGTCTAGCACATTATGTTTTAGTTTGGTCCTGGCCAAGTCCTGTGGGCAGTGGAGGGCAGCCTCTGAGTCTCAGCCCCTACCTGCCAAAGCCATCAGGGCTGATGCCCCTCCTGATATTCTGGTGTGTTCCATTCTGCAAATGAAGCCTGAGCCGCAGGGGGTCCAGTCCCGTAGGGGTGAAGTCACGGGCCCCACAGAGGGCCGCTGACTCCAGGACACCCCTTCCTTCGCTTTCCCTGATTTTCCTGCAGGTCACAAGTCTCAGCCCAGGGCAGGGTCCAAACCCTGTGTGAGTTGTAACCCGCACTGGTGAGCAAACCCCAGCTCAGGGCAGCTGGGACAAACCGGGCTCACTTGCTCACCCAGCTGGGGTGTCCAGGAAGGGTGGGGCTCAGGGCAGCGGGCCCAGAACAGAGCAGGGCTCTCTCCCGTCTCTGCTCGGCTCTTCCTGGTTTCATTTCTTGACTGTGGAGCGTGCTGGGGACGAGGCTACATGTGGACCCAGCATCCACTCCTCCTGATTCAGAGAAGGGAGGCGAAGTCCTTTCCCTCTGTGGCCACACTGAAGCCCCCGTGATCTGGGCCACACACTGTCCCGGGGCCAGCCGCTGTGGCCCTGGAAGTGGGCATGCATACCGCCAACGTGGCCGGAGGCAGGAGGTGGGGGGGGTGTGAGTGGGCGAGACCCCCGTCAGCACGGCGGGGGCAGAGCCGCTCCCGCCCACAAACAGATCCCTGGTACTCATTTTTGTGGGTGTACTTTCAACCTGCTGACCTCAGCTTACCGCCACATGCTTACCCAGCAGCGGGCGCTGTCAGCCAGGGTGGAACGTCTCCCGGTGGAGCGCACGCTGGCAGCGCACCCCGCCCGGCGCCCCATCCACGCGGTCTCCTCGGGGCTGTGCTTCTGGGCCTCCAGGACCTGCACCAGGCTGAGGGGCTCTGTCCTCTCCTCCCCGCTTCAGGCCGCAGGATTCCTGCCGCCTCTGACTCAGCCTCTGAACCTCCATCAGCCCACCCCCAGGGCCCACGGTGCCTGGAGCGGGCACACGCCGGGGCCCCACCTGGGCACTGCCTCCCTGTCTCTGCCGCCGCTCCTGGAACTCCTGCAGTTCCTGAGGCCCGTCCTGCCCCTCCCTGGCACACATCCTGTGCCCAGCGGCCCGGGCTGATGTAGATTCATCCAGACCGTTTCAGTGCCAAGTGGACTGACTTAAAAAAGAAACCCCAGCAGAGCCCAGTGTCCACTTGTGCTCTTAATAGCTACTGGGAAGGGGGATCTGAGGAAGGCTCCGGAGCAACATCCCCTCAAGAGTGAAATCCTGCAAAGCTGCTGATTCAGAACACGGTTTCTTTCGAGGTTAAAACAACGAACTGCATCTCTCTATAGACGATTGGCTTTGCTTTAGCAGCAACAAGTGTTTTCCAGAACTGTTTATGCAGACGCTTCACTGCTGCGGTAGAGCCCCGGCTGGAGGGCTGTGCTGGCCTCTAGGTGGCTCCATCCAGAAGGCAGGGCCCCGGGGGAGGAGGCGACTCAGGGCCGGGGCCCAGCCTGCACTGCTGGGCTCCGAGGAGAACACCTGAGGACAGTGCCTGCTGGTCTCCTCGGGCTGCGGTGGCGAATGCCCAGTCCAGGGGCCCGGACGCTCGGTCCGGGTCCGGGCGGGGCTGGGCCTCCCCAAGGCCTCGTTCTCCTCACTGACACAGCGTTGCGGGCTGATGTTTGGGAACCACCGTCTTGAGCAACGCTTGGCCCACTGAGGCCTTGTTACCGAAATGATTCGGGGCAATAGTGATACACGAAAACGGAATAATGCAGGGAAAAAATCCACTAAGAGTGAAGAGAATGGGGGGGAGGGGCACTAATGGTAGATCTGGAACTTTCTGTGTAATTTTGGAGGCTGGAAAGTGGGTCCGTGGCCGTGTCGGAGGGAAAGCCGGAAGCTGCAAGCTGAATGCAGGTCCATGGCCTGCCTGGGGGCTTGACCGTGGAACCCCAGGCCTGCAGGGAGGAGGCAGGAGGCAGGGAGAGCAGCTGCATCCTGCCTCCCCCCACCCCCAGCTCCGCCCCCGTGGGGGATGGGGCTTGTGGAGGGCTCGCCTGGAAGGCCCTTGTCCAGGAGTCCAGAAGTGAGAGGGACCCGGGGTCAGTGCACACGGGTCTAGCGTTTCATTGCCTGCAGCCAATAGCTAGTGTGCAAATGCTGTAGATCAAGGGAGGGGACCCAAGCGCTGTAAGTGAAGCAAGTGCCCAGTGAGGCGGCCTCGCTTCCCTTCGGCCGGGGCCTCCCTTCCTGCCGGCCTGGGGAGGCCTGAGCTTGTGCGCTGTGTCATGCTCCAGGGGCTGCACTTTGAGTAAGAAGCTCTAGGGAGCTCGGTCCTGGTGGGGACAGCGTGGGACAGACCACCCCCTCAGTGTCTGCCATCGTGCTTTGGGTTGGGTTTGGCGCCTGGTCCTGGGAGCACCTGCACAGGTCCGGGTGTGCTAGGTCGCAGCAGCGAAGAGGTTCTGAAATCCAGGCTTGGGAGAAGCTATCCCTCCTCCCACAGAGGTCAAGGTGCCCACAGCAGGTTTGAGGTTTCGCTGGCCCAGGCATTGCTTCCCGCCCCCCATGGTCTCTCAAGTCCCCTCTGTTGTCGTTCAGAAGGCAAGGCCCCCACTTCTGCTGGGGTTCCCTGGCTGGACCAGCCACATGGCTACAGGGACCGAGGCGAGAGCCAGACCAGGCAGCCACCTGTACTCAGAAGTGGGAACACTGCACGAGCTCGTTGCTGCTGCAAAGTAGCACTTGCACAAAACCCAAGAAGGCAGCAGTCTGCAGTCAGGACAGCGCGTGATGACCCTGGCCCCGAGCAGCGCAGCAGCCTCTGGGACGGGAGGCCGGCTTGCCGGCCACGAGCTGCTCCCAAAGGGCGTCTTGGCTCAGAGCAGAAGCTGGCTTCATTCGTAAGTGGCTGGGGCACAATGGCCATCGCTCTCGCAGCACACGACACGTGACAGGTGGAGTGAGGTGAGGTGAACTGCAAAATAATCTGATGTCTACAAAGTATGTAAACCTGAGTGTCAGAGGCCTTCTTTGACCCAAACTAAACCCCAAACTCTGGAGAGAGAGAGTTGGCTTCATGTAAAAAAAAGTTTTAAAAACCTTTTTTTTAATGCTTATTCATTTTTTTTTTGAGATAGACAAGAGTGTGAGTGGGAAGGGGCAGAGAGAGAGAGGGAGACACAGAATCCGAAGCTGTCAGCACAGAGCCCGATGGACTTAAACCCACAAACCGTGAGATCATGACCTGAGCTGAAAACTGACTGAGCCACCCAGGAACCCTTTAAATTAAAAAAAAAAAATGTTAAGTAGGCTTCATGCCCAGTGTGGAGCCCAATGCAGGGCTTGAACTCACAACCCTAAAATGAAGACCTGAGATGAGATCAAGAGTCAGACACTTAACCAACTGAGCCACCCAGGCACCCCACACACAAAAAAATTTTAAGCTCTATGCCCAACGTGGGGCTTAAAGTCACAACCCCAAGATCAAGAGTCACATGCCCTATGATTGAGCCAGTCAACTGCCCTGACTTCATAAAAATTTTAAATATATAAAATAGGTTTTAAGATACATAAATTTAAAAATATTTGTAAAACATGCTTATATATAAGATATATACTTAATATATTTGTATTATAATATATACCAGGGTATATAATATATACCATGATATAAATATACATACATATATTTACCATATACACATGTGAATAACAAAAGATACCAAATAAGTCAAAAATATAATGCTAAATTGGAAAAACATTTGCAACACATATAAAAGAAATTATTAAAGGCATAATATATAAACAGCAGTTGAGCAATAATAAAAATGGAAAGATAAAGACATAAATAACTATTAAACAGAAAGAAATAATTGACAGAGATATGCTAAAACTGGCATATACAGATTTACAAAAATTACCAAAGATAATAATCTCTATTGCTGGTAGAAATGTGTAGAAAAGGATCTTCATTAATTGCTGGTTGAGCTGTAAGTTGCTGTAGCCCTTTGGTGAATAATTTGGCAATATGTATTAAAACTAAAAACACAGCCTACACATGAGGATCCAGGCAATAGAAAGACCCAACATACATATATAAACACAAGAATAACAGGTGCCTTTGGTGGCTCAGTCGGTTAAGCCTCTGAATTCAGGTAAGGTCATGATCTCATGATCCATGAGCTCAAGCCCCATGTCAGGCTCTGTGCTGACAGCTCGGAGCCTGGAGCCTGCTTCAGATTCTGTGTCTCTCTCTGTCCCTCCCCTACTTGCATTCTCTCTCTCCCTCAAAAATTAAAAAAAAAATTTAAAGAATATTTATTGCTGCATTCTTCTAAAAATATCATGTGGTAAAACCCTTGAAAATAAATTGCCCATCAGTTGGCTAATGCTTGCGTAAATTGTAGGAACCACATTCCATGAAATATTACACAGTCTTTGAAAGGAATGCATGAGGTTTAAACCAAGTGGTACTGAGGAATTTCCAAACTATCAGTGAGAAAATATTAAGTATTTTTTTATTTTTATTTTTTTTTATTTTTTATTTTTTTACAAATAGTTTATTGTCCAGTTAGTTTCCACATAGAGAAAGTATAAAGTATTAATCCTTCCTGGTGAAATGAAAAAAATATGGAACACTTAAAAAAGTTTACATTAAAAAATGCTTAAATGTTTTAGCATACGTTTACAGGTATATAGAGGAAGAAATGGGTGAGGAGTGGGGTGGTAATGAGTTTAGAGGAAGGGCCCCAAAAGAGTGCAGTTAAAGGAGGGTGGACTGTGACAGTGACCAGGATGTGATCCCTTTTTTGTGAAATGGTGGATGTGCATGTCATGCAAGGCTGGAAACCAGCGTGCTCGTGTGGTTATTTCAGTTTGGAGGGATTTGAGTTTTTTTTCTCTCACGCTTCGAAATGGTGTTTGAAATGCCCCATGTGCGTCATTAGCTGTATAACAGAAACCGCCTGAGCTGTACCACGCCGCTGGGGAGGCCGCCAGTCCTCAGGGAGAAGGGTCCCGCTGACCCCCACCCTCCCCGGGAGGCCTGTGAGGCAGGCCCGTCCGCATTCTCTGCACCAGCCCGTCTGGCAGCTGGGCTCCACCATGTGGCCTGTCGACACGGCAAGGTGGATTTGGCTGCTGAGCCCTGCCCCAGTGCCTGACCCACAAAACTGCTCAGAGCAGTTTGTAGCCAGAGCACCCTGCATTAGGTGGGCGCCTGCGGCCCTGGGCCATTCCCCAGGCTGCGCACCGTGTGTTCCGCTGCCCAGCGACGCAGCCAGGGCTGTCGCCCGGCTCACCCAGTCACCGTTCTAGTACCATGCTCTTTCTAGCCCCTCTCCAAGGTCCCAGGGGCCCCGCCTGGTATTGTGACCTCTCACCAACCGGATAAGGCGTCTGTGGCGCGGGTGGTGGCTTCAAAACACGTTGGCAGATGCTTTGACATGCCTCCCAAAAGGTGTTAAAACTTTTTATCTTGAAATAAGCATAGACTCGCAGGATATCACACAAAAAAATACAGAAGGAGACTCGTTCACCCTTTACCCAGTTTTCCCCAAAGGTGACATTTGCCACAACTGTGGAGCGCTGTCCACATCGGGAAGTCAACGTTGGTGCCGCCCCACCAGCAGGACACCCGACTGGGCCACCCCCACTCAGGCCTCCACCTCGCGGCCCTTGGCGCTGCCCCTGCCCCTCCCGGCCACCCTGCCTGCACCAGGACGTGGTCGCCAGCCTGAAACCCGTTGCCGGAATGTTCTATAGTGGGTTCCGGTGCTGTGTGACCTTTTGAGATCGGCTGTTTCACTCAGCCTGAGATCCTGAGATCCATCCAAACGGTTGGCGCACCAACAGTAGACTCCTCGTGTGGCTGAGCCACGTTCCGTGGTTCCCTGAGCCTCGGGTGTGGAAGCATCCGCCACGGAGGGGTGTCCTTGTCTGATTTCAGTCTGTCGTAGTAAAGCTACTAGACAGTCACGGACAGGTTTTTGCCCAGACGGAAATGTTCGTTTCTCTGTGATAAACACTCAGGACACCCCTGCTGGGTCTGGGTCTTGTGGTAAGTGGATGTTTCATCTTTCTAGAAACTGCCACAGCGTTGTTGAGAACAGTGATATTGTGTGTTCACCAGCTGTGGGTGAGGGTGTGTGGTCTCTCTGTAATTTTTGTGTTCGCTGTTCTGATAGGCGTCTGTCTGTATCTTAGGGATATCTCTCTGTGGTTTTACTTTCCCTGACAGCGGGTGATGCCGAACCTTATTTCGTGTGCCTGATTTGTCAGTCACACCTCTCTCCAGTGAGATGTCTCTTCACATCTTTTGTCCATTTTCTAATTGGATCCTTTATATTTTTTTGCCACTGAATTTGAGAGTTCTCTGTGTATTCTAGATAGGAGTCCTTTGTCACTAATGTGTTTTGCGGGTATGGTTGCTCTTCATTATTCATGAATTCTGTGTTTGGAAATTCACCTACTCACTAGATCTATTTGTAACCCAAAAATAATGCACACGGTGCTTTTCGTGGTCATTTCCAAACATGCCCTGAGTGGTGAAAACTTTCAGTTGCCGAGGGCCCATGCTCCCTGCTGATGTTGAACAAAGCAATGCTCTGCCTTCCTATAAACAAATGTCTCTTTCACGGTCCATGTAGTGCCACACAGTCTGCATTTTTGTGCTTTTTATTGGCTCGTTCCCTGTTTAAAATGGCCCCAGAGGTAGTGCGGATGTCCTGTCTCGTGTTCCTAACACAAAAAGTTGTGATGTGCCTCTGGAGAAAGTGTACGGATGAGACAAGCTTTGTTCATGCAAGAGTTATGGTGCTGCTGGCCCCGAGGTCAGCATTAGTGAATCAATAGCACAGGATACCCTGAAACAGGAAGAGGAGACCTCCAGACTGCACCCGGGGCCGCTCCGGGAAGTGTGAGGCAACATCTCTACTGCATGAAGCAACTATACGAAAGCGTAAAAGCAACTACCTTTGTGGATTCACGAAACGACCATCTATACAAGAACGTGAGGTGGACGGCATGGCTGTGAAGAAAGCCAGAGCGATGGACAGTCACGTTACCCAGGGTCAGGAAGACATTAAACTCTTCTCAGGGGGGCTGGCTCACACGTGGTGAAAAGTGGCACAGGGTAAAAGTGTTAAACTTGCAGGTGGACAGGTTGTCCAGATCCAGATACTGGGCAAGAAGTTGCAAAACATGTGCTAAGTGTGAAGGAGGAAAGGGTTCCGTGGAAGAGCAGTGTTTAAGCCTCAAGACACAGGCTTGTTTCACAAGGACATCGGTAAGCGAGCCCGCCCGCCTAACACAAACAGCATGTGAGTTGTTGAAAATGTTGTGACCAGAGGCTCACAGGAACGATCCCTGCGTTCCCCCTAGAATGTCGAACGGAGAGGTGGTGCGGTGTCTGCAGACTCAGGGTTCGCGGCGCCGCTAGAGAACACCACTCCTGCAAATACGAGAATCTACTCTGTTTGCCTTTCGTTTCCATTCGTGCCTGGGTTCTGGCCACGCCTTCTGGAACTGGGTGGATTACTAGTTTGGAGCGTGGGCACCCTGGTCTTGGGCTCAGTCATTGGGGAAGACGTTCCACCTTTACTGTTAGGCACACATTAGCCGTGCGCTTCCTGCAGGTGGGTTCTTTATCAAGCTGAGAAAGTTCCTCCCTATTCCTAGTTTTCTGGAAAGTTTTCTTTGACGTGAATGGATTTTGAAATTTTCAAATGCTTTTTGTGCATTGATTGATAGGATCACGTGAAATTTCTTCTTAGCTTTTGATATGATGGATGATGACGTTGACTGGTTTTTGAACATTAATTTGCATCCCTGGCATAAGCTGGAAAAGTTCAGTTCCTTTTCAGTGTTGCTGAATCCTATTTGCTAATGCTGTCAGTGGGTTTTACATTTCTGTTCCAGAGAGAGATTGGTCTGCACTTTCCCTTTCTGGTCCTGGCTGTGGATATGGTGTCAGTGTACTACTGGTATCATAAAATGAAATGGGAAAATGCTCTCTCATGTTTTCTGGAAAAGATTGTGCATTATTGGCATTGATTTTTCTTTAAACATTGGGTAGAATTCTCCAGCAAAACCATCTGTCCTGGAGACTTCTTTTTTGAAGAAAAATTTAGTTTTAATTTTTAAGATGAACGTATATCTGCACATATTTTAGAAAGATTGTTACAAAGAATTGTTACAAAGTATTCTGCTCTCACAAGGTGACTCTTGGCAACTTTCTTAGTTAATTCTTTTGATATCCACCCCAGTATCTCAAACAAGCATGTGTATATTGCTACTTCTTTTTTTTTAGTTGTAAAAAGTATCTAAGACTTCACCAAGGGGAAGATGATGGTTTTCTTCTTCCCCTTCCCTGATCCCACAGCAATGCCTGTCTTCTCTCTTTCTCTATCTAGGCGAATACAATTTTTAAAAAAATCTCAGCATTCAGTGCTTCTATTACAGTCACACTCTTCACAGCTGAACCGCCAGCTGGACTGTGATGATTATGGTGGTGCTGGTGGTAACCATGATGAGAGTTAACACTCACACAGTGCTTTCTCTGGGCTGGGAAGACTTCCAAGGACTTCAGTTTTCACAAATCTCTTCCAAAGACTGTTATAACAACCCTGATTTTACACTTGCGGCCCAGGGAGGTCAAGGGACTTGCTCAAGGTAAGTCAGCCTTTGTGTGTTAGAATCTGAACCCAAGATATCCTGGATTTATATTCTGTACTTTCAACTGCTACCCTACAAAGCCTAAAACTTTGTGGTTTTTCATGAGATACTGGGTCTCTTAATGATTATTTTTATATATATTTACCACTTATTAATTTCAAGCTTCTCTTGACATGTTCATACACATTAGCACAATATCATCTTCCGGAAACAATGTCCTGAATTCTGCTCTGTGGCCAGGCTGGCGGTTCTGCAGATCTACCTCCAGTTGGCATCCTGCAATCTCCCTCTGTATCATCCTGAGGTTCTCTTCACCTCTCTCTCATTTGGAACTTACTGTTTCCTGAATGTTAGATCATACTTTTTCTTGTTTTATTTCCTCATTTTGGCCAAGAACATCCTCTCAGCTTCCTGGGACAAGAAAATGGGAAGTAAATTTTTAGAGCACTTCACATCTCAATATGTCTTTATCCAGCTCCATATTTGATACTTCGGCTGGGTATAAAAGATGGCAATCTCAGTATTGAAGACATTACTCCCTTGTCTTTTAGCTTCCACTGTTGCTGTTGAGAATTTCAAAGCTATTTTGATTCCCATTTTTTGTATTTGACTTATTTTTTTCTCTGAGGAAGCATAAAATTATCTTTCTCTCCTCAGGATTCAGTAATGATGTGCTTTGATGGGGGACTGTTATCATTTAATGTGGCCTAAACTTGGTGCATCTTTTCAATTTGGCAACTCAAATCTTTAGTTATGAGATATTTTCTTGAACTATTTCTTTAATTCCTCCCCCCACCCCCCATTTCTCAATTAATTCTCTCAGGAACTCAGTTCATTTGAAGTTGGGCCTTCTGAAGTTGGTCTTCTAGGTGTTTTTTGTTTGTTCTGTCTTTCTCCACATTTATAATCCTGGTCATTGTTTTGTACTTCCTGAGAGCATGCTATATTCTATCTTCTATCTTTCTAGTATGGTTTTGTAAAGTAACTTTCTTTTTTTTTTAATGTTTAATTAATTAATTAATTAATTTTTAAGAGAGACAGAGACAGAGCATGAGTGGGGACAGGTCAGAGAGAGAGGGAGACACAGAGTCTGAAGCACACTCCAGGCTCTGAGCTGTCAGCACAGAGCTCGATGTGAGTCTTGAACTCATAAACTGCGAGATCATGACCTGAGCTGAAGTCAGACGCTTAACTGACTGAGCCACCCAGGTGCCCTTATAAAGTAACTTTCTATTAAACATAGTAAAACACACAAATCAAAAGAGTTCAATTGTGAGAATGTTCACAAAGTGAACGTTCACAAAGTGAAAACGCTCATGTAGCATTACATGAAAAAGAACATTACCAGATGCCTCCTCTGTGCCTTGCTCAGGCACTACCATTCCTAAGGGAAACAGCTATCCCTTGTTTCTAACATTATAAATCAGCTTTACTTGGTTTAGAACTTCAAACACATAGAATCACCCAGAATTCTATTCCTTCATGTATGGGTTTTTGAACTCAATGTTATGTTTGTGAAATTCATTTATCTTGTGTATATTCTCATTTCTGTATGGTAGTTTTTGAATGCATATGCCACAGTTTATTTGTCCACTCTGCTGCTGATAGATAAATGTGAGCATTCTTGCAGGCGTCTTCTAGAAAACATACATATTTCTGTTGGGTATATGCCTAGGAGTAGAATTAGTGAATGCATTAAACGTTAGTAGATGTTGCCGAACAGCTTTCCAAAGCGTTTTTAGCAGCTGACATGCCTGCAGCAGAGTGTTAGCATTCTGACCGCTTTACGTTTTCCCCAATACTTGTGCTGTTAGTGTGTTTATCACTAGCTACTCTGGTGGGTGGTATATCAGGTGGTCCTAAGTTGCTTCTTTTTGAAGTTGAGCAGCTTTTCATACCCATTTGAATGTTTTCTTTTATAAAGTGACGATTCAAACCTTTTGCCCAATTTTCTCTTGGTTTTCTATCCTTTTTTTCTCATTTATAGATGTTCCCTATATGTCCTGGATACTAGTATTTCATTGGAGATAAGATCACAGATATTTTCTGCTATTCTTTGGCTTGCCTTTCACTCCTATGGTGTGGTTTCATGAACAGGAGTCCTTAATGTTAGCATTGTCAAATATATCCATCCAGTGTTACTTTTCTGATAACCTAGTTTAAAATTATTGTTCTCTAGCTATTCCTTTGCTGGTGCTTTTCCCCAAAGTATAATATTTCCTCTCTGCCCCCTGAGGAAATTAAAGATTTTTTAGTTTAGTTTTTTTTTTAATTTTTTTTTTTAATGTTTTATTTATTTCTAGGAGAGAGAGAGAGACAGCGTGAGCAGGGGAGGGTCAGAGAGAGAGGGAGTCACAGACTGAAACAGGCTCCAGGCTCTGAGCTGGCAGTCAGCACAGAGCCCGACGTGGGGCTCGAACCACGAACTGCGAGATCATGACCTAAGCGAAAGTCGGACGCTTAACCGACTAAGCCACCCAGGCGCCCCAAAGATTTTTTAGTTTTATTTTCATATGCAGCCTCTGCACCTTCTAGGTGCCCCTCCTATCTGTTCTCATCTCTGCCATTCACCTGGTGAGTTTAAGCATCCATACCCCTTGGCTGTCCCCTGGTGTGTCAGTCCTTTGTGCCCAGTGAGCTTCACTGTGGGGTGGGAGGGATGAGTTGTCTGGGGTGGGGGTGGGGTCCCTGTTTCTAATGTATCTAGGTCTTTTCTCTTGGCTTGGCTCCAAATCACCAAAGACACACTTCCAGACTTGCTCCTAGAGACCCAGTCCTGGGGCCACATTGGGCAAGAGCCTCAAGTCAAAGAGTTGTGGTCCCCCTACATGGGTGTGTTTTGGTTGGCCTCTCCAGGGAACAAATCTCCAGCTTTCTGATAGGCGAGGCATCGTCCCCATCTGTGAGGAACAGTGGAGAAGATGAGTGTCCACTGCTTCTTAAGCAGACTTTAAACCATCTTCTGATTCATAGCCCACTCTCCTTTCTTTTTGGGGCCAGGAGGCTCCCAATATCTGAACCTTTGAGGATTTTGCACTGTCTTTTCTCCTGGACTTGGCCACCACTGCCTCAGGATTTGGCTCTCCATGTTCTGCTAAGTCAGTTTCTACTCATCACTGCTTTCGAGCTTTTGAAAGTTTGTTGTTGTCTCTTCCTTTTCTCTTTGTAGGTTTATGTTTTCAAAAATCTCTTCACATGGTTTTACTGTGGTCAGGGGAAAGAGAGAGTATAAAGGGAGGTGGTTCCACTATCTTTAACGGAAAGTCACTACATTTAGTTCCCTAATTTATCCAGAATTTATGGTGTGTGTGTGTGTGTGTGTGTGCACATGCACATGTGTGTGTGCATGCATGCACACACACTAGGAATATAGGACTATGTATGTTTTCCAAAGAGATATTCATTTGTTCCAAAACCACTTGTTGGACTGTTCATCTTTTCTGCACTGATTTGAAACATCTCCTTCATTATACTTGGACAATTTTCACACTTCCTCAAGTGCGCCAAGTGGGGTCCCCTGTGGGGCAACGCCACAGCTGGTCCCACAGCCTGGAGTGCTCTGTTCCCAAATGTCTGTCTAGTGTATTCTTGCTCCCCAAAGCCTTTGTGCAATGTCTCCTGACCAGGGGGTGCCATGCACACCACCCTTCAGTCTTGGTATTTTAGAAATCTCACCACAAAGTGGCTAAGGGCATAGCCGTTTCAGTCTGAAGACTTATGTCATTTTCCTTTTCCTAAATCATTAATTATTTTGAGCCATCCGTTGTTACAATTTTTATTACAGAATTTCTCCTACCTGGATGTGGGAAGGCCAGCATTAGCTTTGGTGATTTGGGGCAGTATGTTTTCATCTGGTTTTTGGATGAACATTCAAATTCCCACTCTGCCTACCTGATGGCTGAGACAGAGGACATTGGGTTGTGGGGCAGGTGAAGGAAGGGCCTGAGAAGTCCTGAAATTAAAAAAGTCCTTTAATCTCATCGTAACCCAGTCTCTTCCAACTTGTTTGACCATTTGAAAATTTTAAATTCTGTTACAACATTTTGCATATCATGTCCCAGAACTCATATTCTGCAGTATTCAGATGTTTAAAACTGGCCCAGTCCTGGGGCGTCTGGGGGCTCAGTCGGTGAGGCATCTGACTTCAGCTCAGGTCATGATCTCACAGTTTGTGGGTTCAAGCCCTGTGTCGGGCTCTGTGCTGACAGCTCAGAGTCTGGAGCTGCTTCCGATTCTGTGTCTCCCTCTCTCTCTGCTGCTCCACTCCTTGCATTCTGTCTGTCTCTCTCAAAAATAAACATTAAAAAAGAAATTTAAAAAATATATAAAATTTTTAAAAATCTAAAAATAAATAAATAAAACTGGCCCAGGCTAACATTTATGATGGGTTCTCAAATATTTTTAAAGAACAAATAATCTCCCTCTTCATCAATTTGTGAACCCCTCTGAGAGAGGTAATAATTTAAACTAGTTTTGGTCATGGGTGAATAAAGTAGTTAATGAGCTTGGACTAAGCATCTCAGTGTAAAGAAATCTAGGAAATGGGAATCTGGCCAAGGACACAGACTCCTGCAAAAACATCACCCTCAGATCATGGGAATTTCTTTTAAGAAAGCAAAGTATATATGTGCTCACCTGGAGACCTCCAAGTCAGTTTCAGAGCTGATGTTTAAAGAAAACCAGTGGTGGTCATGGGAGAGGTAACTTCCTCACACCAGGGCAGGACAGCAGGACTGAGCTGAGAGGTGCTCCGTCATGGTCACGATCATGCTGTTCTAAAATAAGAAAGCGTTTGCCTTTCAGATACCACAGCATATCATTATTTCTAAGCTGAAAGAAACCCGCATTTGCTCCAGGGGACATTAGACTTCCTCTGTACATTCGTTTTCAGTTTTCTTATTTCAAATAAAAGATTTGATTCCTTAAGGTGACAATAAAACCTCAGGTTTTAAACGTTTATTTTTATTACAACCAGATGGGAGTTACTGGTCTCTCTTGTAAACATGAGAGACTAAAGAGAGGGTGTCTGGTTAATCTCTTAGGTAGATCTCATAAATCCCCTGGCTTTTCCCATGATTAAAAAAAGTAATGAAATAGATTAGACCCAGTTACATGTTGTAACATAAGAACTTTTTACCTTACGCTTTAAAATTTATGGGTGTTCTTAACAAGTAAAATCCATGTCTTCAGAAATACAAGCTTCGGGGTCAGAAAACTACAACAAAAACAAACACAAAACCCTCTGTATGTGTCTTTGGCAAATGATTTTGTCTTGATTTACTTCGCAGAGGAATTAATCGTGGTCACAAAGATGAGCTGTGTGCAGCCCCCACTGACCCAGTGACATTTGGTATCCAATGACATGGCCACCATATTAGGCAAACTCACCTTCCATGGTATTGACCAGAATTTATTGATCAAGTTCAAGTGCCATAAAATTACTTTGTCAAAAATTCCTTATGTAGGAATGGAAACATTTCAAAACAATTCCAATTATTGTTAGTGGGGGTTGGGGTTATGGAGGACCATAACATGATTCCTTTAATTCTTTTTTTTACATTCCTTGTCTGGAAGTGACCTCACAAACACCATTTAAGCAGATCACGATGGAAGGAAGGTCTTCACAAAGCTTGCATGGTTTTGTAAGAAAAGCACCAAAGTTGCCACAATTTTTCCAAAGTGATTGGCAATTCCAGGATGGAGTTCCAATTATGTGAAAGTAAATGTTTCTCAAAAAACAAACAAACAAACAAACAAACAAAAACCTGTGAGCATCCAGGCATCTCTGAAATAACCATGTCAAGATACTGGAATATTTCTTTTTTTTTTAAATTTTTTTAAATTTTTTTTTTTTTTTTTTTTTTAGTTGAGAGAGAGAGACAGCGTGAGCAGGGGAGGGTCAGAGAGAGAGGGAGTCACAGACTGAAACAGTCTCCAGGCTCTGAGCTGGCAGTCAGCACAGAGCCCGATGCGGGGCTCGAACCCACGAACCGTGAGATCATGACCTAAGCAAAAGTCAGACGCTTAACCGACTAAGCCACCCAGGTGCCCCTGGAATATTTCTTTTTTAGGAGCTTTCTGAATGGTGGAAACACCGGGCTAAGAAGCAAGTCCAAAGGCTGGAGCAGGCATGCTGGGAGCCTGAGGGGGTGTCCCAAGGGGTCTCTGGTTTTCTTTCAGCCCACAGTGTGTGATGACCCCCGGGAAGCTGCACCCTCCTTCCCCACAGCCAGGGCCCATGTGTCCTCTACCACAACCTGAGGCTGGACTGACCCTTTCTCACTGTCTCAAGTACCTTAATAATATCTGGTCTTAGATAAGAAGTTATTACATATTTCTCTAACAGAAGCAAAGTTAATGACTACCAAATCATGAACCCCCTCTTTTTTGTCCCAGAAGAGGAAACTGGGGTCCGAAGGGCTGCAGGGGTCTCCTGCCTGAGCCTCTTTTCCAAGATGAACCATCTTGTCTCCTTAAGTGGATCAGTGAAGAGCTCTTCCGTTGATCCTGAACTTACCAGTACTTTCTCCTTCTCCTTGAATCAAAGGAATCTCTTGTTAACACCCAGCCCCTCTTGATGCGTTTATCACAACATCCTGTTTTCCTGTATTTGTAACTCCCGAAAACCTCACTGACAATCGTTACTCTGAATTGTATGTGCTGTTGCTTCTTGGCCTCTTAGCTAAGATCGAATGTAGTTCTGTTCTTTTCCGTTTAAGTCTGATTTTTCCCCATTGCTTTATGGGGTGTGGCGATGCATGCATTACAGGAAAGACGGCCCTAAGAAAAAACTTAAAATCACATTTTGAGTTTTTAAAAATATAACGTCTTTTGTTGTCATGTTTCATTTCCATGTGGCAAGAGTGCAGATTGTTGTACAGTAAAAGGACACTTGTCCCTCTCAGATCTGCGTGAGCCAGTCCTGGCTTCGTGACAAGTGCTTCCACTGAACTAGAAGTGTCTGGGTCATGAAGACAGTATTAGAGATGAAAACAGCCACTACCGTAGCCACACTTGGGATGCTGCCATCCTAGCGCTACGAGTAATCTGGCTCTTCACAACTGTCAGAATGGCCAGACTCCAGAGCACTGACAACACGAAAGGCTGGGTAGGGCGTGCAGCACTGTGAACTCTCACTGCTGGTGGGAATGCACATCGGTGCAGCCGCTTTGGGAGAGAGAGTGTTTCTTACAAAACTAAACATCCGCTTACCATAGAGTCCCGCAGTCACGTTCCTTGGCATTTAGTGGGTGCAGCTGATAATTCACATCCACACAGAAGCCTGCACGTGAGTGTTTATAGTGGCGTTGCTCATAATCGCCAAATTTTGGAAACAACCAAGACATCTTTCAGGAGGTGTGTGGATAAATGAACTGAGGTCCATCCGGACAGTGGAGTATTATTCAGCACTATAGAGGTGAGTTCTCAAGCCATGAAAAGGCATGAAGGAAACTGTAATGTATGTAAGTAAGTGAAAAAAGCCAGTCTGATTTTAGCCACACAGCAGTCTGGAAAAGGCGAAGCTGTGGAGATGGGAAAGAGACCAGAGATTGGGGCTGGGGGAGGGGAGAGGTAGAGGGCACTGAGGAGTTTAGGGACTGAAACTACCAGTGCACGCTCACGGTGGTACCGTCATGCATCTGTCCAAACCCACAGAATACGCAACCGAGTGTGACCCTGACGTAAACCGTGACCCTGGGTGACATGAGGCATCCGTGTAGGTCCATCCAGGGTAACACGCGCACCGTCTGCTGGTGATGTTGATGGTCAGGGCGGCTGTGGAGGGGCACAGGGGCGTGGGGGTATCTCTGTACTTTCTGCTCCATTTTGTTGTGAATCTAATCCTAAATCTCCAAAAAATAAAGAGTATTAAAAAACAATAATATTCTTCACTCCAGTTATGGTTGGTAGTTCAGTGTATCACAATACACAAAAGTGCTGTCTCCTTAAAAATACTTGTTCCTCCCTCTGACTGTTTTTCTCATTTCTTCTCTGCCCAGGTCTTTCCTCCTAATACTTTGCACATTTACTAAACTTGAAATCTTCCTGGTTAAGTTCCAAGTGGGCAGAGTTTTCCTTGACTGAAGATTTAATTTGAGTTTAAAAAATTTTTTTAATGTTTTTTACTTATTTCTGAGAGAGAGACCGCGTGAGCAAGGGAGGGTCAGAGAGAGAGTGAGACACAGAATCCGAAACAGGCTGCAGACTTTGAGCTGTCAGGACAGAGCCCGACGCGGGGCTCGAACCCATGAACCATGAGATCATGACCTGAGCTGAAGTCTGGACGCTTAACCAACTGAGCCACCCGGGCGCCCCTAATTTGGGTTAATCAGTAAAACCTGCAGAAGAAAGGAGGCACATTCAGCATTAAGTATGATAAGGAATAAGCACACAGCAGCAGTTCATGAGGAATTCAGGATAACATTTTCTGTTTACAAGTATCTGCCAGATGGGCTGGCCGTGAGGCCACCCTCCGGCCCTCAGCTCCTGGGGGGCGCACCCTGTTAGAGCCTGTGCCCTTGAGGGCAGCCCCTGGCCCACTCACCCGGCACCCATGGCCGCCCCACCTCCCTGTCCGCCACTACCCCATCTGCCCGCCAACCTCATCCCTCCCCAACTGGGAGCCTCCCCACCCCGGGGGCCCCCATCCCTGCCTGGTCTCCAGGCCACAGCCCCTGGTGTTCCTTCCTCACGTGTGTGTCCCTCACTCCTACTGCCCAGGATGTGGCCCCAGTCTGGCCAGCCCTTCTGGGCAGGGGCTCTAAGCAGGGCTCGGACCAGAAACCCCTAAGCCCTCTGCAGGTGCGAGACCAGCCAGTGTGAGCAAGCAGAGTCCCGGGCTCTTCGGCCAAGAACTGGCAGCTCCGTGGACGGCCGTGTGGATGGAGTTGTGGTCAGGGCTGTGGTTTGCCTGTGAGGTGATCATCTCTCCCTGTCTGTCGGCATCCTGGTTTCCCTTTGGGGGGGTTCCTTTCCTACTCTGCGCGCATCTTGGTGGGACTGCAAATCGCAGTGCTCTGCTCTCCCGCTTGAGAAGCCAGGGGTTCGGCGGCAGGCATGTGCCTTGACGTGGCCAGTCCGGCCCACCTGCGGGGTTTTGCCCCCACTGGACTAGTGCAAACAGAGGGAGAGGGTTGGGGTTCGTCTGCCTCAGAAGCGCCTGGTTCCTGGTGCCCTGCTTCCCACGAGGTTTCTGATCCTGGCTCCCCAGTCCTCCCTGGAGCGTCTGGCATGTTCCAACGGCTCCCGTATTCCCAGCTCAGCTGCGGGGTCCTGTGCTTGGAAAGAGGGGACGGCAGGCCCAGCCGTGTGCTCCCGGGGCTGGGAGCCACGTACCGTGCGCACGATCTCTGCTTCGTGGACCCAGGAGCCCATTTCAGCACAGAGTGGTCCAGGGGCGTCATCTGTGTCAACTCACTGCGAGCACGGGGCACGCTGGTCATTTCTGTGGGTCGTGTGTAATGAAATCCTTCCCAGAGACCTTTGGTCCGGTGGTCCGCAGGCCACAGTGCGCTCCTTTCTGGATAAAACCCTCATTAATAGGCAGTGCCTGTCCCCACGTGGGGTCGTGGAGGGGGCCACGGCAGCCCTCTGTGGACGCTGGTAGTGTCTCTCTCCGAGTCCCACTTTGTGTCAACCACCCGGGGGCTTTCCGTCCACACGGCGAGCCCATCTCCCCGAGGAGCTGCTGCCTTGGGTCTGCCGCCCTCACCGCACTCCGACCAGGTCCCGGCCAGGGCATCAGGGACACACGACCACAGAAGAGAATGACTCCCAGGAAGCGGACTGTCGTGGCCCGTCCTTCGGGAGCTACTCAGCAACGCGGCCAGTGCCCCGCGGGCAGCTGTCGGTCAGAGCGCGTCCGCGGCAGCTGACAGAGTGGGTTCACGGCCGTGTCTGTCTCCGGGCCTCCTCGGCCCCTCACTCTCTGTCTCTCTTTCTCTCTTAACTTTATTATGTTTTTTTCTAATTTCCTTCTCTTCATCTCTGCTCTGTTCTGGGCGATTTTCTGTTTCCTTTTAACGCCAAGTCTCTCGCTTGCTGGATATGTTCACTATTTAGTCCATAATCTGAGACCTTTAGTTACCAAGACATGTTTTTTTTTCCATACTCGTTAACTCTCTTGCCTGTTTTTATTTTGAATGTTCTTGCCCGTGGACGCTACATCCTGCTCTATCAGTGCGGTGATTTCGTATCTTCCTCAGGTGGCTGTAGATTCCTGGCTAAGGTGTTGCATCCTGACCGTGGTCCATATGGCAAAGCCACACCTGTGAGCTCTCTGCAGCACACCTGGGCCGTCTATTCTTCATAACACTGGATTTTCTGATATGTTTTATAATCTTTGTGTGTGGACTTACCCTCTGTGGAGATTTTCCCTCTTGGGTGCCCAGGGTCAGGGCTGTCTCCCCGTGAAGCAGTTTCACTCGGAACCACAGATTAGTGACCTGGCTCTGGGCTCCAGTGCACCATGCTGAGTGGGCACGTTCCTTTCCACCTGCGATACTGGTGCAGAGAGATTCCGGCGCCTTCCACTGGGCCAGCCACTAGTCTGTTTGGGCCCTGAATACATGACTCTCCCAGCCTCAGCCCCTGTTTCTGTGTGACATTGGGCCGCACCCCTTCTCCTGCTCCAGCCTCCAAAGGGGAATGTTTTAAGGGTATAGAAGAAAATAGAGGAGAGGCGGAGGCGTAGGTTTCAGTCCCAGGTTTGCAGAAGAGAGTCTCTTTTTGAAACTATGCTTCCCTTTTAAAAATATTTATAGGTTACTAAGTCAGAAGACGCTACACCCTCAGACATGCTCCCAGCAAATGAGGCTTTGTCAGGTTGCTGATCCCAGTTTCCAAAGAAATGTCTACATTGTTTGAGTAAATCACTAAGTCTTCATACATTCGATACTTTCACAATTCAAGAAATGTTAAAATCTTTAGTATCTTTTCTGTCTGTAATTTCTGTCAATGAGAGAAGATGAAACACGAAGGACCAGAGTCCCTCGGGCTGAGCAACACCGGCAAGGCCACGAGAGGGAACTGAACGCACATGCTCCTGAGATCTGGGGCCTCTCGGGGGGGACCACGTGCACCCGAGGTCCTGACAGTCCAGCCTCCGCCGGCTTCAGTTCAGCAAACACCTGGAGCCCCACTGGGGGTCAGGCACTGTGTGGACAGGGGACCACAGAGACGCCTGCCTGCCGCAAGCCCCTGCCCTCAGGAGCCCCTCCCCCACCCGCACCCTCCCCCCACACCCCTTCTCCCACCCCGTTCCTCCCAGGATTTCCCTGCACCCCTCTGCGTGCCCCCACCCCTTCCCTGCATCACTGCCCCCCACACCCCTGTGTGCCCCTGCACCCCCGCATCTTGCTCCCCTCACCCCCTCCCCTGCATGCCCCTGCACCCCTCTTGTGCCCCGCAGAATCCCCACACCCCTGTTATACCCCCTGCCCCACGTGCCTGCACCCCACCCCTCCCCACACCCCGTGGTGCGCACCTCTTACCCTGGCTTCTGTACCCCCGCTCCCCAGCTCTCCAGCTTCCAGGCCCCAGCTCTTTTCGTTCCTCTGGCTTCGAGGTTCAGCTCCGCTTGCCTGCTCCAGCCTGGGTCAGGGAAGGGGGACTGGAGGCCGATGAGTAGAGCTGGGCAAAGGCAGGATTAGAACTCTCGTGTTCCCCCCATTAACTGTGACTGTGAGCAGATGGTTCCACTTTTCCAGTTCCCCACTTTAGGAGATAATCCCCCAGGGGCCGAGGTGCCCTGTGCATTAACGAGGGAAGGGTGTGCTTGCTTTAGGCTGCGAGCGGAGCGTGTGCAGATCTGAGGAGTGTGCTTCCCCCAAGAGAAGCAGCCAGGGCTGGGCCCAGAGGCCTGCGCCTTCATCTTTGGGAGAATCTGGGAATTAATGCCGTAGCCTATCCTCCCAAACAGCTTTTTATTAAAATGTTGACTTAATATCCTGTAAGAGTAGTTGGCAGTGCTTAAAATTAAGTGCTAATCATTGCATTTATTAAGTGATAAACCTAGTAAAATACATCATTAGGAACTCAACTGCTAAATGAGCTCACTAGAAATGTAGCTGGGTTTGTGGGCATGAAGTCCTTTCTCTCCCACAGGAGACCCAGGCTCACGGTGCACGGCGTCACCACAAGGCCACACGTCAGTGAGCAGGAAGGGAAAATCTCAGCACTTTGCAGAGATGTTGCAGGAAGCAAAGGGACAAATGGCCTGACTTTTTGCCGGGCTCATTAGGATGATCCTCTCTCAAGGTAAGTCATGTTGAGTTTGGGAGCCAGGATGAAACAAGAAAAGGGAGGGAAACTGGAAAAGCGACACCATCTTTCACGCCTACTTTCTCATCCTGCTCTCTTGGTCCAAGCCCATAGGAAGGCACCAGACACCTGTGAGAAGCCGTTAGGCTCCAGAGGCTCAAGGGACCTGAGGGCTCAGTCGCTCCTGGGGCTCAAGGGGCACCTGGGTGGCTCATGTTGGTTCTGGGGGGCTCGGTCGGTTGAGCATTTAACTCTTGATTTTGGCTCCAGTCATGATCTCACGGTTCATGAGTTTGAGCCCCACATTGGGCTCTAGATTGACAGCGGGGAGCCTGCTTGGGATTCTCTCTTTCCCTCCCACTCTGTCCCTCGTCTGCTCCGTAACGCTCTCTCACTTGTGTGTGTTCTCTCCCTCCCCCCCTTCTCTCAAAATAAGTAACTACACATTTAAAAAAAATCCAGAGGCTCAAACGTACCGTGTGTAAAACTTCCCGAAGCTGCGGCAGCTATAGGGTCTGTCCATCCCCTTCTTCCTTGAAACCCTGACGCCAACAACTGTCTGCTGCTGAGCGTCGCTGACGACACTCCTGGGGCCACACGCGCCATTCCAGAGCAACCTCACAGGCAGGCAGGCCCTCCTCACTGTGGTTGAAACGCTTCCTGATGCCACTTCGTACCTGTCATGTCTGTGGCTTCTTCCCATGCAGGTGGCAGACTTGTCCTTCATCCTAGATCCTGCTCTGAATACAAATACTGATACTGTTATTGGAACCAACCACGTGGTAAAGCACATAGAGGAAGAGGCCTTAGAAAAATAACCACGTAAAGTTCCTCAGGGACCAAGATTTTCAACGTAAAGGAGTACAGTGTTATAATCAGACTTAAGTAAAAACCCTAAAATTTTACATTTGGTTTGGAAAGGAGAGTATAATAAGCTCATAACATGATCTCTCAGAGAAAACCACACACACAGAATCAAGGACAAGACGGTCACGATGAGCACACGCACCAAAAGCTGCTTTTTATTGAAAGGAATGAGGGCTCTTTGGCGAATGGCCTGAGGCAGGCGCAGTGCCAGCTGGTCCTGAGACATCGGTGTCGTGGCCCAAAATGGGGATGTTGGCAAGACCAAGGGGCGTGTCCAGGGGCCTGTCTGGAGCCCCCCCACCCCCCGAGGGACCGGGTGCACAGCCGACAGTAAGTGGTTGCGTTGGAACAAAGCAGGCGCGTGACCTGCTGTGTGTGTAATGACAGGAAAACGGGAGAAAGTCTTACTGGTCTCCTGGGAGGTTCCCAGTTATTCTGGAGATTTACAAAGAGAAAGTGTCGTGTATATTTCAAATAGACAACTTTCAAATATACTTTCTTCTACACACTGTATTTTGAGTTTGTAAGTAGTGACAGAGGAATTATAGCCAATCAGTGCACAACAACAGAAAAAATCAAAGTGGATGGCCACCATTTGCAAGCACTAATGAAGACATGAGTGTAGGCAGTTAATGCTAAAACCAAGAGACTGATGGGGAACACGGGGCGGGGGGTTCAGGCTGACACGGCCCCCCCCGCCTCCCACTCATATCAGGTCCGCCAGACCTGGGTCATCGGACATTAGGGGTGTGGGAGGGGCCGCCAGCTCCGTGGATCGAATATGCTAGAAAGCCATGCTGAGAAGTTCAAGCCCACATCTAAACAAGCCTCCAGATCCAAACACCAGTTTATAGGAGCTTGGGGAGCAAAGAAACGTGTTGGTTACACTGATGAAATCAAACACAAATGGCAACCTTACTGGAAACTTCCCTGAGCAGACAAAACCAGTTTAGTTACACAAGCAAAGCTCAATTTAGCCTCTTTTTTTTTTTTTTTTTGCCAGACAAGGGAGGCTAACTTTCCTGGCTTACTTCTTGCTGGTGCCTCAGGAAATCATAGGTGAAATTTAAATCATCCCCCAAAACTGATAGGTAACTTGTGACCAATTCCTTCTTATTCAGGAACATTCTAACATTATAACCAATCCTAGGGAAGAGTACACTGTCCCTGGCTTCTCACTACGTGATCCACTTTGTAGGACGATACTCTGAGCCCCGTGTGGTGCTGGGTCTCTGTGTTCCCGGTGTACAAACTACCTCATGTGTGCACGGTAAATTTTACTAATTGCTATTTAGGTGATTCACTGATCTTACTTCTGTTATTTCTGAACTTTTGACAACTCGGAGGATGCAATTCAGCAGGTCTAGACTGTGGGAAATTGAGCCAGCCAGACATGTGACCTGGGGAGAGAAAGACAGACTGAAGTGTCACATGCCGAAAGAGCTTAAGACACCAACAGCCAAATGTGCCATGGAGACCTTGAGTGGAGCCCATTTGAACAAAAACAACTGTAACAAGGTATTTTTTTAAGAAATTTTAAAACAAACTGTGTATTAGATGATATTGAGGGAGTGATGTTAATGTGGGGAAGGGTGATCATGTACTTTGAATAGAGTTTTTTCTTAAAGTGCTTATTTTTTAGAGAGACAAAATGCCACATTGAAGAGTGGAATTTTGGGATTTTCTGTAAAATGCTCCAGGAAAAGACTGGGTGGCAGAGGAAAGGTAGTAGGTGATGAAGGAACCAAAGGCACAAGAAATGAAGCTTAAATGAGATCACCTTAGAGCCCGCGGCCGCTGATGGCACCTGAAACATGCAGTGACCTTGCTCAGCAGCTCGCGGCTGCCTTGCTCCCTTCATGTTTTGTTTTATTAAAGACTAAAAGTAACATTATCTTAGCAGCAGCTAGCCCCTCAAGGTCTTGAAATCCTTGCTTCCAAATTCCTTAGAAGCTTACTTTACATCTATCCCTGTCCCTCCGCAAACCTAAAGATAAATAACCAGTCACCCCTCACGACCCCAGTGCAGCTCTTTCTGCCCACAGGTCCCGTCCTGTTCTTTAGTAAAACCACTTTTTTGCACCAAAGACGTCCAAGAATGTCTTTCTTAGCCGTTTGCGCAAGAACCCTGTCAGTGGGAACAGAAAGAACAAAACTGGCTCAATGTGGTGCGGGAGGCTGGTGACGGAGCCTCGGGGACTGTTGTGTGCCTCCTGCTGCCGTTGTGTGTGTTTGGAAATCTCGGTGACAGAAAGTTTGAAGAGGGAACACACAAGTGAATTTCACCCTCTCAGCCGAAAAGGATGAAAGGAAGAAAGAAAAGCAAAGAAAGGGAAGGAAGAGAGGATGCCTGAGAGCACACAGGGTGGCCCAGAGGGCTAGCCTCTCCCGGCGCACCGAGTCCATGGGAATGACACCGCCGGGCAGGAGGGGAGGCGGGCGGGCCAGCAGCGCAACCACATCGTGCCCCTTCTGCCGCCTTCGTCCAGTGCCTGCATCAGTCATCCGAGACCCGCTCCTGGCCTCCGGCTGTGTTCCTGAGTCTGAGGTGTGTTTCTCACTGCGGAATCCAGCTGGACAAACCCTGTCTTCCAGAGGCCTGTGCACATTATGAGCCCCTCACCGGTGGGTGATGCTCTTCGCCAGGACTTAGTCGATTCCAGGGCTCTCGGAAGAAATAGGAAGAACGATACCGAGAGATTGCCTGTGGTTTGTCCGGTTTTCTTCAGTTGATCCTGTTCGGATCCAGTAGCCACCAGCCTAAAACTGGGGCTGGGATGTGGAATCTCATAGGTTCTGGGGAGGGTCATGAACCTGAAGTCATTCCAGAACCACCCACCCACAGCATGACTGAAAAAGCCAATGGGGATGTGGGTTTGCCTTTCGTGCTCCCGTCCTCTCCTGCTGGTGCAGGATGTCTGGAGAAGTGGGAGGTGGGGGCCGGAAATGTACAGATACGGGCACGGGAAGCCGCGGTGTCTGTCCACACCAGATGCTGTGCCTGGAGAGCCTTTTTTTTTTTTTTAATAGTTTATTGTCAAGTTGGTTTCCATATAACACCCAGTGCTCACAAGTGCCCTCACCCCACAAGTGCCCTCCTCCATGCCCATCGCCCCCCTTCCCCTCCCCCATCTGCCCTCAGTTTGTTCTCAGCAGTCAAGAGTGTCTCATGGTTTGCCTCCCTCCCTCTCCCCCACTATTTTTCCCCTTCTTCTCCCCTTTTCATTCCCCATTGTGGCTGCGGTATCTCTCCCATTCTAAATGTCAGTGGGAAACATGTCCCTGAAAGCACAGACTAACCTGAAAAGATTCTCTGCTGGTTTACTTTCCTTATTAATGAGAACTTTTAAGATCTACTGTACTGGCAACTTTGAAACATACAGCACAGTTATTATTAACTGTAGTTGCCATGCATCCAGTCCACGCCCAGGACTTATGTATTTCATAACTGAAAGTTTGTGCCTTACAACCCCTTTGCTGATTCCACCCACCTGCCAGTTCTCTTTGTCTATGGATCTGCTTTCTGTTTTGTGTGGCCACGCACCAAAGAAGTTCTCAGACCCTGGCCTGAGCAGACGTGCGGGGATGCCTCTGCCAGCAAAACAGCCACAGCAGCAAACCGCACAGAGGCTTTATTTCATATTAGATATGAGTATCAAAGAATAGCAAAGCGTGGGTAGAGAACACAAAGGATCTTTAGACATTAACCAGACATGCACCTGCTGGCTACGTGGGGGGAGTATGTGAAGTGTCATGGAGTGTTAGGGAGTTCTAGCCGGTCTGGGGTCTAACTGCCCTCTGGGGTTCACAGGGCTCTGTTCTCAGAATGCTGTCGCACTCGACGGCCTTGAGGCCACAACACCGCTGATGCTTCAGCTTTCACCCCATTCATGCTCCAGGACTTACAGTACACTCTAAAAGCAGCTCCACAGTTCTGTCGTCCCACGTGTAAGTGAGATTACCAGGTTTGTCTTTCCGGCCTGGCTTATTTTGCTTAGTGGGAGCCTCTATGGCCCCTCTGCATTGTCATGAATGACAAGATTTCTTTCTTTTTCATGGCTGAATAAAAGTCTGCCGGAAGTGTGTAACACATTTCCCATATCCACCGAAGTCACTGAGGCTTTCGTACCTTGGTTAATGTAAGTAATGCATCAGTGAACGCAGGTGTGCAGGTATCTTTTGAGTTCGTGTTGTTTTCATTTTCCTGGGGTAAGTACCCAGCAGTGGAATTGCTGGGTCACATGGCAGCCCTATTTTTAGTGGTTGAGGAACCTCCAGACTGGTTTCTACAGGGAACGCACCCATTGGCATTTTTAACAAATGCTGTGCAGCGGGCACTGCTTTGAGGACTTACCTTCTGAAGCAGATGTGATTATGTTTTTTGCCCATTCTACAGAGGGAGAAACTGAGAGCCTGCGTGCACACGGGCATTCTGGGCTCAAAGCCAGGCAGCCCACTGCCCACAGCGCTTCACACGGCTGCCTCTGCTTATTGCTTTGGTTTCTGTGTCTGGCATTTTTTAGCTGGGCGCTAATTGTGATGCTTTTCCCATTAGTGACTAACGACAGTTTTCCCTTTAGTAAAAAGACCTCAATATTCACTCATAATGAATCTACTAATCATGAGAAGCCTGCTAGGATTTAAAAATTAAGTCTTTCTTCCTTGTGTGAAAACTGAAATAGTTAATCAAACAACTCGATGCCTGGAATGACTTTGAAGATCAACAACCTCATACCTGCCCCCTTGCTTTATTCGCCGATGAAGCAGCCTCGCTTATGAATGGACCACATGCTCCACATTCTTTCTGGGTCCTTCACTGTGACTGTGATTCTTCTTTAGAACATCAATGTGTACGACGTGTCCTGTGACACACCTTTGAATTTCAGTAATTCAATATTTTTTTGAGGTAATTTTGTTTTGGAGGGTTTTGTTTTCATTTTTAATGTTTTATTTCTTTTTGAGAGAAAGAGAGAGACAGCGTGAGCAGGGGAGGGGCAGAGAAAGAGGGAAACACAGAATCTGAAACAGGCTCCAGGCTCTGAGCTGTCAGCACAGAGCCCAACGTGGGGCTCAAACCCACGAACCGTGAGATCATGACTTGAGCCAAAGCCGGACACTCAACTGACTGAGCCCCCCAGGCGCCCTCAGTAATTCAGTATTAATAAAGCTAATAGAATGGCTCTTTGTACATCACTGTCTTGGAGATCCTGTGGAGTAAGAGATCTGCGAGACGTGGACACTGCTTTCCGGGGGCCGAGGTGGTGGGTCTGACCTGGGCTGGTGGTTCTCAAAGTGTTTTCCTGGGACCATGGCAGACTCGGCTGAGAACATGCCAGACATTCTTGGACCCCACAAACTTGGGGATGAGGCCCAGTGTCTGTTTTAACAAGTCCTTCAGGTTACTTTGATGCACACTGAAGTTTAGATGACGTGCAAAGAGGTGAGTATGGCCCATACACAGGAAACAAAGAAGCCAATAAAAACTATCCCTACAAAAGCCCAGATGTTGGACTTACTAGACAGAGACTTTAAATCAGTAACTATGTTCAAAGACTAATGAAAACCATGTCTGAAGAAATAACAGATTGAGAATAGTATGTCGCCAAATAGAGATTATTGAAGTTCACTGAAAGGAGCATGGTGGTCACTATGGCCCAGCTCCTGATTTGAGCAGCCAGAAGAATCAGTGAACTGAGATTATTTAGCCTGAGAAATAGAAAAGAGAGCCTCAGAAACCTGTGAGACATCATCAGCTGTACCAACGTATACATAATGGGGTGGGGGGGTGGGAGTCCCAGAAGAAGAAGAGGAGAGAAAGAAAGGGGAAGAAAGAATATTTGAAGAAAAATGGCCAATGCTTCCTAAACTAGGGGAAAAAACATAAAAATTGATAAATCGGAGAAACTAAAAAACTCCAAGTAGGATACACGCAGATCCACATTTAGAATCATCATCATCAAACTGTCAGGAGGCGAAGAGAGAATCTTCAAAGTGTCCAGAGAAGCAATTCATCATGTACAAGTTATCCTCAATACAATGAACTGACTGAGAGAGAGAAAGCATAAGTGGGGGAGGTGCAGAGAGTGGGAGAGAGAGAGGATCCCAAGCAGCTTCCTCACACTGACAACACAGGGTCCAACGTGGGGCTCAAACCCACGAACCGTGAGATTATGACCTAAGCTGGGATCCAGATGCTCAACTGACTGAGCCACCCAGGCGCCCTGCCCCTCTTTTTTTTTTAAAAAATATTTTATTTGTAAGTAATCTCTAAACCCAACATGGGGCTCAAACTTAAAACCCCGAGATCAAGCATCACATGCTCTACCGACTGAGCTGGCCAGGTGCCCCAGCGCTTTCTTGGTGCTAATCGTAGCAGCCGCGTAAACACATTGTCCATGAATTGTGTACAATGCATTCAGTTCCTTTATTACATATTTTTTGGTTGTAGTTCATAATTGCCACATCCTTTTCATTTTCTAGTTTTCTTAATCTGTATCTCTGTTTTACCCCTCAACCTCTTCGGTGCAATTGTCTACTCTGCCAAACTACCAGATTGCATGCAGGCTCCGCTGTTCTTTCCCTCCCCTGGCACGCAGGCTCCTGGAATGTGCACTTGCTGTCCCTGCAGCTGGCGTCTGGCTGCAGTCCTGGGGGACCTCCTGGTAGCGGCGCATGGGGGCTGCTCTCCGCCTCCCTCTGGTGGGGTCCCTGGTTTTGAATCCATGTCTTTCTCTTTCCTAGCTTCCTCTCTTGTTGGTACAGAAGGCCCCCTCTGGCAGCTTCCTGGAAGATGGCGCCTGGGTGATAAATTTTTACTTTCTTCCTTGATTCGTAATTTGACTCAGTATGAAATCTAGGTTGAATATAATTTTTCTTCAGAATTTTGAGGACCTATCCCAGTTTTTCTTCTATTTTTAATAATGGTAAGGAATCTGCTAACATTTTATCCCCTCTCTTTCGTAAAATAACTCCCCTCCCTCGGAATGCTTTGCGATCAGCTTTACCACTCTGGTTACAGTGGCCTTTCTTGGCTTTTTTTCATTCATCTTGCTGGGACTTGGTGGTCATCTCCATTTGAAAAGAGGAGTCCTTCCCTCCTGGGGAAATTCACATGTAAGCTGTCATGAGCTGCCCTGGTCTCACTTTCTCAAGCGCTCACCAGTCAATCTCAGATCGATCCACTCGTTTTATTCCCTTTCCAAGACTCCATCAGTATGGTTTCACCTTCTCAAAGACTGATTTAACATTATTTTCGCATGCTTCTACTGAAATTTTAATTTTCACTATCATGCTTTAATTTCCTAGCTTTTTACTTACTCTTTGATTTTTTTTCCACAGCATCTGGTCCGTGATTTATAGGTTCAATATTTTCTCTTCTATCCCTGCACATACTAATTACAGGGGTTTTTTGAAGTTGATTTTTACTTTCCCCATTGCTGACGTTTATTTTGTGTTCTTTTTCATGTATGATGGTTTTATTTGCTTTTCATGTTAGAACTCTTTTCAAATATCTGGTTATCCTTGTGAAGGGGATCAGAATAGACCATCCCAAAATAGACTGCTTTGGCATAAGGATTATTTTGAATGCAAGGCAATGAGAAACAGCAGATTCAGGAAAATCTCTATTTTCCTCTTTCTGCCCAAATGTAGGGTATACATTTTCCCTTGTGAAGATGTCCCCACTCCTGTCTGCTACCAGCAGAGACCGTTGTCTCCACCAAGCAGCCTGTCTCACTTGGAGAGAGAAAATCAGCACTGAGTCTGGCACAGATAGAGCTTGCTAAAGATTCCTCATCTTCTGTTCGTCTCCCCAGAGATTTCCCAGCCACAATCGCCACCCCTGCAAACCTACACCCATTCCCTTTGTCTTGTCGCTTCTCCGTGATTCATCACCCTCTGTTAAGATGCTTTGAAGCCCCAGATTCTAGCCCCTCGGAGTCACTCGCCACCGAGTTCTCCCATGTGTACGTATACTGCACGTGCAGATAAACTGTTTTTCCCCGTTAATCTATCTTTTATCCATTTGATTTATAAGCCCCAACAACTGAACCTAAGAAAGTAGAGGAAGAATTTTTCCTCCTCTACATTTGGATGCTCTTCCGTATTTGGGGGCAGTGGCCCTAAAAGCTGCTTGACCTTTCTGCACGGTGACAGGGGAGGTGGTATGTGACCAAGAGGAAAGCTGGATCTTCTACTGTCTGATTTCTCCTGCTAGAAGAGGGAGGTGACCACAGGTCTGGTAGCGCAGGCCCCACTGGGAGCAGACTGGTGGGGTTCGCCCACATTACGTCCCTGTTCCGGGTCCTCTGGGCCCCTGTCCCCATCCCTGAGGCAGGTGGGGGCTCACAGTTTGAGTGATGGCTGAGAACCAGGGAGAGGTGTGCACCGCATTCATCCTGTCTTGCCAGGTCCCTAACTCCTCCCTACCCACTGCTCCCCCTGAAAGTCGAGAGACTTTCTGGCTCAGTCTGTAGTTTCCCCACGATGCTGAATATGTCAATTTTTGCTTCATTAAAGAAGGAAGGAAGGAGGGAGGGAAGGAGGGAAGGAAGGAAGGAAGGAAGGAAGGAAGGAAGGAAAAACCACCCCCAAACATAGTGGTTTTAAAGAAACACAAACATTAATTTAGGCTGAGATCCTGTGGGTCAGCAATCTAGGACAGGCGCGGCCCAGCAGCTCGGCCTGCTCACTCACGAGTCTGGGGCTGGGACAGGAGCACCCTCTGTCTGCCGCATCCGGGGGGGTGGCCCTTCACGTGGCAGTGCAGCGGGGTTCCCAGGCACCCAGGGGCCAGACGCTAAAGGAGCCTCAGGTCCTGAGCCCAGACTTGGCCCATCACCTCTTCCACATCCTACAGGTGAAAGCGAGTCTCCAGGCCAGCTCGGGCTCGGGCCGCCGTCACAGCTTTTGGGGAAACTGCCTCCCTCTGGTGCACATGCAGGTCCAGAGGTCCTGGCAGTTTTTCACCTGGATTTCCACGCTTTCCTACTGTTTTCCTGTCTCTGCCTTTTCCTCCAGCCTTCCTGGTACCCAGGCCTTCGATTCGCCAGCAACCCCAGCTCCACGGGAGGAATCACGCAGGTGCACACCTGCGTGTCCTTCCGCACACGGCTGCTCCCTGCTCACTGCGCTCTGTCCCATGTGGTCATCGGGGCGGAGGGCTCCCTCGGCCACATGCAGCAGCGATTGCTCCCGCTCCTGTCCCTCTGCCTCTCCTAGCCGGCATATGATCAAGGGGACAGGGACACCTCTATACTCTACACAGAAATCTAAGACATATGAGACTGATAATGGCCCTTGCCCGGTGTGGGTGACGAGATCACAGCTCTGGACCTGGCTCTCGGGTTCTGTCTCCCATGCTCTTCTTTTTTATAAATTATAAAATAATAACCCAAGGGATAAATTGTGATACTATCGTCAACAACTTGTTGGTTTGTCAGATGGCTGGGGACGTTCTTATTGCCCTGAGACCCACACATTCAGAGACCACATCTGCCAAGCTCCATCCGACGATGTCAGGGGACAAGCCCTGGAAGGTGGCTGGCTGTTCTACAAGCCAGATAATGATGACTGAGTGCCTAATAATTACACACTTACCCTTTGTTCTGGAAGGTACTCACACTTGCTGGTGGCTTTGGATACGATTCTTCAAACGTCCCAGAAATGTCATTCATCTACTTTTCTGATGAGACATTATTTTGAGGTTTGAGGAAAACTCAAATTCATGGACTGAGAGACCTAAAACAGTCTGATCCCTTCTTTGGGGTCTGGCTGCCCACAGCTTCCTGTCCCTCCCTGTGCCCGCACATCTGGGCGAGCGCTTGAGAAGGTGCTCTGCTCTCTCCTGCATTGAGCGGGTTAGCAAACCCCACAGCCCCGGCCCCCCTTCAGGGCCCCGGCAGCTACCCACAGGAACCCCGGGGCATCTTCTTCCGTGGCTCAGCTCCCTGCTCCAGACCTCATGCATTTTCTCCCTATTCTGGCAAATGCACACATTCTCAACACAGCCATGGCTCCTGGAATGACCCGCCCCTGGACCTTCACCGACGCACCTGCTCCAACCACATGGCCCCTCCTCCGGGACCTTCCATGGACCTTCCTGGACCTTCCACAGACTCTCTTCCTCCCAGTCCCTCCACAGACCCCCCCCCCCCTTTTCATGGGCCTTCCATGGACCCTGGTACCACATGAGGTAATGTCACTTAAGTTTCCTATTTTTGGGGTGCTTGCCACCCCTCCCGCAGCCCCCCTTGTCTTCTGTTACACCCTCTCCAGTGTCCCCGTCTCCCTCCGTGACCTCCCTGTCACCTTCTCCCCAGCAGTGGGGTGCAGGCGGTCCCGCTCCACCCAGGGCTCCTCTGCATCCGGTCTCTCTGGAGCCCGAGCGGCCGTGTCCCCGGCAGGGACCTGCTGTCCTCGGCTGGAGCAGTGCGGGCCCTCTGGGTACTTCCTCTGTCCTCCCCCGAGCTTCTCGCCAGCAGGTTACCCGTGATCGCCTCGTTCCTGCCTGCAGAATTACAGAGAGGCATGTCCACACCCTCCTGTCTTCACGGACACGCTGCTGGACGTCACCCCTCCGTGGCTCTCTGTCCGCGTCTGGCTCAGCCCTCACCCTCCTGGAACCAGCCTCCCGGTGGGAAACCACCATCCACTGGACCCCAGTATTACCGGACGTAACAAGTCCTAGGGCACGTCCTGCCCCTCACTTGCTCCCCCTGTGGGTGCTGGTCAGCACTGGTGACTGTCCCTCCTCCTCACTGCGCGTCTGCAGGAGGAAAGGTCCCCACTCCCCGCGTCCCTGTCATCGCCCGAACTTCCAGAATCTCCTTCTTCACCTGCCTCTCAAGCACCATTCCCCACGTGTGTCATTGCCTGTGGCCTTTCTCTCTCCCTGGATAATCTGGCCCACGTCCTGGGCTGCCAGCCTGCACACAGATGCCACCAGCCCTGTCTCTAGAACAGTCTCTCTGATGCTTCCCAGACCCCCAGGGCAGCATCCCCTTTGCTCCTCAAGGCCATGTGCCCCTGGAGCAGGACCAGGGTGCTCGCCTCAGACTCTCTCTGCGCACCCTGAGATCCCCAGTTTGGGCCTTTGCTACCAGGTCACTCAGGGGACCCCCGGGAGCTCACTCTCCAGCCTCTGCTTGCTCCTGCAGTCCTGTTAACTCTGAGTCCTGAATACTCCGCAGGTGCATCCCTGCCTCCACCGCTGCCGTCCTTCGGGTTGTCTTCTCGCCCTGGGTGGTCCCACTGATCTCTAGTCCGTGGTTCTGCAGACAGCCGCCTGGGCCAGTCAGCTCAGTGCCCCGTTCCCACGTCCATCTTACCAGAGTGTCCAAGTTGTGAGGCTTCAAGAGGTGATACTCTGGTAAAGTGTTTGCTTTACTAGCTACAAACATAAATATGGGCAAATCACAGCTTGTCACCATCTTGATTCGTTTTTGCATCTTCCTGAAGATCCTGCTCGGTTCTGTCCCCAAACTGAAGTGATTCAAGGCACCTGTGTTCCTTGGCCAGGTTTTCCTCTTAGCACCCGTCTGCATTTCCAAAGTCTTACCTGCTGACTGTTAGTAGGGGGATAGAGGCAAAAGATCTTTTGTCCTTTATCCAATGACAAGAGTCTCTGCATGTCCAATGTACAGTCCATTTTATGGCATCTGCCACCTCCAGGAAACATCTCATGATATTTTTGCCACTTTATTAAAGGAGAAGGCCAACTCTGCATAACTGTTTTAAACTCTGGGAAGAGCTATGCTCTGAGGTTTAAAAAAAAAAAAAACAACAACTGAAAACGACAGTGGAAGTGAGCTGGACCCCAGGCCTGTGTGGCAGGGACCAAGGACCCAGTCATTGGCAGGGGCGGGGCCTCAGCTCCCACAGGGATACACAGGCTTTGGCCTTCAGCCTTCGCAGCCTTCGCTCCCATGATCACAGCAGGCTCTGAGGCTATCGCTCCGTCCTTTAAGCCGAGGAGCTCTGAAAGCCTAATTCCCAGACCAGTGACCTCAGCCCCCAGACGCCTCCAAATTTCCTGAAGACCCCCACAGGTTCTGACGTGCAGCTGAGGTAGAGAGCCATGATTTAAACTGTCCCTTCACAGAAAATAGTTACTGATGATGTGATTCTCCTGCTGGTGAAAAATCCCTCCAGACAGAGAAATGGCAAACTTGGTGATTTGGGGAGCCGCCGCTTTGCTGGCCTCAAGGAGCAAATGTAAATGACAATAATACCAGCTGAAGTCAGGTGGACTTACACAGGAATCTGTTACTTTCCATATTGGTAATCAGAAAAAATATATATAAAGAAATTGATTTTTTAGACCATTAACTACTAATTTAAATACTAATTTAAAACACTGACCTGAGATCAGTTAGATCTTTTTTCCTATCATCCAATGCAAATGTCTCAGCAGAGCCTTGCTGTGTGTGTTTCAGACCTCACCTTGTTCTTACCAGCTGAACCAACAGGTAGAACTGTTTAAAGTCTCATGTGGGCAGACTTTTAAGAACTTTTTGCTAAGTAGCTGAAAAAGGCAGACTATTCAATCATCAAGCTCTTGCAATTTGGGAAAGTCAATACAGGAGTCTCCACATTGTAACATGCACCTTAGGCAAACATGTGCCCATACCAGTATATTCATTTCTCTTAATTATAGGTTTTTAGATATGTAACTGCATTAATACATTATGTATATTATAATACATATGCAAAAATAGAAGTGAAAGCAATAAATGGAAGATGAAATAAGCACTATTTTAAAATATTTTCATGTTATTTAATGATACAAAAATATTTTACTTTTATTAAATAATATTAGTAATAGAGCAGTGTGATAGACTGGGCATCATTATTTTTTTGTTTTAAAAATATTTTTAATGTTTATTTATTTTGTGAGAGAGAGACAGAGCACAAGCAGGGGAGGGGCAGAGAGAGAAGGAGACTCAGAGTCTGAAGCAGGCTCCAGGCTCCCAGCAGTCAGCACAGAGCCCGACGCAGGGCTCGAACCCACCAACAGTGAGGTCATGACCTGAGCTGAAGTCGGACACTCAACTGACTGAGCCACCCAGGCACCTGATGCATTGTTAGTTTTTAAATTTGTTTTGCAGCTTTTGAGGCAGACGTGAAGCTCTGGCTCTCATGTCTGGCTCTAGGTTCCTTTTATTTTGACACTTGGTTTTCCGTCCATCATTGGTGAATAGATTCTCCAGAATAAGCATGAATCCCGGTGGAGGAGGTGGGGCCTGGGCTGCCCTCCCCAAGTTGCGTCTCCAGTAATTCAAGCGTTTCCACTCACTCTAGCAAGATTTTAAGGGGGTCCATTTCAGCTTTCCTGATGTGTGTCAGAAAGTTTTGCATATTAATTAGAAGATGTTTTACTGTTCATATCTTTATCAGGTAGGTTCTTCTTTTGGAAGATTTCAAAACAAGTTAAAAAAGTTCCCCAGTTTTTAAGAATGTGTAAGAATTCTCACAACTACACCAAATTACAGCAGCAAAAATACTCTCATTGCAACACTTTTCTTTCGAACATCCTAGTGTTGAAACTTGAAATTTACCGGGAAGGGGTAGATTATGCCTGACCCTCTTTTGAGAGTGTCTGTCGGTAGCAAACTACTCAGAGACACTTGGAGGCACTGAAAAACTCAGCAACATTTTTAACTCTTTGTTATAATGTCTACGTTGAAAACCTCATTTAAATATTTTATTATGGGATCGTCTGAAAATTGCCACGAATGACATAAGACTTTCCTGCTTGTTCTCCATCTCAGTACAATGATTTCAATAAAAAAGACTCTCAATTTAATAAGAGAACCCATATATTTTACTTACTTGGACTTAGGCAAAGTTGACTGAGCTACAATGAGTGGAAAGCAAGTGTGGGAGGGGAGGGGGTGATGCTCATTGGGCGGCTTCTGTTTATTTTCCTGGACACACCCACCGCCTTATAGTGACTGAGGCACATCAGCAACCATCCCAGTGGGAAGGTCTGGCATTCACACATGACTTTGGAGACCAGTCAGGTTAGAGGTCTCCAAAACTTCAGCTCTTTTGCTCTTTATCATCTTTCTTCTCCTCTTTTAAAGTTTTGTTTGTACAGGTCTTCTTCAGTGCTTTTTTTTTTTAATGTTTTTATTTATTTTGAGAGAGGTAGAGCATGAGCAGGGGAGGGGCAGTGAAAGAGGGAGAGAACCCCAAGCACCCTCCATTCAGTGTGGAGCCTGACATGGGGCTTGGTCCCACCACTGTGAGATCATGACCTGAGCCGAAATCAAGAGCAGGAGGCTCAACCCACTGAGCCACCCAGGGGCCCCCTGGGTCTCCTTCATTTCTTGATAAGCACATTTCTAGATGTTTCTAATTAGGTCGTTATAATCAATAGAACACTTTCAGAAGTGGATATTGCTGGCATATAAAAACATCAACGATTCTTATTTTGGCTCCACCATTTACTGGCTGTGGGAAAATTATTAACTTCTTTGTGCCCCTCTTTCCTCTTCTATAAAGCCGGGAAGATAAGAGTGATGTCTACCTCATAGATTGTTGTGACAAATGAAACAAGTACCTATATAAGAAATACTCTGCACAGTGCCTGGCACACAGTTAACAATTACATGACAGTCATGATCCAGCCATCTTGCTGACTTTTTTCCTTATAATCAAATTTGTATTCTCTTGGGTTTTCCAGGCATATCTTATCAAGTACAAATAAGCATGTTTTTGCCTTCTTCTAGTCTTTAATTTAATTTTATTTATTTAATAATTAATAATTTAATAATAAAAATAATATTAAGTAATGGAAATAGTGCATACCATATGTACCCAATTTTAATGTCTCATTTCACCATTAAGTGATATATATTCATATATTTATCTTATTGAGTAATTGAAATATTCTTCCATTCTTACTGTACTTATGACTTCAATCAAGGATGAATTTTGAAATGACCATTTGGTTTTTCTCTTTGATTTTTAATATGATTATTTACACTGGTAGATTTCCTGAGATTGAGCCATCCTTGAATGAGTGAACGTATCAATTCTCTACTTGGCTATGGTTTTATAATGCACTGATGAACTCTGCTAACCATTAATATCTTACTAAGACTTTTGCACTAATATTTATAAGTGGGATCAGTCTGTTGTTTTCTTGATCCTTTTCAACACTTTCTCTACTCTCTGCATTTCCCATAGATGAGTAGTAAGTAGGATCAAGGGACTTAATTGGATTCTGGCTTGGTTATTTAGGCAGGCATGTGTCATAGGGCCTATGCTCCTCCACTGGAAAGCCTATTGTCTCTGGCTGTCTCTCTTCATGTGGTGTCAGCAGTCACTGATGCCCACGGCTTAAATCCTCGAACTCATGAGGGATTTCAGAATAGTGATATTCTATCAGCCTTTATCTTCATTTGCTCTCTGGAATACTAGCTTCCCATCTACTGCTTCTCATCCTTATAAAGAAAAGGTGAAATAAAAGCTTGGAAGCCAGATTTTTTTCTCTTCAGCATCTTCCAGAGGTAATCAATGTGCTTTCCTCTTTCTTTATCTCTTTCCTCTTTTTTAGGTGCGAGGGTGGTGTTGGGCATGTTTAGTATTACCTAGTATTATTATGAACCAACATCTTTTAACATATTTGGTGTGCTTCAATCGACTGTGTTATTTTTTTTTTTAATATTTTTTTATTTATTTCTAGGAGAGAGAGAGACAGCATGAGCAGGGGAGGGTCAGAGAGAGAGGGAGTCACAGACTGAAACAGGCTCCAGGCTCTGAGCTGGCAGTCAGCACAGAGCCCAACGCGGGGCTCGAACCCACGAACCGCGAGATCATGACCTAAGCGAAAGTCGGACGCTTAACCGACTAAGCCACCCAGGCGCCCCTCGACTGTGTTATTTTTTAATGTTTATTTATTTGGAGAGAATGTGTGAGGAAGGGGCAGAGAGAGAATCCAAGCAGGCTTTATGCTGGGTATGAACCCCATGAGGGGCGCAATCCCATGACCGTGAGATCATGACCTGAGATGAAATCAAGTCAGATGCTCAACTGACTGAACCACCCAGGCACCCCTCCTCTGTGTTATTGATAATCTGGTTGCCCTCTTGCTGGCCAGTGAGAGCTTCCCCAGATTGGCTTCTGAGGCCTTTCAACACAACCTCACTTCTTTGCTATCTGCTGTGAGGAGATATTTCAGGTCATCCTGCCCCTACGAGGAATCTGCCCTCTGCAAAAAGTTCTAGTTCCCCAAGGTGGGAAGTAGTGATAAAGACCACAGCTTGGGGGCTGGGAAAGCTCCTTGCTTCTGGCTTGGTCTTTGTTTCCAGATTTATCAGTATACAGAGCTAAGAGATAAGTTTAGTTGTTCTTATTTCTTTTTCTTTTTTTTTTTTTTTAATGTTTTATTTATTTTTAGAGAGAGAGAGAGAGACAGCGTGAGCAGGGGAGGGTCGAGAGAGAGGGAGTCACAGGCTGAAACAGGCTCCAGGCTCTGAGCTGTCAGTCAGCACAGAGTATGAACCCACGAATCGCGAGATCATAGTCGGACGCTTAAGATACCCAGGTTTAGTTGTTCTTATTTCTTAAGAAAACATAAATCATAAGTTTATATTTATAATTAAAGTTTGGGGAAATAAGGTTTTCACTTAACTGCCATCTTAAATCTGTATCTTCTTTCTTCTCTGGTGAAAATTCTTTCATCTTTGAATACTTCAGAACAACATTGAAATATGGTGGACATCCTTGTTTCGTCTTATGAACAAGCTCTCATTATTTCCCCATTAACTCTGGTATTGGATTTTAGCTTAATTATTCTTTTCCTTTTTTATGAAAAGATTTTAAGGAATAAATTTTGAAATTTTATCAAGTCTCATTCCAACATGATCATGTTTTTCCAATTTTATCCATACATGTGATTAATTTTGTTCATAGGGTTTTCTATATTGAGTCATTCTTGTATATTGTAGTTATGAGAACAATGGATCATGATATCAGATGCTGCATGATTCTGTTTGCTAGTATTTTCCTTTGTATTTCTGCATTAGCAATTCTACTTGAGATTGCCTGTGATATTTCTTGGTGCTATCTACTTCAGATTTTGGTAACTGCATTGTGCTGATGGCATAAAACTGTTATAATGTATCTTTCCCCCACCCCCATGATTGGGGAACAATTTACATCTCTTTGGTTTGTCTGTTCCTTAAGTCTGTAGACTTCACTTGTGAAACCATCTGTGCCCTTTTCTCCCCACAGGCTAGCCCTCTGAAACCATTCTCTCATTGTTTCTTGACATTTGAATAGTTTATATTTTCTAAATAGTTTCCATTTATTTATTTTTTCCTAGGAAATGGGGAGATAATGGAAAATATATACTGGTATATACTCCTGGTTCCTGGCACAGAGTTCCTAAACTCTTGCAATTTCCTAAGTGAAAAGAATAGTAGGAACATCTTTTGTTCAAATGTTTGGTCTTTGACCCAGGTTCCTGACCCAGGGCTTCTGAAATGCCTGTAATTTCCTGGGTGATAGGAGCATCTTTTGTTCTAATGAGGTGACTTTGGGTGGGCTCCTGGGTGTCTTCTGGGTTGGTCACCATGATTAGAGGCTTGGGATTTTCAGCCCTGGCCCCATTCTCTTGAGAAGGAAAAAGGACTGAAAATGGAGTTAATGGTTTTATGCCTACATGAATCCTCCATAACACTCCAGTGGTGCGGGGCTCAGAGGGCTTCTGGGCTAGTGAGCACAGCATGCAGATCCTGTGCACAGGACCCTCCCAGACTCCACCCTAAGTATCTCTTCATCTGGCTGTTCATCCGCATCCTTTATTAGAGCCTTTAATAAGCAGTTGAATGTAGGTGTTCCCCTGAGTTCTGTGAGTCCCTCTAGCACATTAATGGAACCTGAGGAGGGGGTCATGGGAACCTCTGATTTATATCCCTTCGGTCAGAAGCTCAGGTGACAACCTGGACCCACTCTGGCATCTGAAGTGGGGGACGGGGACTGAGCCCTTAACCTGTGGGATCTGATGCCACCTTGGGGTAGATGGTGACAGAATTCAGTTGAATTGTAGGACACCCTGCTGGTGTCTGAGAATTGCTTGTTGGTGTGGGGGAAACATCCACACATCTGGTGGCTGGTGGTGTGAGAGTCAGGGGGTTCCCAGGGCAGAAACGCGCAGGACACAGAACTAAGGCTCTTGACTAAATCAGGAGGGAAAAGCTAGGTTTCCATTTTTAGAAATAATCTGTTATTAATGAGTGTTCTTTTATATACCTTAGTTGATATTAGATTTATTAATTTTACCATTTTTCTGTTTTCTTTATGTATTACTTTATTCCTTCTAGTTTCTTTAGGTTTCTTTTGTTTTCATTTTTTTAAAGATTTGATTTTTAAGTAACCTGTACACCCAATGTGGAGTTAGAACTCACACCCTGAGATCAAGAGTTACATGCTCTACTGACTGAGCCAACCAGCCACCCCCTAGTTTCTTTAGTTTTAAAATATTGTTCTTTTTCTAACTTCTAGAGTTGAATGCTTAAATCATTTTTCATTCTTTGCTTGTTAAAATTAATATCTGACTATGAATTGTTCTAAGCAATGCTTTAGTATTCATGCTGTTGTTATCAACTGTCATAATTTCTTCTTTGGCTCAAATGTATTCAGAGATTTTAGAGAATATATAGGTAACACTTTTTCTTCCTAATTTTTAAAATTAATTCTAATTGTCCTGACCTGAGATCAGAGAAAGCCATGTATGCCTTTGTGTTTTTCCTGAGGCCATCTTTGTGTTCAACGCATAACTGTTCACAGAAGGATGCAAAAAATACACATTCTCTCAGGAAGCAAAAAGAAAATATTAAGGCTTCTGAGACCAAGAGCTGCATGCTCTCCTGACTGAGCCAGCAGGCATCCCTGTATTTACTTTAATAATTAAGAACTGTCAATAGTATAATTGCCTTGTTTATGAATAAGTAGTTATAAATTGTGAGAAAAGATTTCTGACTGATGGAATAGCCAAATATATGGTTAATGTGCTTGACTGTCTTAAAAGCATTTAACAAGAAGTATTCTTTGTTCATAGTGAATGAAGTTGACAATCAGTTATTTTTTTTTTTTAAGTTTATTTATCTATTTTGAGAGGGGTGGTGAGAGGGAGAGAGAGTCCCTAGCAGGCTCCATGCTGTCAGCGCAGCACCTGACATGGGGCTCCATCTCATAAATTGTAAAATCATGACCTGAGCAGAAACCAAGGTCAAACATATAACTTGATTGGTAGACCCAGGCACCCCAGGTCTACCTTAGTTTTTATATCCTTCAGGCTTTTTTAGATTTAATTATTACTTTTTCCCTATGTGATTTACCATGGACCAAGAGGAGCAAACGAAAGCTTTCTACTTCCAAAATGTTTCTGTCAGTGGCTTCTTGTCTGTCTTGGAGCATTTGAATAACATTTTCTGATGCTGGGCTACTTAGCCATTTACAAGTGGCCTTCCTTCATCACAGTGAGCACCCTTTGTCCTAAATGCAACCACCTCTGACAGTGGCATTGTAACCTCTGCTTTCTCTTTATTTTCGTTTGCCTGGTGCGACCTTTCCCATCTTTTATGGCAGTATGTGAGTTACTTTATTTTAGGCCAGTCTCTCCTCTATGTGACATATACATTGGGTTTGCTTTGTAATTCCTTCTGAGTTTGTTTTTGTGTTTGTTTTGTTTTGTTTTTAGATCAAGACAGAGGGCACGAGCTGTAGAGGAGCAGAAGGAGAAAGAGAATCTTCAGGAGGCTTCATGTTCAGCAAGGAGCCCACCCAACACGGGGCTCAACCTCACAACCCTGGGATTATGACCTGAGCCTCAATGAAGACTTGAACACTCAGCCAGCTGAGCCTCCCAGGTGAGTGGCTTCATCAGAGTTTTTAAAAATTATTTTAAATTATGGTGAAATACATAAACACAAGTTTTAACATCTCAGCCATTTTTAATATATATATTTTTAAGTTTTTATTTCAATTCCAGTTAACCAACAATGTAATATTAGATTCAGGTATACAATACATCACCTGGTGCTCATCACAATATGTGCTCTCCTTAATCCCTACATCTATTTAACCCATCCCCTCCCGGCCCTGTGGTAGCCATCAGTGTGCTCTCTAAATTTCAGAGTCTGTCTCTTGGTTTGTTTCTCTTTCTCCTCCCCTCACCCTTTGCTCATTTGTTTTGTTTCTTAAATTCCACATATAAGTAAAATCATATGGTATTTGTCTTTCTCTGACTGGCTTATTTCACTTAGGATAATATTCTCTAGCTCCATCAATGCCACTGCAAATGGCAAGATTTCATTCTTTTTGATGGGCGAGTAATATTCCATTGTGTGTGTATATACCACATCTTTATCCATTCATTAGTCGGTGGACACAGGCTGCTTCTATAATCTGGCTGTCGTTGATAATGCTGCTATAAACATTGAGGTGCATATATCCTTTTGAATTAGTATTTTTATATTCTTTGGATAAATACCTAGTATTGCCATTGCTGGATCATAGGGTAGCTCTATTTTTAACTTTCTGAGGAACCTCCACACTGTTTTCCAGAGTGGCTGCACCAGTTTGCATTTCTACCAACAGTGTAAGAGGCTTCCCCTTTGTCCCCATCCTCACCAACACCTGTTGTTTCTTGTGTTGTTAATTTTAGTCATTCTGACAGATGTGAGGTGGCATCCCATTGTGGTTTTGATTTACATTTCCCTGATATTGAGCATCTTTTCATGTGTCTGTTGGCCACCTGGATGTCTTCTTTGGAAAAAAAATTTTAATTGGATTAATTCATTTTTTGGGTGTTTAGCTTGATAAGTTCTTTATTGATTTTGGATATTAGCCCTTTATCAGATATGTCATTTGCAAATATCTTCTCCCATTCCATTGGTTGCCTTTCAGTTTTGTTGATCGTTTCCTTCACTTTGCAGAAGATTTTTATTTTGATTAAGTCCCAATAGTTCATTTTTGCTTGTTTCCCTTGCCTCTGGTGACATGTCTAGTAAGAAGTTTTTAAACCATTTTCATTTCCATTAACAGTGCAAAGGGTCCCAATTCTCCATATCTTGGCTGATACTTGATACTTATGGAGCATTGGGGTAGCCCTCTCAGTGGGTGAAAGGTGGTATCTTGTTGTGCCTTTGGTTTGCATTTCTAACGGTTAGTGATGTTGAGTTGCAGGTCCTGCCCTCAGTCAGGGGAGGGGATTATAAAAAAAAAGGTGTGAACTCCAGGAGGTGGAGATCATTGAGGATGGTCTCATCATCACAGCTCCGTTTGAAAAATAAAGTAGAGGGGGGCTCAGTCAGTTAAGTGATTGATTTCAGCTCAGGTCATGATCTCACAGCTTGTGGGTTCGAGCCCCACATCAGGCTCTGTGCTGACAGCTCCTAGCCTGGAGCCTACTTCGGATTCTGTGCTCTCTCATTCTGCACCACCCCCTCCACTCGCTCTGACTCAAAAATACGAACGTTAAAAAAAAGGAAAATAAAGTAGAATGAAAGTATGTAGAAAACATCAGAATGCATCATATGTCATAACAGTATGTACTTTTAGTCGTTTAAGCGCCAGACTTTGGCTCAGGTCATGATCTCACAGTTCGTGAGTTCGAGCCCCATCGGCTTTGTGCTGACAGCTCAGAGCCTGGAGCCTGCTTTGGATTCTGTGTCTCCCTCTGCCCCTCCTGCTCGCACTGTGTATGTGTCTCTCAAAAATAATAAACGTTGAAAAACTTTTTAAGGGGTGCCTGGGTGGCTTAGTCGGTTAAGCGTCCGACTTTCGCTTAGGTCATGATCTCGCGGTTCGTGGGTTCGAGCCCCGCGCGGGCTCTGTGCTGACTGCCAGCTCAGAGCCTGGAGCCTGTTTCAGTCTGTGACTCCCTCTCTCTCTGACCCTCCCCTGCTCATGCTGTCTCTCTCTCTCTCCTAGAAATAAATAAAACATTAAAAAAATTAAAAAAAAAAAACTTTTTAAAAAGTATGTACTTTTAAATGAAACTTTTTTGCTGGTAATACAAACATATCTGCGTGTGCACGTGTGATAGAAATGTATTTCTGGGGCACCTGGGAGCTCAGTCAGTTACGTGTCTGACTCCTGACTTCGGCTCAGGTCATGATCTCACTATTCGTGAGTTTGAGCCCCACATCAGGCTCTGTGCTGACAGAGCAGACCCTGCTTGGGATTCTCTCTTCCTCTGTCTCTGCCCGTCCCCTGCTTGTGCAGGCTCGCTGTCTCTCTTACTCTCTTTCTCTCTCACTCTCTCTCTTTCAAAATAAATAAATAAACTTAAAAAAAAAAGAAAGAAATGTGTTTCTTGTTGGTCCAGAACAAATGGGTCAAAAGCCACTGACCTGGGAGCTCCTCCTGCAGACGTTGAAGATACGGCTGTAATGAAATGTGCGTGAGCCCAGGCCCAGCGGCTTGTTCTTGCTCCGTGTGCTCCCATGGCAACCGCTCCCCTTCCTTTCTGCTCCCGCGCATACTAACCGTCACAGCATTTGTGTTTTCAGAGGACTCACATCGCTATAACTATTTACCCCAAGATTCCTCATCAAATACTCTGAAACCCGACCAGCTTTGCTGGGTGGCGTCCAGCCATTTCCCGCTCCCCTGCCCCTGGGGGTGTCTGAGCTCCCCAGCCCTGGCTGCCCCGCTTCAAGGAGGTCGAGGTGTGGCAGTGGAGGTGTTCTCTTACCTTATTTAAGTTCTCGTATGCTGTTTATGTTATGGGATTTGCATTTCTGTTCCTTATTTCCTGGCCATTTTCTTTTTTTTTTAATTTTTTAAAATTTTTTAAAATTTATTTCTAGGAGAGAGAGAGAGAGACAGCGTGAACAGGGGAGGGTCAGAGAGAGAGGGAGTCACAGACCGAGACAGGCTCTAGGCTCCGAGCTGGCAGTCAGCACAGAGCCCGACGCGGGGCTCGAACCCACGAACCGCAAGATCATGACCTAAGCGAAAGTCGGATGCTTAACCGACTAAGCCACCCAGGCACCCCTCCTTGCCATTTTCTTAAGGGTGAAAAGAAAGGGTAAAATCCTGCTGCCCCAAGGCAGCCCTCATCTCTGAAAGGGCTCCAGGGCCCCCCCAGCACGGGGCATGGCCCCCTCTGTGTCCTTGCCTTCCTGGGCTGTGACCACGTGAACGCGGGGCAACTCGGCTCGTGCTCCTGGAGCTACACTGAATCTCAGAGCCAGTTCATCCTTGGGTTGGGGGTTGGCGCCCTCCACTTGCCCTGCTTGGGGAGCCCTTCCTTCTGCCTGCTTTGGCTCCTGGGGTTCACTCCTTCCCCATCTGGGGCTCCCTCCTCCCAGTAGGGGTCTCTCCTCCTCCCCCATCCCTCCTTTTTCCAGGGAGAAGTCTGGGAGTCTCTCTTTTCTCTTCCTTTCTGTTACATGTCTATTTATTCATGAAAATTCATAGATTTTTGCCTCTACTGTTTTCTCAGCTTGAAAAAAAAAAGAACGGTGAGCTTGGAGGCCCCAGGGGCCCCTTCCCGCCCTCCCCCTGCAGCAGAGCAGGGGCTTTTCCTGTCTTCCCTTCTTTGTATCTTTCCCCCTTCCACCCCCTTTCTGAACAGCACGTGTTGGGGAGAGGGACCCATTCACCACTCCTTCCCCCTTGTTTGGTGGGGGCGTTCTGAGGTTAGAACCCTCCTAGCCAGGCTGGGCTTCCATTTCTTTCTCTGACTGTCACTTTTCAGAAATGATGGCTTCCAGCGTCCCTCTGTCCTCATTGTGATCATTTTTGCTCGTGTTTGTCGCTCACTTGCCATCAGAGGCGACACTGAATCTCTCCCTCCAAGTTCTAAAGATCATTTTCTAGATCATATCGTCAAGGGGTTATTCTCTTTTCCGGAAGTGCCATGGTCACGTCCCAGCCCACGGAGGAGGCTCAGTGTAGTACCCACACCACGACGTAAAATAAGCCGTGTCCTGGGAGGGACCGTTGTCATGGCCATCGTGAGAGAGAAGCAACACGGTGTGACTTCCTCTCCTTCCCCTCGTCTCCCCCTCGCCCGGCTTCCTCACCCTCCTCAGAGGAAAATGGAGATGCTCCTTCTGCAGAAGGAGACTGTAGGCAAAGTGAATCAGCACTGCTTCAGGGCGATAGAGCCCTGCCAGTGAGACTGGGGGGGGGCTCACCTGCCCCTCCCCCAACACAGAAGCAAAGGAACTGCTGGGTCACGTTTGTAGGCAGCTCAGCTGTCTCTGTGTCCTGCTGTCCAATTGGGGTCAGGTTGGGGTCCCTGGGTGGCTCAGTCGGTTAAGCTTCCGACTTCGACTTAGGTCATGATCTCATGGTTCATGGGTTCGAGCCCCGCGTCGGGCTCTATGCTGACAGCTCAGAGCCTGGAGCCTGTTTCTGATTCTGTGTCTCCTTCTCTCTCTGCCCCTCCCCTGCTCACACTCTGTCCCTCTCTCTCTCTTTCTCAAAAATAAATAAACATTAAAAAAAACCCAACAGGAGTCCATCCTGTCCCACCCTGCGGCTGCTCTGTCAGCTAAATTCATGTGACTTTCTCAATGCTGTGTTGTCATTTTGAGAGTCTTCACGGCATCGTCCCCAGGAGCACCTTCCGTCTCAGGAAACCACTTTCTTTGTTCATCCACGGGAAGCAGGTCCTCCTCCGTTCGAGTTTTATCCTGAGGTGGCGGCAGCTCCGTGCCGTCTTCAGGCCCCTCTTCTGCTTCTGTTCTCCCGTTTGCAGCGTCTGCCGTCGGAACACACCCACATCTGTGCACCCGGTTTGCTGTCTCACACGTGCACACTTTGTGATGCCCCCAAGACACCTGCAGTGGTGGCATCGAAGCTCACTGGTCACGGGCCATCCCTCCAGATCTAACGATAGTGAGAACCTTTGAGGGTTGTGAGAATTACCACAGTGCGACGCGGACACACGAGGTGAGCAGATGCTGTTGGAAGAAACGGTGCCGACAGGCTTGCTGGACGCAAGGTTAGCGCAGACCTGCAGTCTGTAGAAAGCGCGCGCTCTGACAAGCACCATGAGGCGAAGCAACGAAACGGGGCGCGCCTGGACGAGCACGGAGCGCCGTCACCGTGGGACGCTGGGAAATCCGCGTCCACCTGCCCCGTGGCACCTCTGCATTTTGTGCGTTTCGGGGTTTCAGGAACGCGGGGTGAAGTTCCCGGCCACTCAGCAGCCACTCTCAGAAACAAGGTTCTAATGAGTGTGTTCACTGGTACCAGCTCGTTACGCGCTCTGCAAATATCGTTTGGAGTATAATAAATCAGTCAGCACTCAGCCGACAGGAACTGTGCGAATGACAGGCGACCATATGGAGGCGACAAGACAGAATTTAACATTTCAAAGGACAAAGCCCTCACGCTCTTGTACAGCAATTAACTACAGGACCGAGAACCATCTGTCGTGCCTCACTCGTCTGCCCAGATGCGTATACAATCGTCGGTCTCCCCTTGGTTTTTCTCAGCCCTGTGTTCTGAGGAGAGGAGCGTCTTTTCCGTAATTTTCTCATTATGTGTTAATGTTACCATAATGTTCTCACCGCGACGCTGTATTTCGGTATTTGGCTCGAAGACGGTGTGGTGGGTGTGTATGTATCTCAGCCTGTTTTCAGAGTCGCTTCCTCTGCGTGTTAGTTTCTCCGTTCTGGCACGGAGCCAAGTGTCGTCCCCGTCACCGGCTCTGGCATCGCTGCCTCTCCCTCGGGAGGAGGCCGGGGATGGAAGCACAACCACGAACCACGTCGTGGTCGGCACAGCTTTCTCTATACACAGGGCACGAGAACAGGTGCCAAAGAGATGCCGGAATTCGTGTCCCCACCCAGCGCTTCCTGGGCAAGTTGGACAGTCCCTTCATCTTCTGAGAACGGGCCTCAAATCCCAAGCATTAGCACTTCCGTGTTACTCTCCCTAATGCCATGTTGTTCTCCCCAGAGGGAGACTTACGCTAAAAACACGAAGTCAAAGCTGCAAGGGAGTGTGTGGGGAGGGGGGACGGTCAGCAATACCTGAGACATCTGGTCCCACACAGGAGACCCCATCACATCGGGGTCACTCAGGTGTGAGAGGAGATTTTTCATTTTTTTTTTAAATTTTTTTAAATGTTTTATTTATTTCTAGGAGAGACAGAGAGAGACAGCGTGAGCAGGGGAGGGTCAAAGACAGAGGGAGTCACAGACTGAAAGAGGCTCCAGGCTCCGAGCTGGCAGTCAGCACAGAGCCCGACGCGGGGCTCGAACCCACGAACCGCGAGATCATGACCTAAGCGAAAGTCGGACGCTCAACCGACTAAGCCACCCAGGCGCCCCGGAGATTTTTCATTTTAACCTCACCTAGCTGAATACAGGCTTCTGCTTCATTTTAGCGACACGGGTTAAAACAGATTTCTAAGGCACCACCCCCCTGTGATAGTCTAACAAATCACAACTTCCATTTACATCTAAAGAAAGAGTTTGAGTTAATTTACATGTCAGGCCATAGGCATGAGAAGTTTGGGACCCTGGTTTAAGGGTAATTCCAAACATTTATTTATTAATTTTTTTTTAACATTTATTCATTTTTTTTTGAAAGACAGAGTAATTGGGAGGGGCAGAGAGAGAGGGAGACATGGAATCCAAATCCCCTGAGCCAAAGTTAGGGTCTTAACCAACTGAACCACCCACGTGCCCCTATTTATTTATTTTTTAAAATGTTTTATTTATTTTGAGAGAGAGAGAAAGAGAGAGACAGAGCATGAGCAGGGGAGGAGCAAAGAGAGAGGGACACACGGAATTCCAAGCAGGCTCCAGGCTCTGAGCTGTCAGCACAGAGCCCGACACAAGGCTTGAACCCATAAACCGTGAGATCGTGATCTGAGTGGAAGTCTGGACGTAACCAACTGAGCCCCCCAGGCCCCCCGAGGGTAATTCCAGGTGGTTGTCCGTTTCCTACCGACCAGTGACCTCCAGCTCACGCTCTGTCCTTGACACATGGCCGGGTTAGGGGGGCAGGGTGACTGCTTGGTGCTACAGCAGCTGAACGGCGGTGACCGCGTGTGACCGCGCAGCCTGGAGCACCCCCTACTTACCCTCTTACGGACAAGTTTGCGGCTACTGCCTGTTAGGGATCGGTTGAGAAATTTAAAATTCCCTTAGTGAGAACTCCAGTCCAAGACCCATTGTCTCCTACGCAAACTTCAGTTACGTTCTCTAATGTGCCCAAAACATGTTATTTGAATTCTGTCACTCTCACCCTTGTTTGCAGCTGAGGGAACCAAAGTGTGGAGAGACTTTCTTTTTTTTTTTTTTTTAATTTTTTTTAATGTTTTATTTATTTCTAGGAGAGAGAGAGAGAGACAGCGTGAGCAGGGGAGGGTCAGAGAGAGAGGGAGTGACAGACTCTGAAACAGGCTCCAGGCTCTGAGCTGGCAGTCAGCACAGAGCCCGACGCGGGGCTCGAACCCACGAACCGCGAGATCATGACCCAAGCGAAAGTCGGACGCTTAACCGACTAAGCCACCCAGGCGCCCCAATTTTTTTCTGAAATTTTTGATGCTCATGAGAAATCACGTCGTTAAGTGAACCCTGAGGTGTTTCTGTGGCACGCACGTGCACACGCACACACGCATATTTTCAATTAATGGGCACTAGTTTTTAGTGCAGTTTTAAGTTTCTGAAAAAATCGAGCAGAGGCACCGAGAGTTCCTGGATGTCCCGTTTACTCCCTGCCTGCCGCCCCGATAGTGGTGTCTGGCTCCGGCATGGTGCATTTGTTGCTATTGGTGAGCTAATATTGGTACATTATTATTACAGTCTGTACTTTACATTAGGGCTTGCTCTTCATGTGGTACACTTCTTCAGGTTCTGCCAAGTGCGTGATGTCACTGTCACACATCACAGGGTGGTGACACTGCCCTAAACCCTCTTCACGCTATCCAGTCACCCCACCCCACCATCCTTGGCGACCACTGATTCCTCTACTGACTCCATAGTTTTGCCTTTTCCAGAATGTCATAGATGTGGAATTCTACAGTGTGTCTCCTTTTAAGAGTGGTTTCCTTAGGGGCGCCTGGGGGGCTCAGTCAGTTAAGCGTCCAACTTCAGCTCAGGTCATGATCTCGTGGTTTGTGGGTTCGAGCCCCGTGTCGGGCTCTGTGCTGACAGCTCAGACCCTGGAGCTGCTTCGGATTCGGTGTCTCCCTCTCTGTCTTTGCCCCTCCCCCACTCACATTCCCTCTCTCTCTCTCTCTCAAAAATAAACATTTTTTTTAAAAATTAAAAAGAGAGTAGTCTCTTTCATTTAGTGATATGCATTTAAGGTTCTTCAATGTCCTCCTAACAGTGTCTTTTCACAGATCAGATCAGAAGGTTTTTCTGTTTCTTTTAAGTATTTATTTTTTAAATTTACATCCAAGTTAGCTAGCATATAGTGCAACAGTGATTTCAGGAGTAGATTCCTTAATGCCCCTCACCCGTTTAGCCCATCCCCCCTCCCACCTCCCCTCCAGCAACCCTCTGTTTCTCCTACATATTTAAGAGTCTTTTATGTTTTGTCCCCCTCCCTGTTTTTATATTATCTTTGCTTCCCTTCCCTTATGTTCATCTGTTTTGTGTCTTAAAGCCCTCATATGAGTGACGTCGTATGATATTTGTCTTTCTCTGACTAATTTTGCTTAGCATGATACCCTCTAGTTCTATCCACGTAGTTGCAAATGGCAAGATTTCATTCTTTCTGATTGCCAAGTAATCCTCCATTGTGTACATTTTCTTTATCCATTCATCCCTCGATGGCCATTTGGGCTCTTTGGAAGATTCTTTTTTTCTTAATGAAGTCCTTCTTAGCAAATTTTTCTCTCATAGATCATGCTTTTGATGTCTTAAAACTCATCACCAAATCCACGGGTCTCCTAGATTTTCTCCTATGGTTTCTTTTCCAAGTCTTACAGTTCTGTTTTACATTTAGATCTGGAGTCCACCTTGAGTTAAGTTTTGTGAGGGGTTAAGATCTGTGTCTTGTAACGGAGTAAGGTCTGTGTTTTGTGAGGGGTTAAGATCTGTGTTTTGTGAGGGAGTAAGGTCTGTGTTTTGTGAGGGGTTGAGATCTGTGTTTTGTGAGGGGTTAAGATCTGTGTTTTGTGAGGGGGTAAGATCTGTGATCTGTGGTAAGAGGGGGTAAGATCTGTGTTTTGTGTGGGGTAAGATCTGTGCTTTGTGTGGGGTAAGATCTGTGTTTTGTGAGGGGTAAGGTCTGTGTTTTGTGAGGGGGTAAGGTCTGTGTTTTGTGAGGGAGTAAGGTCTGTGTTTGTGAGGGGGTAAGATCTGTGTTTTGTGAGTGGTTGAGGATCTGTGTTTGTGAGGGGTTAAGATCTGTGTTTTGTGAGGGGGTAAGATCTGTGTTTTGTGTGGGGTAAAGGTCTGTGTTTTGTGAGGGGGTGTAAGATCTGTGTTTTTGTAGAGGGGGTAGTCTGTGTTTTGTGAGGGGGTAAGATCTGTGTTTTGTGAGGGGGTAAGGTCTGTGTTTTGTGAGGGGTAAGGTCTGTGTTCAGAGGGGTTGAGACTGTGTTTTGTGAGGGGTTAAGATCTGTGTTTTGTAAGGGGGTAAGATCTGTGTTTTGTGTGGGGTAAGGTCTGTGTTTTGTGAGGGGGTAAGGTCTGTGTTTTGTGAGGCGTTGAGATCTGTGTTTTGTGAGGGGTTAAGATCTGTGTTTTGTAAGGGGGTAAGATCTGTGTTTTGTGTGGGGTAAGGTCTGTGTTTTGTGAGGGTAAGATCTGTGTTTTGTGAGGGGGTAAGGTCTGTGTTCTTTGTGAGGGAGTAAGGTCTGTGTTTTGTGAGGGGGTAAGATCTGTGTTTTGTGAGGGGTAAGGCAGTCTGTGTTTTGTGAGGGTTGAGACCTGTGTTTTGTGAGGGGTTAAGATCTGTGTTTTGTAAGGGGGTAAGATCTGTGTTTTGTGTGGGGTGGGTCTGTGTTTTGTGAGAGGGGTAAGGTCTAAAGTTTTGTGAGGGGTAAGGTCTGTGTTTTGTGAGGGGGTAAGGTCTGTGTTTTGTGAGGGGGTAAGGTCTGTGTTTTGTGAGGGGTTGAGACCTGTGTTTTGTGAGGGGTTAAGATCTGTGTTTTGTAAGGGGGTAAGATCTGTGTTTTGTGTGGGGTAAGGTCTGTGTTTTGTGAGGGGGTAAGATCTGTGTTTTGTGAGGGGGTAAGGTCTGTGTTTTGTGAGGGAGTAAGGTCTGTGTTTTGTGAGGGGGTAAGATCTGTGTTTTGTCATGCAGAAGAATGAAACTAGATCATTTTCTCCCACCATGCACAAAAATAAACTCAAAATGGATAAAGGACCTGAATGTGAGACAGGAAATTATCAACACCCTAGAGGAGAAAGCAGGAAACAACCTCCTTGACCTCCACCGCAGCAACTTCTTACTTGACACATCCCCCAAAGCAAGGAATCAAGAGCAAAAATAAATGATTGGGACCTCATCAAGATTAAAAGCTTCTGCACAGCAAAGGAAACAACCCACAAAACTAATAGGCAACCAACGGAATGGGAAAAGATAGTTGCAAATGACATATCAGATAAAGGGTTAATATCCAGAATCTGTAAGGAACTCACCAAACTCCACACCCGAAAAACAAACAACCCAGTGAAGAAATGGGCAGAAGATATGAACAGACACTTCTCCAAAGAGGACATCCAGATGGCCAACAGACACATGAAACGATGCTCAGCATCCCTCCTCATCAGGGAAATACAAATCAAAACCACACTGAGATACCACCTCACGCCAGTCAGAGTGGCTAAAATGAGCAAATCAGAGAACTCTAGATGCTGGCGAGGATGTGGAGAAACGGGCACCCTCCTACACTGTTGGTGGGAATGTAAACTGGTGCAGCCCCTCTGGAAAACAGTGTGGAGGTTCCTCAAAAAATGAACAATAGAACTCCCCTATGACCCAGCAATAGCACTGCTAGGAATTTACCCAAGGGACACAGGGGTGCTGATGCACAGGGGCATATGGACCCCAACGTTCATAGCAGCACTCTCAACAATAGCCAAAACATGAAAAGAGCCTAAGTGTCCATCAAAGGACGAATGGATCAAGAAGATGTGGTTTATCTATACCATGGAATACTACACGGCAATGAGAAACAATGAAATCTGGCCATGTGTAGCAACATGGATGGACCTTGAGGGTGTTATGCTGAGCGAAATAAGTCAGGCAGAGAAGGACAAATATCATATGTTTGCACGTATAGGAGGATTAGGAGGAACTTGACAGAGGAACAAGGGGGAGAAGAAGGGCGGAAATGGTGGGGGAAAGGGAGAGAGGCAAACCTTGAGAGACTCTTGAATGCTGACAAAAACTGAGGACTGATGGATGTGGGGGGGAGGGGGGATGGGCATGGAGGAGGGCACTTGTGGGGATGAGCACTGGGTGTTATGTGGAAACTAATGTTTTGTGAGGGGGTAAAATCTGTGTTTTGTGAGGGGGTAAGGTCTGTGTTTTGTGAGGGGTAAGGTCTGTGTTTTGTGAGAGGGTAAGATCTGTGTTTTGTGAGGGGGTAAGGTCTGTGTCCAGATTTGCTTTGCACATGGATGTCCAGTCGTTCCAGCACCCTTGTTATAATGTCTGTATCTAGGTTCATTTTTTAAGGGTTTAAACTTTTTTTTTTTTTTACAAATAGTTTATTATCAAATTAGTTTCCACATGACACTCAGTGCTCATCCCCACAAGTGCCCTCCTCCATGCCCATCCCCCCTCCCCCCCACATCCATCAGTCCTCAGTTTTTGTCAGCATTCAAGAGTCTCTCATGGTTTGCCTCTCTCCCTTTCCCCCACCATTTCCACCCTTCTTCTCCCCCTTGGTCCTCTGTTAAGTTCCTCCTAATCCTCCTATACGTGCACACATATGATATTTGTCCTTCTCTGCCTGACTTATTTCGCTCAGCATAACACCCTCAGGGTCCATCCATGTTGCTACACAGGCCAGATTTCATTGTTTCTCATTGCCATGTAGTATTCCATGGTATAGATAAACCACATCTATTCATGATCCATTCATCTGTTGATGGACACTTAGGCTCTTTCCATGTTTTAGCTATTGTGGAGAGTGCTGCTGTGAACATTGGGGTCCATGTGCTCCTATGCATCAGCACCCCTGTGTCCCTTGGGTAAATTCCTAGCAGTGCTATTGCTGGGTCATAGGGGAGTTCTATTGTTAGTTTCCTGAGGAACCTCCACACTGTTTTCCAGAGGGGCTGTACCAGTTTACATTCCCACCAACAGTGTAGGAGGGTGCCCGTTTCTCCACATCCTCGCCAGCATCTAGAGTTCTCTGATTTGCTCATTTTAGCCACTCTGACTGGCGTGAGGTGGTATCTCAGTGTGGTTTTGATTTGTATTTCCCTGATGAGGAGGGATGCTGAGCATCGTTTCATGTGTCTGTTGGCCATGTGGATGTCCTCTTTGGAGAAGTGTCTGTTCATATCTTCTGCCCATTTCTTCACTGGGTTGTTTGTTTTTCGGGCGTGTAGTTTGGTGAGTTCCTTATAGATTCTGGATATTAACCCTTTGTCTGATATGTCATTTGCAACTATCTTTTCCCACTCGGTTGCCTATTAATTTTCTGGGTTGTTTCCTTTGCTGTGCAGAAGCTTAAGGGTTTAAACTTTTTAAAAATGTTTATCTATTTTTGAGAGAGAGGGAGACACAGAATCCGAAGTAGCTCCGGGTTCTGAGCTGTCAGCACAGAGCCTGACGTGGGACTCAAACCCAGGAACCATGAGATCATGTCCTGAGCTGAAGTTGGACGCTTAACCAACTGAGCCACCAGGCGCCCCTGGGTTCATTTGTTTTTTTAAATGTGGCTCTCTAGTTGTTTGAGGTCCATTTGTTAAAAAGACTCTTGTTTCCTTTTCTCCACTGAATTGCCTTTGCTCCTTCATCCCAGGTCAAATGACTGTGTCTGTGAGGGTCTGTTTCTGGGCTGTCTTTCTGTTGCACTGATCTATGTGTCTGTCACAAAGACACTGTCTCCATTCCTGCGACTTTACAGGACACTTGGAATTGGGGTGAATTCAGCCTTCTGACTTTGTTTTTCTTCTTTAATACTGTTTTGGCTGTTCTGGGTCTTTTTGTCTCTTCATATAAACTTTAGAATCAGGAGCAGCTGGGTGGCTCAGTTGGTTGAGCCTTGGCCTCTTGACTTCAGCTCAGGTCATGATCCTAGGCCAAGTCCCATGTGAAGCCCCGTGAGCCTGAGTCAAGCCCCACATCCAGCTCTATGCAGAAGCCTGCTTAAGATTCTCTCTCTCCCTCTGCCCCTCTCCCCAGCTCAAGCACTGTTTCTCTTTCTCTAAAATAAAAAAATAAAATAAAATAAATGTTAGGATCAGCTTGTGGATGACTACAAAGTAGCTTGCTGGAATTTTTATTGAGAATTCCTTGAATCCATAGATCTGATTGGGAAGAACTGACATCTTTCCAATATTGAATGTTCCTATTAATGAACATGGATTATCTTCCCATTTATTTAAATCTCCTTTGATTTCTTCCAATGGAGATTTGTAGTTTTTCTTGCATAGACCATGTACAAATGTTGTTAGATTTACATATAAGTATCTCTCTTTTTTTTGGTGCTAATGTTAATGGTGTGGTGGTTCACCCCCTCCCCCCAGCTTTGTTGAGGTATAATCGACAAAAGCTGTATATATTTAAGGTACACAACTTGATGTTTTGATGTGTTTACATTATGAAGTAATCATCGCAGTCAAGCTAAATAACATATCGATCACTCACCTAATTACCATTTTCCTTTCTTTTTTAAAAATGGTTTTGTGTTTTTAACTTCAAATTCCAATGGTCCATTGTTGGTTTATGAGAGAGCTATTGAATCTTAGATATTATCCTTGTATCCTGCAGTCTTGCAGCCTTGTTTAATCACCCAACAGTTCCAAAATTTGTCATCTTTGTTGGTCAATTCTTTAGAATTTTCTACATGGACAACCATGTCCTCTGTGAGTAGACACAGTCTTATTTCTTCCTTCTGCATCTGTATACTTTGCTTCCCTTTTTTGGTCCCATCGTCTACAAGGTATTTTCAGAGCAGTTTATAAGAGCAGGTAGGATACAGCTCACAATGTGAATCCTTGACGGCAAGGTTTACACTGAATATAAGTTCTAAATGCATCTTTTACACATCAGTTACAATTCTTAGAAATAGAGAATTTCTTTGAATGTATGTATGTATCCCTACAGCCTACCACAGAGTCTGTTAATGGTAAGCACTCAATGAGTGTTTAGTGAGAATTAATTAAGGAATTAAAAATACTAATATCTATATCCAGGATCCCAGCAGATAATAGAACTTACATCTGATGGTTCAAATCCAGAGACTTGAACACAGTGGCTCTCGACCATGGCATCCATCAGAATCACCAGAGAGCTTTTATATTCCCTGTTCTTGGGGGTGGAGCCAGGTTTTCTAGGCGGTTCCAGAGGCCAGTGAAGGCTGACAATCAGCACTGTAATGACAAGTCTACTTGTGGAAATGTAGGCGAGGCTAAGGAGACCAAAACTGGACACAAGACACTAATTTCTAGATGGAGACGCAGAAGCTTGGTGAGAAGCAGCAAGCTCAGGGCGACAGAGGTAGTAAGTGTTCAAATCAGGGTTCAAGCCCAGCGATGTCTGATTCCCTACACCAAATAAAGTAAATATTCTGCCTTCCAAACCGAATTTTTCTCTGGAACAAAACAAGCCTGAAGTTTAAAAACCCCTCCAAAGAAAGCACCAGAGGCTCTTGCCCTTAAAACCAGACCAGATGGATTAAGGTCAAAGTTCTCTTTGTGTTCTCAAATGACTTATGGCCTGAAATAAAACCTGTCTGGCTGCTGTGAATAACATAAGACATATGATGCTTTCGCCTCTCCTCTGCAGTTTGCAAATTGTGTCTGGACTTTTCTAGAAACAAATTAAACGGAAGCCAGGATGACAGACACTAAATCTGTGGGCAGGTGCTCTGGGAGTGGACGCAGTGTGGCAGGGGAGAGGGTCAGCAGGGTGGGAGAACATGCTGACCTTCGATCAGAGCAGAGAGACAGGGACGTGCAAGGCGTGGTTTCTTTCAACATGGCTGAGAAAATCCGTTCACCCTTGCTCCACCTCACAGTGAGGGACTGGAGGCAGATATATGTTAATTCACCTGCTACTCTTTGTTAATTAGACTCTGTAACCTCTCATTCTTCTGGGACTGCTGGATGCCTCTTAAAGTGAAGCAGCCTTCTGGGGCACCTGGGTGGCTCAGTTGATTAAGCGTCCAACTTCGGCTCAGGTCATGATCTCACGGTTCATGGGTTCAAACTCCACATCGGGCTCTGTGCTGACAGCTAGGAGCCTGGAGCCTGCTTTGAATTCTGTGTCTCCCTTTCTCTCTGTCTCTCCCCCACTTGTGCTCTCTCTCTGTCTCTCAAAAATAAACATTAAAACATTTTTACTACATCACAGATATTAAAAATGTTTATTTAACTTTGATCAATAAATGGGCCAAAATCAAGTGGAGAAGAAATGGATTTCACATTAAAACAGCTTCCATGCTGAAGATAAGGAAAACTTTTTATCAGTTCCTGTAGTTCATGAAGGAACCAAGTGAAATATATGCTTTCCCTGCCTCAAATTACTTATTAAGAGCAAATACCCAAGTACTGACCTACAGCCTGTTATGAATGTGAGTTTAAATTTAGTAAAATTCAGGATACAACTTAGTAGAGAAAAGTAGACTATGATTTAAAAGCATGAAGAGATGTGTGGAGACAAAAGGAGGGAAGGGAAGGAGGGTTGCATGAAGGAAGAAGGAGGGAAGGGGCGCCCGGGGGGCTCAGTTAAGTGTCCACCTCTTGATAGCGGCTCAGGTCATGATCTCACAGTTTGTGAATTTGACCGCATTTCAGTCTGTGCACAGACAGTGCAGAGCCTGCTTAAGCTTCTCTGTCTTCCTCTCTCTCTATCCCTCCCCTGCTTGCTCTCTCTCCCACAATAAATAGCTAAACGTTTTTAAAAAGTTAAAAAAAATAAGAGAGAGAGAAAGAGAAGGGAAGGAGTGGAGAGAGGGAGTAAGGGAGGGAACAGTAAGAGAGGGAAGGAAAGTGATGGCTAATTCTGTGTGTCAGCTTGGCTTGGCCAAAGGGTGCCTAGATGCCGGGGCAAACATTGCCCCGGGTATTTCTGTAAGGGTATTTTTGGATGAGATTACCGTTTAAATTTATAGGTGAAGAAAGCCTCCTTAACATGGGTGGGCTCGTCTAATCAGTTGAAGGCCTGAATAGAACAAAACAACCAGTTTCCCCCGGGTAAGAGGGAATTTTCTAGTAGATGGTCTTATGCGTCACTGGCCCAGCTCTCCTGGGCCTCCAGCCTGATGGCCCCCAGTGCAGGTGACACTTGTCAGACTCCATAATCACACAAGCCATGTCCTTATAATAATTCTCCACACACACACCATCTTGGTTCTGTTTCTCTGAGAACCTGACTAACACACATCCCATGATTCTCCCTTTGGGGAAAAAACACACAAAGTTGTCCTGAATACTCGAAAATGAAGCTTTTACAAAACCTCTGTACCCACAGCCCCCCCGGACATGCTAGCTCTCTCCTGACAGAGCCCCCGGGCCGGGAGGCAGGGGATGCCCGGAGCATCCCCGCCTCGTGAGTCTGGAACCTGCTGCTGGGCCGCCCTGGTCACCAGCACCACCGCCTTCCGCCAGGATTCCCTGCGGGTCTGCGCCCGGAGACAGAGGCCGAGCGCGGCCCAACGGTGGGCAGCACTTGCTCTTACAAACCCGCGTCCAGACTCTCAGTTGTGTCCAACATTTGGTAATCCCCTTCCTGTTTTGCCTTGTAATTAATGAAGTACACTTTGGAGCCGGTTTGGGCTCGCGCAGCGCCCTCTGCTGCCTCCGCCAAGCACCGCGTCCCCCGGCCCACTGTGGCGGCGATAGAGACAGAGGGCGGGAAGGGTAAAGGCCCAGTCTTGGTAAAGCAGATATTAATTAGACATTATCTAATCTACTTTTCAGGCACTGCAGAAACAGCAAAGTTAAACGGAAAAGTCTTTATTTTTTGACCCTATACTCTCATTAAAAAAAATTTTTTTTTTGTTTAATTTTGAGACAGAGACAGAGCATGAATGGGGGAGGGGCAGAGAGAGAGGGAGACACAGAATCTGAAACAGGCTCCAGGCTCTGAGCTGTCAGCACAGAGCCCGATGCAGGGCTCGAACCCACAAACCATGAGACCATGATCTGAGCTGAAGTCAGATGCTTAACTGACTGAGCCAGCCAGGTGCCCCTATACTCTCATTTAATAATCTATGAAAAATAACATCAGAGATGATAGCAAAGGAAAATAGAGCAGAGAAAGTGATAGAGACGGAGGGCCCAGCTGGCAACGAAGGGCCTGCCTCTGTTAGTGTGTTTCTGAAGCTGGTGTCGGCACTGGCCGCCACTGATGTCAGACAGGTGAAAGGGAACAGCATATACAAGGGTCCTGGGGCAGAGGCACAGGACAGGGAGTGAGGCCTGGGTGAAGGAGTCTAGGGGGAGGCCGGGCCCCCTCAAGATCACCGTGCTGCCCACAGGGAGGTCCAGCTGGATACTAGGGGGGACGGGAAGCGTGGGCTTCCACACTGTCCCTTCACTGCGTACCCTAAGCTCAGCTCTCTTCCCTCGGGTCTGTGGGTGTCCTGGTACATTTGTGAGGCTGGAACGCTGAGGCCCCTGTGCCTGAGCAAAGCCTGTTTCAGGAACATGTTTCCTTCCTTCTTGGTTCCCTCAGGGCCTTCCTCTACCACACAGATTGAAACTCTAATTCTCCCTAAATGTAAAAGACTTTCTAAGACCTATGAAATCCACTTCCATTCTTCTGGATGGGGGCAAAGACTTTATTTTCCCATCCTCCCAGGATGCAAGTGAAAGTATTTACATTCCCTTCTTCCTGGAGCAGCAAATCCGTCAGGCTTCCCAATCTGGAAAGTCCCGATGTGCACTTTCGGGCTCACGCCAGAGAATCCAAAGTGAGCAGCACGGGGCGCCTGGGGGGCTTAGTCGGTTAAGCGTCCGACTTTCGCTTAGGTCATGATCTCGCGGTTCGTGGGTTCGAGCCCCGCGTCGGGCTCTGTGCTGACTGCCAGCTCAGAGCCTGGAGCCTGTTTCAGTCTGTGACTCCCTCTCTCTCTGACCCTCCCCTGCTCACGCTGTCTCTCTCTCTCTCCTAGAAATAAATAAAAAACATTAAAAAAAAAAAAAACAAAGTGAGCAGCATGGCCTGCGTCAGTGCAGGGGTGCCAGCGCCACAGCGGGTGGCACGTGTCTGGGACGTGTCTGAGCCCCGGCCTCCCTATGAAAGGCCTGGAAGGGTCTGGAGGCGGCTCAGGAATGCTGAGATCCCGTGGATCCAAGGATCCGCACCCTCACTGGTCTGTCGCTACGGTGACGCACAGAAGCCACGACACCGGCTGTCTGTCTGCAGAGAGCAGAGCAGAGAGAGCTCGGCCCGAGAGCCAGGATGGGAAACCACCTGGTGTCAGGGACAGGTGAGCAGATGGAGAAGATGTGCGGCCTGCGTGCAGCACAGCTTTCTTCTGCCTGGAAAAATCAGGAAATCCTGCCATATGCTGTAGCTCTAAGAACGAGGTTTCCCTGGTCCCACATATGCCCCAGTGCACAGTGGCCTGAGTGCCCGCAGATCCCCCGTTCCGGGCCTCCGAGCCCGGAGTCCGTGTCCCCATCAGACCCACGGACGCCAAGGTAAGCTCACTGATGCCACAGCTGGGTTACTTTAGTCTAAAAGCCAACCCGTTTCTAGGCTGGCAGGTTGAATTTTTTAAATTTATTTGTTCAGTTGACTGGCTGTCTCTTCACCTGACTTTTAGAGTTTAGTGATGGCAAAACTTCATCTCTTCTGAGGGAAATTACATGTCTTTTGTCATTTGGTAATGAGAACAGTGTGGCTTATAACACTTCTAGCGTGAATGCTTACCAGAAGGACGCAAACTTTGAGTTCAGCCCCAGTAATCATGTCCGCCTGTATGGCGGGCATGCTTGTCTCCTCCTCTTTGCTCTGCTTGATTCGATACTTTCAAATTTGTCCATATTATTCAATGTATGTTCCAATGTAAACAAACCATCCATGTATTTTTAAATTTTTTAATGTTTATTTTTGTGTGAGAAAGAGACAGAATATGAGCGGGGGAGGGACAGAGAGAGACGGAGACACAGAATCTGAAGCAGCTCCAGCCTCTGAGCTGTCAGCACAGAGCCCGACACGGGGCTCAAACCCATGAACCATGAGATCAAGACCTGAGCTGAAGTCAGATGCTTAACCCCGACTAAGCCCCCCAGGCGCCCCCAGGCTGTAATCTTTTAAACCAGTTCTGGAAATCATCCACTCTGGTCACATCTGTTGGTCCTTCTTTGGTTCTATTAACTGACATTCAAATCTTCCAATAAAAAGTGTAGAATTCATATTCTTTTCATACCACAGGAGTACGGAGCCCAGAGTCCTTGGAAGCCTGTATTCAGGAACCATCTGGATCATATTATACGTTGATTTGTTGTTGGCTTTGAAAATGGTTTTAGTTTTGCTGCAACCCCATTAAAGGTATCTACGAAGACCCTCTGGTACAGTCTACATGCAGGGCTTTTGAAACCCGGCCCGGCAACAGAAATGCCCTTTGTGTAATGCCTCCGTCAGCTTATGGTGCACAAAAATGTAATCACAGGCTTGAGTCGCTAATCATTCCTTATAGCACCTGAAATATTGTAAAGAGATGAAGACAGTAAGAATGTCCAATTCCTTGGCTATTTAAACTCACTGGTCATTTCCAATGGATTTCCCCAACAGAACCCAGGAGTCCGCAGCTGACCGGCTTGCTTGGGGATGTAACAGTCGGACTTTCTTCCCGGTTCGGGCCCTGCCGGCAGACGCCCCAGCCGGTGGGCTGTGCCCCAAAGACAGGCTCATGCATTAGCTTCAGTAGTGGGTGCCCCATTATGACCAATGTCCTTTTAAAGGGAGGCTCCCCAAGTGCATGTACCACAAGTCTTCACAGCAAGGCAGCGTGGAAAGAGTTAGTCTTATTAGAGGATTTTTGCTCCGTAATTCTGGAGTGAACGAGCTGAAGGCCGTTCTGTGGCAGTTAAGCATGAATGCGCTCATTTCGCGACGGGCCCCCTGTGTGACTTGCACCCGGGGAAATCCTGCATGGCCCCAGCTGCCGGGACAGGAAACCGAGCTTCCGCTTGGGGGTGGGGGTGAGGGTGGGCAGCTCTTCCAGACAGAGAGTACTTCTTGGAGGATAAAGGACAGAAGGAAGCCAGACCCCCTCCGACATTTTGCTGTCAGTGTAACAGTCACACTTAGAACAGTTAGGAGGTTTCCAGTTTGTAGAACAGCTGAGAAAGGGTAGGTTTGGCTGCGCGCGAGGAGATGGGAGTTCGATCCCTCAATTAGTCTGTTTCCACCTCCTGACTTTCCCCGCACCTGGCAGCCCGCAGGCTCCGGTTCTGGAAGTGAGGGTGCTGGGCAGGCCTCTCAGCTCCAGGCTCCTGCTTGAGAAGAGAGGTCTCGTCTGTCAGGGTCCACGTCTGTGAGGGTCCCAGTTTGTAAGGATCTCAGTCTGGGAGGCTCCCTGTCTGGGAGGGTCCCCATTTGTGAGGGTTCCTGTCTGGGAGGGTCCCCATGTGTGTGGGGAGAGGGTCTCTGTTTGTGAGGGTCCCTGTTTATGAGTATCCTCATTTGTGAAGGTCCCCGTTTGTGAGGGTCCCCGTCTGGGAGGGTCCCCGTCTGGGAGGGTCCCCATCTGTGCGGGTCTCCATCTGTGCGGGTCCCCGTCTGTAGAAGTATCAGCAGAGCCAGATGGGAAAGATGGTGAAAATATTTTTGCACCCATGTGAACAGGAGGCCAGCCACATGCTTGCCAGTTTTCTCTGGTCCCCATGGGACCCGGTTACGGGAGCCTCGGATGTGTATGGAAGCCCTGGGAATGACTGGGCGGCACAGGGGCCCCGCGGGACCTTCCCTGCTTCACACTTGCAGGGGTTGGTTGTGCGAACCCCCCTCTGCCAGAATCCCATGTTTCTCTGAGGTCTCGCGAGGAAGCCCATCCTGGGAGGAGTGTGCCCAGCGCCGTGGCCGGCGTCTCTCTCCATCGTGGGTTCCCAGCCCGCCACGGTTCCCTGCCTGTCCCCGGCTCGCAGGTGGCGGGGGCCTCCCAGGCAGGCCCCCCTCCTTCCAGCCACGTCCACTGCTCTGCCGACCGGAGGCCACCAGCTGTGGGTATGCTGAAGCCTGAGACCCAGAAGTAGCCTCACACTTTTGGGGTTTTTTTTGGCCCACACTGTGCTTTCAAAAATAATGTAAACACTCCTAACATGTAAAATTTGAGAAGTGTTCATGTTCAAAACGTCTGGATTCTGGCTCCTCCAGAAAAGTCAGGGGCCCCAGCCCTCTAGCACGGTAGGGACCGCCTGGGCTGGGAAATGGAACCTTACGGGTTGGTCATGAGCTCTTTGCTCACCCAGGCTCCTCCAGGCCCCTCCAGGCCCCACCACTCGCTCACCACCCGGGGCGCAGGAGGCTGGCAGTGGCCACCCTGCTCTAGAGGAACGACGGTGGCCTTGTCCTCAGAGCAACGGCCAAGTCTCAGGGTGAACCTGGGCCACTGCCCTGCCTGATGGTGGAGCTCCCACTCCTCATTGAGTCCCCGAGGCTCACAGACAGAGCCTTTGACTCACTACTATTTTCTTAATTTACAAGGTCAGCACTGGAGGAATTTCTCCCAGAGGAAAGCCCAGCCAAGGATACAAGACAACACAGAGGAGGGGCCTGGGACACGAGACACGACAACTTCAGGGTTGTGAATTGTGTAAATTCCAGTTAGCATATACTGTGATAATTGGTTTCAGGAGTAGAGTTCAATGATTCATCACTTACATAGAATGCCCATCACCCATCTAGCCGATCCCCCCCACCTCCCTCCATCAACCCTCAGTTTGTTCTCTATCTTTAAGAGTCGTTCATGGTTCATGTCTCTGTTTTGTTCTTAATTAAGAGTTTTTTCCTTCATGACACCAAAATCAAAGGTAACAAAAGCAACATTTCTTGAAGGGTGGGACTATGGCAAACTGCAAATCTGCACAGCAGAGGAAACCATCAACAAAATGAAAAGGCCACCTACTGAATGGGAGAAAATAGTTGCAAACCATATAAGGATTTAATATACAAAGTATATAAAGAACTCATACAACCCAGTAGAAAAAAGCCCAATTAAAAAATGAGCAAAGGACCTGAATAAACATTTTTCTTTTTTTTTAAACTTTTTTTTTTAATGTTTTATTTCTAGGAGAGAGAGAGAGAGAGACAGTGTGAGCAGGGGAGGGCCAGAGAGAGAGGGTGTCACAGACTGAAACAGGCTCCAGGCTCTGAGCTGGCAGTCAGCACAGAGCCCGACGCAAGGCTCGAACCCACAAACCGCGAGATCATGACCTAAGCAAAAGTCGGACGCTTAACCGACTAAGCCACCCAGGCGCCCCAAAACTGTCGTTTTAAAAAGGTGGGAGACGACCTGTCTTGGCGAATGAGGGCAGGCGTCGGGTGCAATTGGAAGACGTCCTCCATGGGGGGCAGGGGTCATGGAAACCGGCCGGTACAGCTGCTTCTCGTCCTGGCCGGGGAGATGGGCTCGGCCAGAGCCTTGCACGGACCGCCTTGTCTCGGGGGTGCCCCGCCCTCCCTTTCCCTATGACTATCCATGTTCAAGAAGAGAAAACAAGTTAACAACTGCCTTGGTGGACGCTGGTATATGGCCCCGTCTCCTTCCCGCCGGCCGACACTCCCCAGCTGCTGAGAGCACTTACCTGTTGTCCACAGGTCCCTCCTCGGGAACTGCCCTCCGCAAAGGGCACTGCCCCATCTGAGGTCATCCCCCGCCCCTGGAGGGTGCAAGGCCCGGACCCCTTACCTCGTGGCATGTTGTCTCAGAAAGGCCATGCCTGCTCAGAACTGGGCTCACTGAGGCTGCGGCTGCACCGGCATCACGGCCAGCTCCGCCCCACTGCCCCAGAAGGGGTCTCCCCACAGGGCACCTCAGAGATCCCGCCACAAATCTTCAGACTCTGTTCCCTATGGAATCCCAACAATAGCTTGGCTCTGCCACCTCATTTTCTTTTTTCTTTTTTTTTTTTTTTTTTTTTTTTTTAATGTTTTATTTACTTCTAGAGAGAGAGACAGCGTGAGCAGGGAGGGTCAGAGAGAGAGGGAGTCACAGACTGAAACAGGCTCCAGGCTCTGAGCTGGCAGTCAGCACAGAGCCCGACGCGGGGCTCGAACCCACGAACCGCGAGATCATGACCTAAGCGAAAGTCGGACGCTTAACCGACTAAGCCACCCAGGCACCCCATTGCCACCTCATTTTTCACAAGAATGATGCAAATCTATCAAAATGTCCATCATAAAACACTCATGCGCTGGCAGAGAGGTTTTCTCATGGAGGGTGCTATTAACTGGCATTGACAGAGGGAAGCTTTTTTTGTTCAACGGTGACAGAATTCACATGCCATCAAAACAGCAGTCAAGCAATTTCCTGGAAACAAAATTTTAAAATTTATTATTTTGAAGCATAATTGTCTGTTTTGGGCAGGTTCTTAATTACTTGAAACTTACGGCCATTAAATTCCAGGGCATGCTTGAATTCAACATTGCAGCGCTTCCTTTCCAGGGGGCTCGGAACGATATCGTGAAGAACGATCTTGCCTTCACGCGCACTGTGAGTCGTCCCGTCAAAGCCACGCTGTGCCTGCGAGCTTGCAGCCGACATTTAGAAGAAACACACAGTGCTTCAGAGTGGACTCTGGAGGTGAGGCATTCTGGGTGCATGTGAGCAGCCCGGGCAGGGAGTGGGGTGAGGGGCAGATGCAGGGACAACCTGGTCCCTGTCCGCGCCTGACAACGTCCCCGGCGCCGCACGCGTTCTAGAATCCGTTTCAGAGTGATGCCACTGGAGATCTAAAGGCGGGCTGAGGGAACAAGCCAAAGTGGAGTGATTTGGCGAAGATGCATTTCCTCTTCTGGCTGCCCAAAGCTGCCCACGCTTGCAAGGCTGCGTCCCAGCCCCGAGGAGTGTGGTCCCGAGTGGAGAGTGCCCCCTGCTCAGAGCAGCGCACCAGCGTGTGACAGGCACTTCTCCAGACCAGCCCTCTCCTGCCCTCCCTAGTCCGCGTAACGGGGTGTGATCGGCGGTCCGGCCGGCAGCAGGCCTTCCTCCAGGGGTGTGGCAGGGAGGGCGCATTGCTCACCCCGAGCCCCTTGAGGAAGGTCACCAGAGCCATGTGGCCAGGTCACACTCTGCAAAAGAAGCCAGGGTGGGGCAAAAAGCAAGCAAGGTATCAGGGACACAGGGTCGCAGTGAGTGGAGGCAGGCCACTGTGTCAGCCAGTCCAGGTGAGCAGAGCTCTGCTGTGAAGGAAGGAGGGAGGAAGGAGGGAGGGAGGAGGGACAGGCGGAGGAAGGAGGGAGGAAGGAGGGAGGGAGGGAAGGGCAAGCGTTGCCAGTATTTAAAAAAATAAATCCCACATTTTGCCATCTACAGGAGGCATACTTGAAATAAAAATTCTAAGTGTAGGAGAATTAACTGAGTGTTGCTGGAGGGGAGGGGGATGGGCTAAATGGGGGAGGGCCATTAAGGAGGACACTTGCTGGGCTGAGCAGTGGGTGTTGTAACTGATGAAGCAGTAAATTCTATTCCTGAAATCATTATTACACTATATGTTAACTAACTTGGATATAAATTTAAAAAAAAATTTTTTTAATGTTTTATTTATTTATAGGAGAGAGAGAGGGACAGCGTGAGCAGGGGAGGGTCAGAGAGAGAGGGAGTGACAGACTGAAACAGGCTCCAGGCTCTGAACTGGCAGTCAGCACAGAGCCCGACGCGGGGCTCGAACCCACGAACCGCGAGGTCATGACCCAAGCGAAAGTCGGACGCTTAACCGACTAAGCCACCCAGGCGCCCCTTGGATATAAATTTTTAAAAAATAATTTAAAAAATTGTAAGTGTAGGGGTACCCGGGGGGCTCAGTCGCTTAAGCATCCAACTCGATCTCAGCGCAGGACATAATTTCACAGTTTGTGAGTTCAAGCCCCACACTGGGCTCTGTCCTAACAGTGCAGAGCCTGCCTGGGACTCTCATTCTCTCCCTCTCTCTGCCTCTCCCCTGCGCATATGTGCTTACTCTCTCTCTCTCTCTCAAAATATATAAACTTCAAAACCTTAGTAAGTGTGTTAGAAGGGAAAGTGCCGTGCTGGTGCTGACGGAAGCACCCGGTAAAATGTGCTCTTATGAAGGTCGGAAGACCGTCTGCTGAAATCCTAGAAATGACCCTGAAATCCTTTGGCCTCAGAAGCGTGCACAGCCCGCTGAACAAGGGCGGGGCCTACCGTACCGTCCTGATGAAGGGGGACCCAGAGCTGGCACTGAGACGACACCCCAGATTGAGGCTGTCAGCAAAGGTAGATCTCAGCGTCCGGCCAGAGTGTCAGGATGGACTCTGGTGGGAGTCCGAGGAATGCGGCCCTCACAGGAAGCCGGCCCAGCCCCGGGCAGGAGCTCAGCTCAGAGCGCGCACGGGCATTTCGTGGCTTAGCCCCCAAACGTTTCCAGTGGTGTGTGACCTGCTTTTCCTAAGTTTGCCGACGGCCAAGCACACACGTGATGGGCTTCCTCTTTCTCCCGCGCCCGCCCCTGTCCCCTCCCTGACTTAGCCCCAGCTCAATACAGACGTTCCCTCTGAGGATGTATTTTTAATTTTTTTAAATGTTTATTATTATTGAGACCGAGAGAAACACAGCGTGAGCAGAGGAGGGCCAGAGAGAGAGAGATACAGAATCTGAACAGGCTCCAGGCTCTGAGCTGTCAGCACAGAACCTTATGCGGGGCTCGAACCCACGAGCCACGAGATCATGACCTGAGCTGAAGTCGGAAGCTTAACCAACTGAACCACCCAGGCGCCCCTCTCAGGATGTATTTTTAAACTGGTAATATTATGTCTCCAAAAGGCAACTACAGAAACATCAGCGGTATAGCAAGAATAAACTGACAAGTTCTCTGACAACAGCCAGCTCCCGCGTCACGAGAAGTAAAGATTCAGCTAAATAAGATCAATTTTCCACCCAACTTAGAGACGAGGTCTCCTTCTAAAAGTGGCGTTTTATCCACGCTAACCGCCCCCTCTAACCGCATAGCTAGAGGCATTGGGAATGCCAGGTGTGTCCGACCAGCATGGACCCCGTGGAGGAGGAGCAGATGGCTTGGGCTCAAAGGGGACTGTCGCTCGGGGAAGCTGAAATCAATGTATGTCGCATCCTGTCTGAAGAGCCAGTGTTAGTCAACGAGAAACATCTACCAGAACCGTGGACGGAGGGGCTGACAGTCAGGACTTCCCCGTGTCCCCGCGTCGCGCGGCCTGCCGCTGTCCCGGCGGAACGCACTTGAGGCCCGGCCCAGGAACGGGCCTCCGAGGCAGCATAGGACTCGCAGCTTCTGGGGCAGAGTTGCATCCCAGGGCTGCTTGCCAGCTGTCAAGATGCTATCCGAGCACCTTACACGCACTTTATCTGCCACCCAGAACAGCCCCCTAAGAACAACTGACGTCCAGTACTGAAGGGAGGATGTGTTGGAGAGAAGAACTGAACTTCTGTCCTTTACTCACTGGACAGTAGTAAACTGGTGTTTTGGTTTATACATCAGTCTCTTGAGAATTTGGTTAACTTGAGTTTAACTATGGCTGCCAGCCTGGAGTGGGGGCCCTACCAGGGAGCCAGTTCCTAGAACACCGTCTGAGTAGCCAGCAGGCACCTTCTTTGGCATCAGAGTGTGGCTGAGGCTTTAACATTGATGAAAGTGACAGAAAATTCAGAATCAGCCCTCCACCAATACCGCAAAGACCCTCCTGTATATCATTTTCCATCAGAAACCGTTTTCTCCGGGGAGGAAAGTTCCTACATGTTTTGTTTTCTGGGTCACCCTCAGCACAAACCTCTCCTTCAGAACTAGGTATCCCAGAGGGAGGATTTAGTAATACACAGACGCCCTCATTCCTCTTGGAAAAAAACTGTCACTTATCTTATTGCAAATTATCTAAATCATAGTTTAATTCATTACAAGTCGCCGGCAGCAATACTGGAAACTATTCTGCCTGAGCAAGTGCACACAGTGTGGATTCATGAGGTCATTGAGATAAGCTTCAGGGTCAGTAATAACACCGGAAATAAGGAACTCATTTTAAATAATGACCACAGTTTCTAGAACTCTCTTCACCTTGTATTTGTCTAAAAAGCTTTCCCCCCATTGAAGTTTTAACATTTAACATTGGTACAAGACAGTTCTTCCAGGTATGTTCCTTTCAAAGTGATTTTATTATGCATTTAGTTCTCCTAAAATGTGCCAAATTGACAAAGTACGATGTCTCAATTCTAAATGTGTAAAGTTGAAAGTTTATTAGAAAATTAAGTTTTCGGGCACCTGGGTGGCTCAGTCAGTTAAATGTTTGACTCAGGTCATGATATCGCGGTTCCTGAGTTTGAGCCCTGTGTCAGGCTCTGTGCTGACAGCTCAGAGCCTGGAGCCTGCTTCAGATTCTGTGTCTCCCTCTCTATCTGCACCTCCCCTACTCAGGCTCGCTCTCTATCTCTCTCTTTCAAAAACAAACATTAAAAAAAATTTTAATAAAAATAAATAGGGGCACCTAGGTGGCTCAGTCAGTTAAGCATCTGACTTTGGCTCAGGTCACAGTGTCACAGTTTGTGGGTTCGAGCCCCACATCAGGTTCTGTGCTGACAGCTCAGAGCCTGGAACCTGCTTCAGATTCTCTGTCTCCCTCTTTGCTCCTCCCCAGCGCAGGTTCTGTCTCCCTCCCTCTCTCTCTCTGTGTCTCTTTCAAAAATAAACGTTAAAAAAAATTTTTTTTAAGGAAAAAAATGGACATAGATTTAGGCAGATCATTAGCCCTGAGGGCCTGGGCCAGAGCTACAGCCTTCCAGAGCCTGAGAAACCATCTGTGATTTGAAAAAGGGATGAAAAAAAAATGCGCATTCCAGAACTAATCTGTTTATCTGTTTACAAAATATAGCCTTGGGTTGTGAACTGTGAACTTGACTGCAGCTTTGTCTGATAGAGTATGCGCTTAACAAATGCTCAGTGAGCATCTCCTGGGACCCACACACTAGTCTCAGTCCCCGCTTTCCCCAGGCTTTAACTTTAGGGGAAGAGACAAAAAATGACAAACATGAAGTCGTGTAAGGCCAGAACTGTGAATGGAAACCGGGCAGGTAGGAAGACCCAGGAGTCAGGGGGTGGTGACCTCTGGCAGAGAGCTGTGTGAGGAGGAACCCCAGCATTGGAAGGAAGAAGAATAAATCACAGACATAACTCTAGATTTTCTAGTTACCACTTTATGAAACTAAAAAGAAATAGGTGGGCTTAATTTTAATACTGGAGGGGCACCTAGGGGGCTCAGTGGGATAAGCGGCCAACTATTGATTTCAGTTCTGGTTGTGATCTTGCAGTCATGGGATTGAGCCCCACAATGGGCTCTGCGCTGACAGCACAGAGCCTGCTTGGGATTCTCTCTCTCTCCCTCTCTCTCTGCCCCTGCCCCCCCCACACACACTCTCTCTCTCTCTCTCAAAATAAATGCATACATAAACTTAAAAAGTTAAAAAAAATTTAACACTGCATTCTATTTAACCGAATATACCAAAATGTTATTATTTTAACATGTAATTGACATAGACAATTTTACTGAGATTTTTGCTAAGTGGACATGAGTGAAACTGATCGAAATGGATCTGGACCAGAGCATAGCATCAATCTAGGGGAAGTGGGTTTTATCAATGCTTTTGGCCAGTTAGGACTTGGAGAAACCATTTAGCTTTCTTTTGAGAATCTTTTCCTAAGGTACAGGGCAGAGGGTTCCTGATTAGAATATTTGGGAGTATCTTGTATGAGTTATTTTAGAATTACTTTTTTAGATAACTCGTAATTTCTAGTATTAGTTTAAAAAGGCTGCTATATCCAGTCCCCCAGAGAATTTGTGCCCATAAAATGTACACTCACTGGAAAGGAAGTAGGAAGCAGAGAGTTAGATTCTGTGGGACAGATGGTCTACCTACTGCCAACAGCTCACACGTGTACCTCTTCTGTGAATGCTCATCAATAGCTCAACACAGCATCTTCAGAAGAGGTGCCGATGGACCTGGTGGCTGCCACTGACCATGGACAGAGGACCGTGGTGCCTGTGCTAAATGGCACTAAGTCACAGTCTTGCTGGAGGCCCGGTAGCCAGCCCGTGTTTCTAGGAATCCGCCCTGGGACAGAGGAGGGAGTGACACACGGGAGCACTAGAAGGCACGGTTTCCCAACTATAAGGAGAAGAATGACCTGGATCCTCGCTGAAATTACAGATTTGGGGCCCAAACTGGCAAAGTCTTGCTTGGGCAACCACTGGGGATTGAAGTGAAAACCTTAGTACCAAGGAGGAAGAGAAAAAACCTAGGGTTCTAGGTGCTGCCTTCCCCCTCCTCCCTCTGCCTTGCACCTCCCAGTGCCTCCCTACCCATTTACAGCAAGGGAGACGGGGACATCTGGGTCAGGGCAGACGCTTCTTCTATTTCTTGGCTACTAGGGATCCCAACCCCAGATTTCAGAGTCCACCCGCTGTTGGCAAAGAAAAACTACTTTGTCTCTGGTGGTGTGTCAGCAATTATTAAAGTGAGTGTCCCGGGACACCGTGAAATGCTGAAACAGGAAAAGCTGCTGTGGCTCTTAGTCTCTGTGAGATGGTCATCTATGTAGCAGACTCTCTGGGAGCCAGGATGTGCTGGACTCCTCTGTCCCATGGGCTGAACTATGGTGTAATTAGAATATGGAAAAGACAGGAGCAGACATGTCCTGAGGATGAAAATAAGACAAGCCCAACACCATTCGCCGGGAGAGAAATGCAAATTAAAACCACGTGGGCTATCACTACAGACCTAACAGAAAGGCTGAAAGGAAAAACACAGACGATACCAAATGCTGGTAAAGATGCAGAGAATCACTCATACATGCCGGGGGGGTGGGGGTGACTTTGTGCAGTCACTCTGGAAAACGGTGTGGCAGTTTTTACATTACTAAACATAAATCACCATATGACCAAGCAAGCAAACCCTTGGACATTTATTCCAGAGAAATGCAAGCTTATGTCCACACAAAATCCTATATGTAAACGTTCAGAGCAGCTTTATTCATAACAGCTGAAAAGTATAAAAACCCCAACTGTCCTTCAGAGAGTGAAGAGTCACACAGACTCTGGGGTAGGTCCATACCATGGAATTCTACCCAGCAATCAAAAGAACTAATTATTTATGCAACAGATTACAAGGAGTTCTACTGAGTGGGAAAACATCCAATTCCAAAAGGTTACTGTTAAAAGACAATTCAACTAGGTAAATTTTAAAGATCTTCTTGGCTTTATTCAGTGATCCACGAATTGGCCAGCATCCCATCAAGCAGATAGAAAGGAGACCCATGGCAGACATGGTACAAAATGGAAGACTTTTACAAACAAGTTACAAGCAAAGAGTGGATTGTTTTAGACAAGGCCACCTTCCTTTGGGGGAAGGCTGAGGGTCTATCAGGCAGATGCCCTCACTAGTGCTGACCAGGTAATCCCTGACTGACTGCTTAAAATTACACTACTGGGGGGCTCCGGAGTGGCTCAGTCAGTTAAACGTCCAACTCGTGGTTTTGGCCCAGGTCATGATCTCATGGTTTTGTGAGTTCAAGCCCTGTGTCAGGCTCTGCACTGACAGTGTGGACCCTGCCTGGGATTCTCTCTTCCTCTCTCTCTGCCCCTTCCTCACTTGCATTGTCTCTATCTCTCTCAAATAAATAAGCTTAAAAAAAAAAAGATTACACTTCTGAGAGAAACTGAAACCTGTTATGTTAGTATCTTGGTTTGGTGACATGAGCTTACCACCAAGTGACTCCATTTGGGCCTGTTTTCTCTTTTTAACAATACCTTATGATTCCATTTATATGTCACTCTGAAAATGTCAAAATTATAGAGACAGAGTACAGACTGGTGAAGAGGAGTGATTGCCCAGGTTAGGGATGGGGTGGAGAGGATGGGCCACCCAAGAGGGTCTTGGGTGATGCAAGTGCTATGTCCTGTCAGTGTCAATGTCCTGGTGTGACATCATCCTGTAGTTCTGAATGATGTCACCCTCTGCGGAAATTGGGTGATGGGTGCTCAAGATATCTCTGTATTGTTTCATACAACTTCATGTGAATGTAGTTTTCTTTAATGAGATGTGGTATAACTGTAGGTGTCTTACACACCTCAGCCTGCCCACGCCCACGTGTCTGCTTACCTCATAGACATTCCAATTCCTGAACTCTTCTCAATGACAATTAAATGACCCCAATGATTAATTCACCACTTAAAAGTTACTAGCTGCTGTTTTGTCAAAAAATTTATCATTTTTACTCATTTCCCTTGTACATGTTACCAAGGGCACACAGGCAAAAGTTCTGTCTAACCTTTTTTAGTTCTATCTAAGCAACACTTATGGTAGGAAATGGGGATTCTGAGATGGTTTTGCTGAAGCATGAATGACACAATAAGGAGAAGACGTAGATGGTGCCGTGGGCAACGAGACTCAGAGGCTGGGAGACGGTGCCCCCAGAGCAATGGCAGTAAATGAGATATTTCAGGTAGGCAAGATTGCTTCACTGACAGTGTCTATAGTTTGCAAGCCGGTGCAACCAGGGAAGGATTGAGCAGTGAGCGATGAAGAATAAGACCCCCGTGTGCAAGCGAGAAGGACCATGGCATAAATGCTGTCTTCTACTTCATCTTTCCCGGAAGCACAAAGACCCAAGTCAAAAGCAAGTGCACAGCCAGCGCACTGAGCAAGCCAGCTCTGCAGCTGAACAGGCCGTAGGTGCTCCCGGTGAGTCACAAATGAATAATGGAACACTTGAAAGGGTAAGACATTTGTATAATTATGGAGCCTGCTGCGGAAGGAGCAGCTGTAATGAAAGCCACAGGGAAAAACTCAAAACACAGCATTCTGGGTAATCACCTAATCACACTTTTTAACAAGAGAAAAGCCCTTTCAGGCATGTACCTTTCATTCTTTTAGAAGCTCATTGCTGGGCTTCCAAAGAACAAAATTAAATCCAATGAATATTCTTTAGAATTTTCTTCACTCGTTTGGAAAAATTAAATGTTCCAGAACAAAACAAAACATCAAGTTCTACAGTTTCCCATAAAAGATGCTTTTCTTTGTCCTGAGCTCAGAGCTTTCTGATCTAGAAACCGGTGTGATTATCATCTGCAAGGCAGACCAGGCTCAGGGCCTCGGACCCCCACCGCTCTAGGACTGCGTCCCACACGCTTGCTCCATGGCCACCATTTCCACTCAGCACTGGCTGGGCAGAGTCCCTCCATCCACAGCTTCAGATGATGCTTGAACCATGGGGCGCCCGGGTGGCTCAGTCGGTTAAGCGTCCGACTTCACCTCTGGTCATGACCTCACGGTTCGTGGGTTCGAGCCCCGCGTCGGGCTCTGTGCTGACAGCTCAGAGCCTGGAGCTGCTTCAGATTCTGTGTCTCCCTCTCTCTCTGCCCCTCCCCTGCTCGTGCTCTGTCTCTGTCTATCTCAAAAGTAAATAAAAACAAAAAACCAAAAAACAGATAATGCTCGAACCGTATGCCATTTAATGCAAAACACAGAATGAGCTCCCGATTTCTCACATTCATTCCTGACGCCCCATGGAAACACTCTAACAGAAAGGAGCAGCAGCACAAACATGCACCGTCTTCTCCGTGAGTTACGCCAGTTCCTCCCCCATCTTCCTCCTTGTCCCAGTTATGGATTGCTGCAAAAATTACTGTGATAAAACAACATCCACTCTATTATGCTCCTTGGACTCGGCACTCAGGAATTTAGGAGACCCCTACAGGGTGGCCTGTCCACTCCATGGTGTCTGGAATCTCCAGCTAAGAGGACCGAAATGGCAGGGGTTTCTTTCCTACCTTCTCCAACACCTGGCCTGGGGTGGCCCAAAGTGGGGCCTCACCCAGGCCTGGAGCTCTTGCAGGTGGCTTCTCTGTGAGGTTTGAGCTTCCTCCTAGCATGGCTGCTTCAGGTCCGGGAAGCTTCTTACATGGGGTTCCCCTTTCAGTGGGGTGGTCTATGTTCCCCCTTTGCTCATGGCTGCTTTCACCAACAGAATATGGTGGAGAAGACCCTGTGTGGTGTGAGGCCATACTGCATCCGCCGGCTTCCACACTACCCTCTAACTGACCACACATACAGGGACCAACCAAGCCGGCCCAGACCAGACGGCCAGCCCAGATGACTCGGTAATCAGGTGTGTGATAATCCGGTGGTTGTGGTTTGGCTTCAAACCATTCACTCTTGGAAGCTAATGGATATGCAGATATGTGGGTCAGTTCTTTATGGTGTCGATAGCTTTACCAGACTCTTAAGTCTCGTGAAGACAGGCACCGGGTATCCCTGCTCACCACCTTGTTGCTGGTGTTTAGAACAGCACCTGACACAAGTGGATTCTCAGTAAGGATTTATTGTTGAGTGAATTAAGTGAACAGTCATGCATCTGCACTGGACCTATTTCTATACTGTTCTATACTGTCATAATCATGTCTATACACTGTGTATGGACCTGACTTCTAGATGAAATCCAGAAAATTCATATATGGCCAGGGGACCAGACTCAATGACATTAATTTTGATGATATAAAAATAAATGCATACTTATGTTGGATATGTTCTGGAACAGAGCTAGTGAATCTTATACAGCTTTAGATTTATAAATACCAGTGAGTTGTACCATGGTAGTGGGTGAGTTTTATGGTATATAAGCCATACCAGCTGTTAAAAATGGAAAAAAAAATCTTATCACTAAAAAAATAAATGTGTGTCTAGCTGGAAGAATGTGGGCTGCCCAAGGCCGAGAGAAAGATGGAGGGAAAGGAAGGGCCCAGAGATGCCCCATCTCAGCAATTCCTACAGTCTGAAGTTGAGTCAACAAGAAATTCAAGTTCAAGCGTACCATTTAAAGTTAAATACGAACCTATAGGAGCACTAACTGAGATAATGTACCCACAACAATCAAGAGGAAGGAGAGAGGAGTACACGTTAGCTCACTCTCCATCCTCCAAATCAGAAAGTCATCCATCACAATCAAGGTCGAAAAATGGAGAAAATTCAAAATTTTGTTTAAAAATACTTTTTTAATGTTTATTCATTTTTGAGAGAAAAGAGAAAGCACAAGCTGGGGAGGGGCAGAGACAGAGGAAGACACAGAATCCAAAGCAGGTTCCAGGCTGTCAGCACAGAGCCCAACACAGGGCTTGAACTCATGAAAGGCGAGATCATGACCTGAGCCTAAGTCAGACGCTTAACCACTTGAGCCATCCAGCACCCAGTATAATTTGGAATTTTGGAAGTAACCACCAGAGAAACAAAACAGTAATGGTTAAATTTCTGCCATAGGAAAGTTCCCACACATTCCTGGACTAAGTAATAGTTCACACTCTTGTGGCAGAAAAGATGTTGAAAATGATGTATCACAAAAAATGCCCGGGTAGCCCAGTCAGTTAACCATCCGACTTCAGCTCAGGCTATGATCTCATGGCTTGAGAGTTCAAGCCCCATGTCAGGCTCTGTGCTGACAGCTCAGAGCCTGGAGCCTGCTTTGGATTCTGTGTCTCCCTCTCTGTCTCCCTCCCCTGCTCTCTCTCTCGCTCGCTCTCGCTCTCAAAAATAAACATAAAAAAAAAGATGATGTATCATATTACTGCCATGTTTGTGCACATGCTTGTCCATGTGTGTGCTTGATGTTTTAAGAAATTCATAATATCAAAAGGAAAGTTAGCCTTGAGGAAAAATCACAAAGAATCCCCCCATGTATTTATAGTGATCCATTAATTCTCAGCACCAAAATTCAACATTTTGTCATAAAGCATTTGTCACAAGCAAGTTTTCCACCAGGACAGTGGGCCATTTCCAGGAGCCAAGTACCGCACAGCCAGTAAGTCTGCAGGTACGCGTATGGCCAGCTTCAAACACAGACGCAGGAAGAAGAGGCCAAGAGTTAGGATGTGTTCAAGACAAAATCCTGACTTTTCCATCTGTATAGGAACCGGAAATGTATTGGCTGAATAACAAATATCTAGTCTTGGGGAAACGAAAGCCATATTGCTGCACTGTTTGAAATGCGTCCCGCTCAGCCCAAATGTCTGTGGTCCTCAAAATATTACTAAGACCAGACACGATCACAGGACATCTGGTGAGGAAGGATAGATGGCTTTAATTTAATTCCAAATATGGAGAATCCCCAGGGTCCCCATATGAAAGCAGTAGTATTACAAAATCTAATAGATAATTTGTTTTTAGGAAATGTGCAAAAATGTGAATTGTGCCTGAGACAGCCTTCTTCAGCAGTGCTCTGGAAGACAAGACACCCGGAATTCTCTTTAAAGACCACCCTTCCGTAAGACAGTGGCCCTGGGGTGTGTAGATCATTCCTCCACGGGTCACACCTGAAATGCAAATTTCTCACTCTACAGTATCAATTTTACGTTAATGAGCTGGAGAGAGTAAGATTCCAAGCCTTTCAAGTATACATGAAATGCATTGCAATTGTATACTCGTTGCAATAAAGATGCCGATTTAAAATAATAAAGTCCACCTCTCCTTGCCCGACACCCAGGGAAGCAGAGGAAGGGAGCTGCTGACCCAGGAGCGGGCGTTCAGCCACCCAACAGCCAACCCTTCCTGGCCTCTTGGGTTCAAATCTCCCATCCTTTGCCAGCCACATGGTGTTGGATAGGTTACGTGGCCTCTCTGCCTTCACCTTCCCCGTCAGTAAAGAGGAATAGGAGCCCTCCTCGCAGCCTTAGTGAGGAGGGGTGAGCTGCGGGCACGGTCCTGGGTTCACAGGACACGCCGTGAGCTGAGCTACGGTAATTAAGGCAGTGGCTCCCGGGGCCCCAAAGCTCGCTCGCTCTCATCACCTCTGTGCCCAGCACCCCCCGTGCAGCACAAAGGAGTGAGGTCATCCAGAGTATTTGCTGATGCCCCGGGGAAGGTCTCAACGGGGGTTTCCCGTGTTGGGGTTCCGCAGGCCCGCACCGGTGCAGAACTGAGCCAGTAAGCAGCCAATGGATGCCCCTTCTGAAAGATCACCGTGTGTCTCTGCCTTCAATGCCTTAATTATTTTTTTTTTTTCATTATAAGGAGTGTGATGGTTAATTCTGTCTGTCAACCCCACTGGAGTGTCCAGATACTTGGTTAAACATGATTCTGGGCATTTTCTGGGTGACGTAAACACGTAAATCAGCACACCGCAAGGCAGACTGCTCTCCCCTGCGGGCATCCAGTGGCTGCAGCCCCGAAAAGAGCGCACACCAAGGGAGGGAGAATTCCGTATCTCCGCGCGTCTTCCGGCCAGACACGGCCTTCTGCCTTCGGATGTGGACTCAGACCGGCACCCGCACCATCAGCTCCAGCTCCCGTGTCTCCAGCGCACAGACCGCAGACCTTGGGACTTCTCAGCCGCCAGTCACGTGAGCCAAATCCTTATAATAAATCCGTTTGTATATCCTGTTGACCCGTTTCTCTAGAGGACCCCGTTTCTCTGGAGAACCCCGATTAATACAGAGGAATAATACATATTAATGTTAAATATTTAACATATCAAAAAAAGCAATGAAAAAAATCCCCTATAATCTCAATTCTCACAAATCTCTACAGACTTTTTTTTTTAATGTTTTATTTATTTTTAGGAGAGAGAGAGAGACAGCGTGAGCAGGGGAGGGTCAGAGAGAGGAGTCACAGACTGAAACAGGCTCCAGGCTCTGAGCTGGCAGTCAGCACAGAGCCCGACGCGGGGCTCGAACCCACAAACCGCGAGATCATGACCTGAGCGAAAGTCAGACGCTTAACCGACTAAGCCACCCAGGCGCCCCTACAGACTTTTTTTTTTTTTTTTAAGGTTTCCACTTTTCTTAATGTTTTATTTATTTCTGAGAGAGAGAGGGAGGCACAGAATCCGAAGCAGCTCCAGGCTCTGAGCTGTCAGCACAGAGCCCGATGCGGGGCTCAAACCCATGAACCGTGAGATCGTGACCTGAGCCGAAGTCGGACGCTCAACCGACTGAGCCACCCAGGCGCCCCTGATCAGTTTTAGGTCTTAAAGACTGAAGTTCTCGGAGGAAGAGGGAATTCTGCCTTCAGGCTCAAGACTGGGCATGTGGACGGCGCCCTGCAACTTCAGACCTGCCCCCTTCCTCAAATCGTCTCTCCCGCTCTTTCTCCCTCCTTGCCTCGCTCCCGCTCGTTTTACACGCACAGCGTCCGTTTCTCTGGAGAACCCCGACGAACACAGCTCTCCGCACCGGCACGGACGCCTTTGCCCACGTCCCGCTGGGGGGTTTCCGGGCCCGGGGCTCGGAGGAGCGAGCGCAGGGCGCCTGCGCGGCGGCGGACGGCGGGGGAGTGTTCCGGTTCCGCCCGCACGTCCGCGCGGAGTCGTCCCGTTTTGGACATAACGATACCTGGGAGTTAGTTCTGCATTGCCGTTTGGGGAACTTGAGCAAGGGTTGCGGGAGCCGTCTCGTGAATGACCGAGGACTCCTGCCCTCGGTCGTCGATACGCTAACAACCATGACGCGAAAACCCCGTAGACGCCTGGAGCCACTGCTCGGAGTCGAGCCCCAGCCACACCGTCCGTGCTGCCCGTCGGCCTCGCCGGCCGCCCCCCCGGGTTTGGGCACCCGCGCCCCCTCTGCGTCCACACCCAGGAGGCCCGCGTGTCTGTCCAGACGCTGGGTCTGCGCGGCGGGATTAGCGCGCAGCGGCGGCGTGGACCGTGTGAGCGGGACCCCAGAGCGGGGACCATCCCCGTGTCCTGACCGGGACATCGCTCCCTCACTGGCAACAGGGCCGAATCTCGGTTCAGGCCCTGGAATGGTGGTGACTGCAGGCCGGTGCTGAGGCCACGCAGGCGGTCAGCAGCCTGAGTTGTCCCGACCTCACTGCCCCAGTTCCAACCCGCCTGATGTAAACGTGTGAGCAGCCTGTGTCTCCACAGCGGTGCAGCCTATTCCTAAGCGTAAAATGCACCGTTTTCTTGCTGTACTGAATCATAGGGCAGATCTGCTCAAGGAAAAAAAAAACCCAGTGTTAAAAAGCCTCCACCAACACTGGGGGCTACAGTTTTCTGTGTGTGAACACATGCCACCACCAAGAGCGACATATTTACCTCCGTTTCTCGAACTTGTTTGCCAAATCCTAATATATGACCTTCCTAGGCCCTCTGCCCATGAACACCTCAGAGCAATCATTCAACGAGCCCTGGGGTCAGTTACGTCTGTCCTAACCAGGGCACGGTGTGCGCTGTATTAAAGGATTTGCTGTTTAACCATCATTAGCTGCATAGAGCCCAGTATCCAACCCAGAATCCAAACGAGAGCTCATTCTACGACAGTTTTTAACAGTGGAGTTCTCTTGGGGCACCTGGGTGGCTCCGTCGCTTAAGCATCTGACTTTGGCTCAGGCCATGGTCTCATGGTTCATGAGTTTGAGCCCGACGTTGGGCTCTGTGCTGACAGCGTGGAGCCTGCTTGGGACTCTCTCCTCTCTCTGCCCCTCCCCCACTTGTGTGCTCACTTTTTCTCAAAAATAAACAAACAGAAGAAAAAAAAGAATGGAGTTCTCTTTTCCTTTACGTTTCATGGCTGGGACCTAGTCACATGCACACGTGGAAACACGAGCCAGAGGCAGAACTATGACATGACCTCTGAGGGTCTTACGACCGCACTGGGAGCATGGGCGGGAGTGCTGGTCAGAGTGCGTCCAGCTAGCCACATGCCACAATCAGCATGGAGTGGGTCCATGCAATTTTTATTTGGGGGACATTTTAAAACCACCCCTGACCAAACTAAGGAGCCACGGATGTGAAACGGCAGAGGAAATGAGGGAGAGGACAGAGAATCAGACCAGAAGGGAGGAGGGACAGGTACACAGGGCGACGAATGTGGGGCAGGAAGGCTCCTTCTTCAGCTGCCTGAAACGAAGCTACATAGTCAGTAATGGTGATGTGTCTGCCTTGTAGCCGCACTCCCGGACCTTCTGACCCCACTCCCACGTGAGGGCGCCAGGACGGATCAGCGCGGCCCTGTGTGACGTTCACGTCATCCAAGGTTCACGTTGGCTCATCGAGAGCTTTGTCCCTCGGTGATGATGAATGTCACTTGGGTATACAGGCAATGAGTGTGTGATGGTTGGCCGCTGTTCTTGTATTCCAGAAATGTGCTGTTTCATGGACTGTCTGGTGCATTTTGACAAGAATGATCTGGAGAGGGCTATGCACCTGATGTTCCTGCTCTTTCTGGAGAAGCCTGAGGGTTTGGGAGAGGCCATGGTGCTGCCCTTGAATCTGCAGTGGGAACAAACGGTAAGGCTGTCGGGTGACAATGCAAGTAGTACAGCAAATCTTAATACAACCTGTAAGCGTGAGGACAGAGACAGGGAGGAGCCAAGGGAGTTCCGCCCAGTGCTGCTGCTGGGGTCACTGTCCTTCTCCCCAGTAATGTCTACATTCCAGTCCCCTGTGGTGGAGACGAAAATACGACCACATTCTGGGCATCTGCTTGTCTTGGATATGCTAGACCCAGATTCAGGGAAAGCAGTCACTAGGTATAAAAGGAGCAGAGAGATAAAAATCAGGAGGAACCTAATGAAAAAAGGTTGAAGTTCATCATGGAAAGTGCCAGAATAGGGCAGATCTCTAGGTCAGTGGTTCCCAAATGTTGGCATCAGAATCTCGTGAGGTTAGAGCTGCCAGAGGAAAGGCAGACCCCAGTGAAATCTGAATTTCAGAGAAACAGTGAATCAGTTTCAGTATAAGTATGTTCCATGCAAAAATCGGGTTTCTCTAAAATGCAAATTTCACTGTGTGTCCTGTGTTTTATTTGCCGTGTCTGGCAGCCTTACCTAGACCGCCCGTTCAGACGCTGGTTTCTGGGCTACACACTCAGACCCGGCTGGGGCCCAGGAACCTGCGTTTCCAACCTGTTCTCTGGTGATGCCGACGCTGCCGGTCTGGGGGTGCACTCGGAGAATCATGGCCCCGAAAGTCCTCCCCGGGTGATGACAGCTCTGCCTCTCTCTGGTCACCAGCTTGTGGGAGGGACACTCTGGGGGCATGGCCTGTGCATGTCATCTCCCGTCTCCCTGGGAAGCATGTGGCCCTCCGTGTTCAGGCAGGAGTGCTGTGAGCTCCCATGAACCGAGAGGCAGGGCCGGTTTTCTTACGCTGGGCCTTGCGCATCGATGCCCGTCTGCTTGGAGTGCTCAGCAGAGAGGCACGAGGCAGACGGGGGGTCTGGCCAAGCTGTGGCTGCTGAGACACCGGTCCTGCGTTCGCCTGTGCGACAGCTCTCTCCTGCTGCGTCCTGGGGTGCTCGCCACACGCCAGCCGTTCTATGTTGTAGGAGACAGTCTGCTTTTCGACAAGGGGCATTAGTGCCTTGTGCACACAGGGAGTTAGTTATTGCTAAACATTTTATATATTTTTTAAAGTTTACTTATTTACTTTAAGAGAGAGAAAGAGAGCACAAGCCAGGGAGGGGCAGAGAGAGAGGGAGACAGAGAATCCCAAGCGGGCTCCACGCTCAGCGCTGAGCCCAACACAGGGCTCGAACCCATGACTGTAAGATCATGACCTGAACTGATATTGAGTGGGACGCCTAACCGACTGAGCCAGCCAGGCGCCCCTTACTGTTGAACATTTTAAATGTATCAACGTCTTGTTTGTTGGAAGTAGAAGTTGACCGCCAGACTCCAATTACCCTCGGTAGCCACAGCGTGGCTAGTACCTGGGTGGGATCTGTGCCCTTTGGAGTGAGACTCACCTGGTAGAGTTGCTGAGCCATGGACTCACTTCTGACCAGGCTTCTCTGCGTCTCCCATCCAGAAGCCAGTTGCCGCAGCTGCCCTAACCCTCCGTGCTCAGGGCTCCCCAAATTCCTGTGATAGTTCTGACACCCAGTGCCCCAGAGTGAGACTGTGTGTGCACAGAGGGCCTTTACGTTTTAGAGGAAAATGAGGTTCTAGGGTGGCCGTCATCCAACGTAACTTGTGTCCTTATGAACTGAGGAGACCAGGACACAGACAAGCGGGGAAGGACGGTGTCTACACGCCAGGAGGAAGGCCTCAGAAAGAATCAAGCCTGCCGACACAGCCCCCAGAACGGAGAGAAAGAAACCTCTGCTGTTTAGGCTGCCTGGCCATGGTGTTTGTGCTGAGACACCACGTGAGCACGGGGTTTCTTCTACAAGGAAGAAGAATGGACAGCGAATGCACCCCGGATGTGGTGATGAAACTGTAGGATTCCATTTGAAATTTCTCCTTGAACCGACCGGTGATTGAGGATCTCATGCTCCCCTCCCAGCAGATCGTACCGTCTTATCCTTCAGTCCCTCGGTGCTTCAGGCCAGAGACCTGAAACGTGCACACGTCTGAGGGGTGGGCCCCAGGCACTTCGTGTGCACAGACTGACTTACCTCTTGCTGCTTCTGGCTCTAAATGTGCCAAGAATCATCTTTAAAGATGATCTGCATACTATTTTTCTTCTCTTTGCAACATGCAAATCTTGGCCTTGATAAAGGCAATGTTCTTTGCTAATTTGAAGTACAGTGAGACATACAGAAAAAGAAAAAAGATTCCTGACAGACACTGTCTGTTAATCAAGTGTTCAGAAAGCTGCTTGTACTAAAATAACTTGACATTCTTCCCATGTCTTTTATTTCCTCTAATAATGTTTGGTTTTTTTCTACCCTCCACAAAGGTGCTTTCTTGGTAATTACTTTCTCACGTTAGTTGGAAAACTGCTAGAAGTCATAGATCTGATTCATGGTATAATTAGATAGCTTGCACAGAACATTTAAGATCCTTGGACACAAAGTCATGGAGTTTGCATACGACCAGGCTGAGCACAGCCTTCTGAGTACGTGGATCCTGCAAGTCCCACTGTAGTTAACAAATATTTTATTTATTCATGACTTGTGCTGTTAATCACCATGCTGACTTATACCACTCAAAATGACAATTTCATTACAGTACTTTGCTCTCTATATACATGATTAGGGTCATATTTAATTAGCTTCCCTTCGCCCCAGATACTAATCACTTTCTTTGATTAACCGTCTGAGTCATATACACGCTTATGATTTTCTTGCTGTTGGCTGCATGCACAGTTTAACAGGAATAGCTCACTTTGCAAGTTAGGCTGAAGAGTAGCAGATGGTTAGGAAATTAATTTTACAAGTAAGTGGATCCCATTGACTGACAAACAAAATGTAAGGACAAAAGAAAGTAAAAGCAGAACTAAGACCCTTCCCTTCACCCTCCTCAGCTCGATTTTGTGGACATGGACTGCACGCGCATGAAAAGCCCTGTATTAGAAAGACGTACAGCTCCTCGCTGCTTTATTCATTACCAGTTCACGTCATTTAAACTATTATTACTTTTGGGGCTCAGTCAGTTAAGCCTCAGACTTCAGCTCAGGTCATGATCTCGAACCCACGGTTCGTGGGTTCGAGCCCCGCGTCGGGCTCTGTGCTGACAGCTAAGAGCCTGCTTCGGATTCTGTGTCTTCCTCTCTCTATGCCTCTCCCCTGCTCGAGCTCTGTCTCTTTCTCTCTCTAAACATTAAAAATAAATCAATAAATTTTTTAAAAACTGTTACTATTTTTGAGGTCTGAAATGCCACAGCTGAAGGTGGGTTGCAACAATTTAGGATAAAAGTCCTACAGGGGTGAGGGGATCCAGGGCCTGTTGGGGAGGGTTCCCAGTGCACAGGGACCCACCACCCACCTGGAGCCCCCATGGGCCCGATAGCCTGTCTGGAGGTGCTCCCACTGCGCCACCTGGTGGACAGTGTCTTGAACAGATGGCTGAGCACCCCGGCGCGGTTGGGTGGGCTTGACAGAAACGCAAATCCTCAGGCTGCACTGGACCCCCTGGGTCAGACACTCCAGGGCAGAGCCCAGTGTCTGGGCGAGTCTGATGTCACTTGATGTGCTAAACACAGGCCAAAAATCGAACTCTAGGCACAACGAATACACATAAATATCGTCACAAAATTCAGACTACCCATAAGGGAAAGTATGTTGGTGTTTGTAAACAAAAAGCACTCTGAACACAGGTCTGGAAGCATTTTGTTGGGAGTGTGGGTCCTACAGCCCGTCCTCAGAGGAAGATGTGGGGACACAGACATGCACAGAGGGACGCTGGGACGAAGTGGCCATCTCCCAGGGCAGGGTCCAGGCTGCAGGGGAACCGGCCTGCCCACGCCCGGGTCCAGGCTTCCAGGCTCCAGACTGGGAGACAGTCTCTGCAGGTAGGTGTGTCTGAGGTCCTTGGCAGCTGGCGCAGACTAACGCACTCAGTCAAGAACTACTCTCAACAAATGGAAGAGTGACTTAAATGAGAGTTCATTGACCTATCCTGGATAGAGAGTGAGGCCACAGAATCTGTGCATTAGCTCATGAATGCACTGTTGGGGGTGGGAGGGCACCAGCTTCAAGCAAGTTGTCGCTGCAAGGCCGTCTCTCCGTTCCACACCTCTCCGCTCCGAAGGTACGTACAGGTGGAGTTTGAGTTTGGGTGAGAGAGAAGGGCCCCCCTTCACGTCACAGACCGATGTGCCACTGGTTTTGGCAAGCACGGCGCAGCGCGCAGCATGCCACCCAGAGCTGTGATCTGGCGGTGCCCTTGTGAGTCTCCCGCAGACACTGACGCGAGACCGCAGGTGGAACGGATATTGGAGAACCAGCCCGCGGAATTGACGAGTGATCGCAGGTGGACCGGCTGGTGCAGAACCTGCCCCCGTACATTCACATCAGACCGCAGGTGGAACACAGCAGAGAACCAGCCCGAGGACATTGACATGCCAGGTGGACCCGCTGGCAGAGAACCAGCCCCACCGCGTAGGTGTGGTTGCACACTAAGTAGATGAAGGCTATGAGACTGTAAACGTGACCATGAACTACGAAGGCAGAGCAGCAGCAGCTTCCGGGGCGTTGGGGGCGGCCAGGTGCCTGAGGGCTGGCCCACCCGCAGGCGCCCGCCAGCTCCCTCCCAGGCCTCGGCTTCTCCGCCCGCGGCTGCTGGGTGTTGGGCGGCCGACTTCGGCTCAGGTCATGATCACATGTTTCATGAGTTCGAGCCCTGTGTCGGGCTCTGTGCTGACAGCTCAGAGCCTGGAACCTGCTTCAGATTCTGTGTCTCCTTGTCTCTCTGCCCCTCCCCTGCTCGTGCTGTCTTTCAAAAATAAATAAACATTAAAAAAAAATTTTTTTTAAAGAAGCAGCACTCAGAACAAAAGAAAACGGGACATGAGTAATTAAAAAACCAACAGAGTGGTTGGAAGAGAGTCGAGGAGATCTGACAAAGGAGAGTAAAAGTACACAGAGAGCAAAACAAGAAAACGTTAAGGAAATCAGATTAGTTTCAGGAATCCCAGTGTCAAAGGTGAGGATTCCCAGGCCTTCTGTCCCTGCCCCATCTCCTGTCACCCCTGGAACCCGGCCACGTGCAGGCGTGGGCAGAGACCCTCCGGCACCTCCTGCCGCTGTTCCTCAATCCCTCACCCCACCTTTCCAGGAAGGGGGCCTGCCAGGGGCAGTGGCTGCTGCGAGGCCACATGCACTGGGGACACCCCCCAGCAGGGAAATGTGTTCTGGGGACTGTGACACGTTCCCGGGGGGGGGTCCAAGAGGGAAAGTCTCCCTAGGTCTCAACGTTCAGCCCACGGAACCCAAAGGCCACATTTCTTAGCAAATGTCTTTGCCACTTCTCTGCCCTGGACGCGCCGAGGTGGGTGGACGATTCTGCACCTGGTCTGCCTGACCGCCTCCAGCGCGGGCCTAACCGGGTCCGAAGCAGTTCAGAAGTTTCAAGTGGTTCATCTGAACGGTGTGCCGTTAAAGACATTTATAATTAGGTGGAGAGGTTTAATATAAAGGAAAGGGAAGGAGGTTGAATTTGGCTAATTATCTGCTCAGATTCTTTCCTGTAGAGGATTTAATTAGCTGAATGGTTCTCACCCAGATGCTGAAAACAAGACTGTATGTTGTTAAATATTCATTTAGGACATTGTTGGAAATGAGTGCATAATAGTTCATGTTCTAGAAGATCTGTATAATTAACATCCTACGTTCCTTAAACTTTGCAAATTTCTCCCAATTTTTTTCTTTTTTCTTTTTTAGAGGGAGAGCATGAGAGGGGAAGGGGCAGAGGGAGAGGAAGAGAGAGAAGAAGCCTTGTCAAAGGGCTTGATCCCACAACCCAGGATCATGACCTGAGCCAAAATCCAGGGTCAGACATTCACCTGACTGAGCCACCCAGGTGCCCCCCAAATTTTACTGTTACAAGCTTTTATGCATATCCTCAAATATTGCACTATGTGTGATGAATATTTTCATTTTTTTTTTTAATATTTTCATTTTTAACCCAATATACTGGGTAAACAGTAGCATGGCACTTTTTTAAGTTGCGTTACTTTTTAAATTTTAGAATGATAACTTTTAAAATATGTTTATTGCCTATCTGTAGGCATTTTCACTTTGGGAGGAGCTAGTCATCAATATCTGGTGTTATTTCTCTGCTATTATAAATGCTCGTTCTGGGGCACCCGGGGGCTCAGCCAGTTAAGCATCCCGCTTTGGCTCCAATCATGATCTCATGGTTCGTGAGTTCGAGCCCTGAGTCGGGCTCTGTACTGACAGCTCAGCCTGGAGCTGCTTTGGATTCTATGTCTCCCTCTCTCTCTGCCCCTCCCTCATTTCTGTCTCTCTCAAAAATAAACATTAAAAAAAATGTTTTAATAAATAAATACTCATTTTGTCCCCAGTTTGTGGTTTGCCTTCTGAGTCCCATCTGCAGTAACTCTCTCTCCTAAGGCAGAGCCATCTCTCTTCTCTTACGTGTTATGTTTATGCTTGGAACCACTCTGGGCCCAAATGAGCCCTCAAGTGCTCCCCTGTAATTAAGGAAATTAGGTTATCAGAGAAGAAATATTGCCCAGACTCTACACCTAGAAAGAGAGGGGGCAGAACTGAATCCTGATCCTTCCTCAGACTCTCCACTCCCCCCCTCCCCAGGCTCTTTCTGACCAGCCGCCTGGCAGAGGGGCACCTGGGTGCGGGGAGAGGGAGGCAGGCAGCTGACTAGCGAGCGGTGATCCGAGAAAACATGGGTGAGCCTGGCTTCCCCCCTATATCCCAAAGCGTTTCCTACCAAATACCCATCCTCTGAAGGCCTTCCGCCCGAGAAGACAAATGCCTGGCTAATAGAAGAAAGAGAGCAAGAGACAACTAACGCCTTTGGATCTTTCGCAGCTGCGGGAAAGTCGGAACTTCCAGGGCCTCATTTCAGAGGACATCGTCACTGAGGGGCTCAGCACAGGCAGATCCTGGGTCCGGCACCAGCCTGAGTGTTTAAATGGTTGGCAGGTACCTTCTCTCTCGTCCCTACCAACACCCGCACATGGTAAAGGGCCAGCTAATATTTGCGGATCATTCCATGTGGACTCACACGCTGCAAGGTGTTATAGATACAAAGGACATCAGAGAGTCCACCCTGAGGTCAGAAGTCAGAGCCATCCGAACAGGACAGCCGCTGGGTCCCCTGCCACACAGCTCCGCTCAGGTCCCTACTGCCTCCAACCCTGGGAAATCCAGAACATTCTTCATGAGCAGATACGCAGGGCAAGTTGACAATGACCACATCCCACAATGGACCAGGCAGCCTTGGGCTCTGCCTGCCAGAGCCACACCCCACCAGCGGGGACTGTCACCGGGGGAAGGGTAATGGGGGATGGGGACACTGGGACCGTAGGCCAGAAAGATGGCTACTTATCCACATACCTGAGTGGGCTTGGCTTGAGACCCAGGGTGCTGACATAGACCTGGCTCTAGAGTGTTCGGCTGAAGCAGGAGGCCCCCCAGGCCTCAGCTGGCAAAGGGGGACAAGCAGGTGGACGTGGTGACAGGGCGGCCACTGCAATATCAGTCGCGGAAGCCCTGGAGGTCTGCACATCTGCCTTTCCTCAGGGACGTGAAGTGTGCGCCTGGTGACCATCAGACCTACACCTGCCCTTACATGTATGTTGGGTCCAACTAACGTTTCCTTCTGTGTAACCTCCAAGGTGCGGTTCCCGGTGACCAAGAAGGGTCTCCGTGACTCCCCACGCTGGAGGGCAGGACCACCGACTGTCCCAGCAAGGTGAGCACCCTCCCCCCACACCCCTTCTCAGTGCAGATGGGTGGGTGTTGGGGAGTCCAGGCTACACTGTGGATCAGAGGGAAAGGACGTGGCTCAGACATCCTCCCCGCTTCTCTCTGCAGGATCCAGCCGTGTTATTTATTTATTTATTTATTAGATCCAGCCATTTTATGCCACACTTTGCGTTAGACCCATAGGGTTTGTTTTCATATGTTCGCCCAGCACCAGGGACACGCCCAGCGTCCAGGAGGAAGCCACTTGGCTGGACATGGGGACGGCAGGGCAGGGGCGGATGTGGGGCCCTCGAGGAAGGCCAAGGCCAGGCGGAAGGAGGCAGACGCCGTGCACACGGAGAAGAGGGACGAAGGGCTCCAGGCGCACAGAAAGGGCCGCGGTGTGAGTCCTCATTCCTTATTGATCCTTAGATACACGGGCAGCCCCACCCTGTCCCTGTCCCCAAGCCCCTTCTAAGAGTCTATAGGACACTGTAAGTGCTCCGCATTTGCCAATGAATAGAAGGCAGGTCACAAGGGTGGTAATAAGATCCCTTTTCCTCCAATCTGAGGACACCCCTTGGTCCCCCACCTGCGTGTCCCTCTGCACCTTATGACAGACCCCACTCCTGAGAGGTATATCTGGGACACCTCTCCTCGCAAGGACACAGACTTCATCCTCCTTAATTTTGCACCGAGTGTGCAGGGAAGCTGCTGCTCACTCAGTCTCCTACCACTGGAGTCTCTGCCTCAGTCATTTCAGTGTTTCCCTGTAGCAGCAGCTCCCAGCTCGGCCCCACAGCTGCGGGACTGGGGGCCGGGGTGCGTGGGGGCCCCCGGGCCTCCTGCCAGCATCTCCTCTCTGAGGGGGGTGGGGAAACTGCCGCCGACGCCCGTGGGCACCTGCTCCAGTGAGGGCTGAGGCCAGGGCTCCAGGCGAGGCGGGGGCGGGGGCTGCGGCTGCGGGGCTGCCATCTCCAGGGCGGGCGAAGGCTGCCGGCCCCACCAGGGCTGCGGCTCACTGGCGGCAGGAGGCTGCCCCCAGCCCTGCAGGGCGTAGTCTCTGTAGGGCAGGGGCTGTCCCAGGTCCCCCCACTGAGCTCCGGCCTCCTCGGGCTGGGTGACAGGCTGCAGGGCAGCAGGAAGTGGGCACAGAGCCTCAGGGCTGAAGCTCAAGGGAGAGAGATAGAAATCTCCGGAAGGCTCGCCCAGTGTGTGAGCTGGAGTCTCCAGGTCAGGCAAGGCCACGTTCACGTCCACGGCAGCAGCGTGCCCTGAGGGGACGGCCTGAGCAAAAGCGCCCTCTGACACCCAGAAGTGGCCAGCGGCGCTGGGGGCCCCCACGCTGCTTGGCTGGCAGGGGCGGGGTGGGGCGCCCCCGCCGTGCTGACCAGACCCCGGCACCTGGGCGGCCTCCACGCCTGGCCTCCTCTGCGTGCTCTTGGGGATTCGAGCTCTCCGGTTCTGGAACCAGACCTGCAGGGGCCGGGATGGGCAGAAGGGGAGACAGAGAAGAGACACTTTGTAGTAAAGCCAGTACAACAGTCCCCATCACCATATGGCCAAGGTCAGACAGTCACCAAGTGAAACTTACAGAGTTTAGAGCGAAAGCAAAATCCTTGGTTTGGCTGATCCAAACCATTCCCTGCGTGGCCCTTCCTACCTTGCAGGCACATCTCCCGAGGCACCCACCTAGTTCCCGTGCACACGCACACGCACGCACATTCACGGACACGCCAGCGTGGCGGAGAGGCTGCTTGGGCGAAACACCCGGCTCCCCGCTGCCCGAGTTAGAGCAGGCGGTTACTGTGAGCCTTTAACAGGACAGGCAAACGGGGACGCGCTGCTAACGGCGCAAGTTAGAGACCTGTCCTGGGAGCCTTGCAGAGCACAGCCTGAAGCCGGATCAAACCAGACGGCCCACGACAAAGGCCACAGGCCCTGCCCAAGTCAGGGAGGAAAGGCGCGGAACCCTTGTCCCCCCCCATCCCCTTCCCTAGTGATAAACATCCCACCCTCAGTTAACAACTGTCAGTGGAAGAAACCCACCCCCGTGCGAGGCTGCCCTGGAGCTCACATCCCTAGAGCGTTTGCTCTATGATACTTTCTACGCGCATCACCCATGGGGCTCCACGGCCCCAGGCAACACTCTCGCTCCGGCCCCCGCGCCCTCTCTCCCTGGTCCTCCGGTTATCTGATAAGCACGGGGGCGCTGGCCAGAGCGCACAAACCTCCAGTCTTGAGATGAACGAGTTCTGGGAGCCTACAGCTAAGAATATGGTGTCACAGGGGCGCCTGGGGGCTCAGTTGGTTAAGAGTCCGACTTTGCCACAGGTCATGATCTCATAGTTCGTGAGTTCACACCCCACCTCAGGCTCTGATAGCTCAGCGCCTGGGGCCTGTTTCAGATTCTGTGTCTCCCTCTCTCTCTGCCCCTCCCCCGCTCACACTCTGTCTCTCAACAATAAACAAACATTGAAACATTTTTAATGCACACTGTAAAACAGCAGGGGCTGAACACCCAGCCAAGTCACCTGTGCCAGCGGAACGCCTGCGACCCTCAGCTCGACCGTCCCCTGTTTCCGCTCAGGACCAGCAGCCCAGTCTGCTCCCCAGACCAGTACCAGGTGCCCCTGCAGGCGACCACGCTGGCGTCCGCATGCCCACACCTGGCCCCAGCAGCTCCTCATCCCTGCCTGCCCCGGAGGCCCTGCCGAGCCAGCCGTGGGGCTACGCCCTGTCCAGGTCCCCGCAGCCTTCGCTTGCTCTGCCTGGGTGGTCCCCTCTCCACCGAGGAGCAGAGGATGCCTCTGAGTAAAGCCCCTTTCTGCCCAGGTTCAGTGTCGGTTCCTCTGGCGGTCACCTGGGTGGGTGGTTCCACGCCCCTCCCCGCGGGCTCACAGTGGGGCTCAGCCAGGCCTCCCCTTCGCCCTTGCAGAACACAAGGGTGGCCTCTTTTCGGGCCCAGCCACTGAGATCCCTCCCATAGAACAACGGGACACAAATAGGCAAAACTCCCAGGATTTCCTTGCCGCAGGGGAAAACAAATCCTCCGCACAAACTGCAAGACAAAGGCCCAGGCCTCCAGCAGCCTGTTCCCAGAACTGCAACTGGGCGCCCTCCCACACACACCCTGGCCCCAGGCCGGGCCCAGGTGCTGGCCAGCAGGGTGTTGTGGGGCCTGTGGAAGCCGCCGATCACAGCTGCAGCCGCGGCCCACTTTGCCCCAGGAACTTACCTGCCCCAACCACGGACAGTGAGCAACGGACAGCGCCAGAGTTTTCCTCCCGGCTCCCAGAGCTACTTGGGCCGAAACCCAGGGGCGGCCCACCTCACCCCCAGTACTGGACTCCCGAAGCCAGTTCTTTCTTCCGGGGAAGGTCATCAAATTGTTCCTGGCACTGAGGGCTGTCTGGGCTTCCAGGTCCTGGGAAGGTGATCTAGTCCCGAAGGGCTGTCTGCCCCTCCCTGAGTGAGGTTCCCAGGCCCGCTGCTAAAAGGCCACCAAACCTAAGGTCACAGGCTTGGGGCCTTCACCAAGCTTTTCTGTGTCCTGGCTCTCTTTGTAAGGTTTGGGCCAGCAGGGGGGTTCTAGAACAGATACTGACGGGCTCAGGTTATCTATGGCTTCTAAAACTAGGAAGCCCCAGGGCCCTCACCCCCAGGGCTTATCTCTCAGCCCCGAGAGGGTGTTTCTGGTAACCCTTCTCCCCTCTGGGCTGTGGTTTAATTATCCCTGGGGTTAGGTCAAATTTTTTAAGATTAGCAAACCCTTGGGGAGCCTGGGGGTCTCAGTCCGTTGAGCCTCCGACTCTTGATTCCCACTTAGGTCATGGTCTGTGGGATCAGGCCCCATGTCAGCGTGGAGCCTGCTTGGGATTCTGTCTCTCTATGTCTGCCCCTCCCCCAGTCATGCTCTCTCTTTCAAAATAAACAAACATTAAAAAAAAATTAGCAAGCCCTTAAGGGTTGCTCATTCCCATGCAGTAGCCTCTGATCCGTCCCACCACCCTCATCAAGGACCTTAAAAGCGGCAGATAAGAAATGGGGGGAGGAGGCGCCTGGGTGGCTCAGTTGGTTAAGCGTCCGACTTCAGCTCAGGTCATGATCTCATGATTTGTGGGTTCTCTGTGCTGACAGCTCAGAGCCTGGAGCTGCTTCGGATTCTGTGTCTCCCTTTCTCTCTGACCCTCCCCTGCTCATGCTGTCTCTCTCTCTTTAATAAAGAGCTCTTTAAAAAAAAAAAAGAAAGAAAGAAATGAGGGTTGTGGGCCCTGAAGGCCGGTAGGGGTGACCCTGAGTTGAGGAACCTGCGAACCACATGGGGAGATTTCAGAACTCCAAGGCCCAGCCTGAACCCAGACTTAGTAGACGGTGAGCTCTCCGGGGGTGCTGTGCCCACAGCAGGGGGCGGGAGGGGGGTAGAGGTCAAAAGGTGAGGGTCACATGCTGGCATCACCTGGTGGTTTTAAAAACTTCTACACATGAGTCCATTCCCAGAGATTCTGAACCACAGTTTGGGGTGAGACCCTGATGGTCTCAGATTGAAAAGCGCCATCCAGGGCAGCCCTACAAACCTGCCTACACAACAGATTCACGCGGGGGCTTTCCAAACTACCTTCGGTATCTGGGCTCCACTCTCAGCGACTTGGGTTATATTCAGGGAAGTGGCCCTCAAACCCAGGCTGCGCCCCGCAGCCTCCTGAAGGCAGGGCCCAGTGCCCCCAACACTGAGACCCAGACGACGCCATGATCCGGGACCCACAGGGTCCCCGACACCCTTTCGGGATTGCTGTTAGCTTACAGCCCTTTCTTTCCTTTACAACACCCAGCTGTATAATCCACCTTTGCCCACTTCACACCCTACTTTCTCAGGGGTTTCTCAGAGCCCCCAGCGGAGGGGAGGCCCACCCCTGCTCTTCCCGCCTCCTCTCGCATCCTTAGATTTCCTGGCTGTCCCAATATGGCTGCTTGTCTTGAAAAATAAGTTTCAGTTTACATGTAATGGGTTTAGTATGGTTATTTTTAGTACATGTGCTGCCCAAGCCAGCACTGTATGGTTATTTTTAAAAGAATTAGTAAATATTTGAAGATTTCTCTTAATTGTTAACATGGTAAATGTTTGGCAGATGAAACTCGCAGATCACCAGTTCAGACTCTACCCCTCGCCAGAGCCGAAACCTCTCACCAACCCTCCAGCATCAGCTTCCCAGCCCCGGGAAAGGGGTGAATAACGCCTACTCGCAGGGGTGTTGAGAAGATTAACCAGCAAGGCAGGTTGCCACGCACCAGCTGGAGCAGGTACTCAGTACAAGGTTCCTTGCCCCCTTCGCCCTCCCCTCAGGGAACAACAGGTGTGTAGTCACCTGGATTCTGGGCTCAGGAATCTGGGTCCGACGAGCCAGCTCCTCTCTGGCCGTGATATCAGGGTACGAGTCCCTCTCGAAGGCCTCGATGAGCACCTGGTACTGGGTTTTGCTGAACTTGGTCCTTTTGCGTCTCCGGCCTCCCTGGGGCGCTGGGACAGGTTCGCACACAGGAAAGAGGAGGCGTTAGTCTGACCCCACATTGAGGTCCGTTTTGAGACTCGCTCCGGTCCAGGTCAGCGTGCAGCCTCCGGGCACAGTACTCAGACCCCTCTGAAAACGCCTCCCCGTCCGTCCCGAGCCGCTGACCCCGGCCAGAGCGAGCGGCAGACCCGCTGGGGACCCTCCCCCAGCTCCCCCGCCAGCGGGGGCACCTGTTCGCCCCACCCCCCACCCCATCCCCCACCCCCACCCCGTCCCCCACCCCTACTCCCCCCACCCCCACCCCATTCCGTCCCAGGCGGGGCTCCGCTGGCTGTGAGGGTGGCACCACCGGGTCCCCCAGCCTCCGACCGTCCGCTGCCGCTGCTCGCGCCCAGGACACACACGTGGGGAGAGAGGCCCAAATCCAAAAGGTAAGGGGACGTCACGTGCGGGAAGCCCAGCGTCAGGGGGTTTCTGCCGTCAACGCTCGTTTTTCCCTGTGACCTGGGGAAGCTCCGAGGCCTCCAGCCCCGGGGCCAGCAGAGCGGGCTCCCACTGATGGGGTTCAGGTGCACGCAGACTCCACTGTGGAGAAGAGCCCGCAGAAGACACCGCGGGCCCCCCACCCCTCAGGCCCCGGGCGTCAGCCCCCCCCGCCCCCCCACTTGGGAACCGTGTGTCGCCCGAGCTCCTCGAGGCGGCCCTTCCGGGTCCGGTGTGGGGTGCTGGTCTCCCTCCCGGGTCCCCAAGCCAGACGTCACCATGACCCCCCCGCCCCCCGGGCCCCCAGGACTCACGGTCTGAAGACATGGCCAAGCCGGAGCCGGAGCAGGCGGAGGGAGCGGGGAGAACTGCCTCGCCCCGGCCCGCGCGCCGCCGCTCTTATGGGAAGGGCAGAGGGTCCCACCCAGTCAGGCCCCTGCGTAGCTCTGCCGGACCCACCCAGGGGCCTTAATACCGGCTCCGGGACGAGGATCCCAGGGCCCAGGTCGGGCCTCCCGCTGCGGAGTGAGCCCCGCCGCCCCCGGTTGTCGACAGGGGGCGCTGCCTGAGGGGCTCGGCCACCGTGCGTCAAGCGAAGAGACTGCGGAGGAGCACCTCCCGCGCCCCCCGAACGCGCGCCGCGGGCTCGCCTGGGCACAGCGGGCCCCACGCGCCCCCGAGCCGACCGGACCCACTCTCTGCCCCGCCACCATGGAGCCCCACTGCGTCTTCCTCGTCTGTACCCCGAATCGTAACGGGCGAAGTTGGACCGTGAAACGAGCCTCTGGGGAGGCAGCCGCCTCCGCCTGCCGGGCACCCAGAAGGTTCAGGTTTAGGCCGCACATCTGAGCCCCCTTCTCCTGAACCTGGGTGGACGGATCAAGTCCCAAGGGGTTTTAGTGTAGTGTGTAAGCCACGCAAACAGGACGGGAGCCCCCACTCCCCTCCTGGGAGAGGCTAGGAGAGCAGAGGCTGCAGCGTCTTGGCTTATCTCGCTTTGGAGATTAGCAGGGCGGGGCCTGAGTTACAACCACAGTTTAAGGAGCATCAAGTATTGCTTTTCAAACTCTGTGGAGTTTTGCTGTTTTGTTTCTGGCTGGACTAATTTGCAAGTGAAAAGTTCTGGGACATCCTCGTGAGGTTGACTCAGACAAAGAACAAGAAAGACATTATTTTCACCCAAGTCGGTGCTGAGCTGACAGATGTGACGCATCCAAAGGGGCAGCCTTGAGAAGATGGAGGGGATGAGAAGCTGCGTGAGACTGTCGTCGGGGCTGCTGAGAGCCACTGGAAATGCCCCGTGAAACTCCCCAGAGACTCCCAGGAAACCTGGCTCTCGGGCTGCAGGCCGGGAAGCTTGGGGGCATGGGAGCGCTGCCCTCCTGGCCTGCCTCAAGGGCCCTGCCGCGGGGCTGTCCCCTTGCTGACTGGGAAGAAGCAGGCCGTAAGTTCAGAGTGCTTCCGGTCCTGAAAGGCACCTGTTCTGGTCAGAAACATCCCCAAAGCTGTGTGTCCTTGAAGGATGTGCGCAGTCTCTGAGTTTCTTTGGCATCAAGAGCCAGCCTGGGGTGCAAAGAGCCGCCTGACAGCTACTACAGTCTCCAGTCCTCCCCTGGGGGTCAGACACCCAGCTACAAGCTGCCTCAGCCCCACGGTGCCCCAGGCCGCCCTGAGACCACCACACACCACCCCGCAATGGCCCCAATGCCTCACACAACCCACAACAACCTCACAAAGACCCTACGAAGCCCCACGGCACCCACACGACCCCCAAAGGCCACTGCCCGCCCTTCCACCCACGAAAGCTCTCCCTTCTTCTCTTGCCTCCCATGGTCCCCCTGAAGACCTTCGAAGTCTGAGGAGCCCCACTGTCCCTGCAGGGGCGAGTGGAAGAGAGGGGGGCAGGAGGTGCAGGGGCAAGAAGGGCCGGTATACATGACCCGAGCGGGTTTGCACAGGAGGAAAGGAAGCTGTAGACGGGGTGGACACGATGTTCCGGGAGCTAGTTGTAGGAGGGGAACTCAGGTGTCATTGTAGGAAAGGACGGGTCCAGAGACTGAGGGGGCCGTTCCAGGCCTGGACCCCTGCTTGGGGCCAAGCCCTGTAGTAAGTGGTCCTCACCTCTGCCTGCATCCCCGTTTCTTCCAGAGCAGGGCTCAGGCCCAGGCCCGCGGCAGACACAGCCCTGGATTCAAGCCAGCCTTGGCCGTGACCTGCTGCCTGGTTCCTCCTCTGCCATGGGCTGTTCTGTCCAACAACCCACAGGCAGCAACTCCAAGCTGGGATGTGCCGTGAGTGCCTACACACTGCTTTGTGCACACGCAACACAAAACACAGGACGTGAAGCAGCTCGGTGATGTTTATATTCCTAATGTGGCTGAAGCGATAACATTTTTGACAAAGTGGGTAAAAGAATATGTATAATTAAAATCAATGTCACCTGTGTTATTTTGCTGCAGACGGGACCGTAAACGGCGGGCACTGAAGCTGCCAGCAGACCTCGCCGCTGGACGGGCAGAGTGGGGGGCTCAGCCCGGGCCCTGGCACAGCTACCTCCCTACGTTTCCATGGCAGCACGTGGAGGGACGCCAATCCTCCTGCATTTATAGACAAATGCTCATGTGCTCTATCTTTTCCCCAAATCACCTCTGGAAACGGTTGACGATTCCTGACCCCCCACCCCCACCGCCCGGAAGAGACGAGGACCCAGGACACCTGCAGAGTGGATTGCTGCCCACCTGCACAGGTAGAGCTCCCAGAGGGAGACGCGTTTTGGGGATTGGGGACTGTGTCCTTGGTGGAGAGAGGGCCAGCTCTCAGTTCGTCCTTGTCCAGAGAACTGCCCTGCCTAAGGACGGAGTGTGGCCTTGCTGGGACACGTCATTTTCTGAGCCTCAGTTTCTGCAGCAGTGAAACTCCGAGACTACAATAGGTCGCCTGTAAAAGCTTTTGAAATGCAAACGCCCTGGCCCTGGTTCACTCGGAGCACCACCCAAGGATTTCATGGCTCCAGGCAGGAAGGAGGCACTCAGAGGCACTAGTCCCAACTCTGAACCTTTTCTCCAAGTTTCTATTCCTAGGAGGTTATAACCATGAGTCAGAAAATTACCATAAGTTACCCTGGGGCTGGGGTTGGTGGTAAGCTGAGGGCCAGGGGATGGGAAATCACTTCCCCACGGGGACCACTCCCACTCCTGGCAGAGCCCAGAGCCAACATTTGAACCTGAACTTGAGAGTCCAGACATTGGGGGTGGGGGATGGGGTGCTGTTCAAGATCAGGCTTATGTCACTTGAAAACAGGGGTCACTTGAAAACACCATGGAGGCACAGTCCCTTCCTCCACATCTTAGTTTTATTCTCTTAGTTCCATTAGGAAAGTAGACCGTACAAATGAAGTTAAAACCAACAATAATCCTACGCACTTTTAAAAATGGTATAAAACTGGGGCGCCTAAGTGGCTTAGTTGGTTGAGCGTCCAATTTAGGCTCAGATTATGATCTCACGGTGCATGGGCTCGAGCCGCCCCCCCTCACCCCCCCAGCAATGGGCTCTCTGCTGTCAGCGCAGAGCCTGCCTGGATCCTCTGCCCCTCCCCCGCTCACACACTCTCTCAAAAATAAGATAAGCATTTTTAAAAAATGGTATGAAATTAGAGCGAAACATCTTCCCAGTCCCCACAGCCCCTGATGCCTGCCCCTCCAATGGCAGCCCCAGGGGGGATCATTTACATTGGTTTGCTGCATTTTCTTTGTATTTCTGTAAGTAGTATCTCATGTATTTTACAAAAAACGTAAGCAAGCTAATCTGTCAGGCACTTCCCGGGGCTGTGGCCGCCCGGGTTCCCTCTGCGCCAGCTCGTCCTGCCTCCACAGATGGATGTGTGGTTTCTCTCCTATATTTTGGAGTCCGATGGACGTCCTTGCGGGGATGGAGGAGTGCTGATGAGACTTGGGTGGTGAGCAGGGAGGGGGCAGGGTGCTGCTTCGGCCCAGCCGGACCTCACACGCAGGCGGCCTCGTCTCCGGGGATGATGCCAGGCAAGGGCTGAACATCGCGGCAGCGGATGGGGGTCTCATCTGCCTGCAGCCCCTATCCGGAAGGAGCCGTCTGAATCTGTCAGAGGAAGGATTGCCTGTGGGTAAGAACCAGCTGATAGAGAATGAATGTTTTCAGGGCAGAATGTGTCATGCTGGTGTGTCCCACCCTTGAAGCATCTTCACAAAATCCTGGGTGAGGGGCGCCTCGGTGGCTCAGGCGGTTAAGTGTCCGACTGCGGCTCAGGTCATGATCCCACAGTTCGTGGGTTCGAGCCCCGTGTCGGGCTCTGTGCTGACAGCTCAGAGCCTGGAGCTGCTTCGGATTCTGTGTCTCCCTCTCTCTCTGACCCCCTCCCCCCCCCACCCCGCTCATGCTGTCTCTCTCTCTCTCTCTCTCTCAGAAATAAATAAGACACTAAAAAAAAAAAGTCCTGGGCAAGGCTTGGAGACCCTCTGGCTCCGTGTTCCCACCTCCAGCTTGGACAAGCCCTCCTCCTGCCAGTGCTCCATGTTGCCTTTTTATGGAGCCCGGAATAGAGAGAGCTCTTATCCAGAACGAGAGGGCCGAGGCGGGAATCCACGCAGCAGCTTAGCTGAGCCCTGGACCGTCAGTCCTGGGATGCCTGGCCGTCATCAGTAGCGATCGCTTGAGGAGCAGGTATGTTTGTTTGTTAAGTGTTTATTTATTTTTGAGGAGAGAGTAGGGGAGGGGCAGAGACAGAGGTGGGGGTGGGGGTGGGATAGAAGATCCGAAGCAGGCTCTGTGTTGTCAGCACAGAGCCTGACGCGGAGCTTGAATTCACGGACAGTGAGATCATGACCTGAGCTGAAGTCAGATGCTCAACTGACTGAGCCGCCCAGGCGCCCCGAGGAGCAGATATGTCAAAGGACGAAGGACGTAGGTGCTGCTTTCTGAAGCCCCCGGAACGCACGTGGAACGGAGGCTGTCACGACGAAGCCTGGAGTGCCTAGCGCAGCCCTGTTCTCAGCCATCACCCCTAGGTGCGGGGCGGGAGCCCGGCCACAAATCAGGGCCTCGGGAGACGGGGGTTGTTGGATATTTCAGTTATATTCTGCCAGACGCGACATCTTGAGGCCTTCCCTGGAGGTTGGCCTGTAGTGTCCTGAGTTGTTCTGCACAAAGCAAGGGACACCCTGTAAACCGCCCCAGCCCCCGGGCCCCGGGGCCCCGGCCAGGTGCACCCATCGCGTTTGCCCAGCCGGCGGTGCTGCTGCTGATTCGGAGCATGGTGCTGTCTGCCTGTGCGTGATTAGAGAGGCCGGGAATTGCTCCAGGACCTTCTCCTCCGTCCCTGCCAGGCCACTGGAGCTGGCCGGTCCCTATAGGGCGCGAGTAAGAGTGGCTTTTGGTAAGCGAGCGGGACGTGTCTGGGGGAGAGACGCCCAGAGGGCACAGGGCGCTGGAATAGTCAAGGTGACTGAGTTCCTGGAACAGGGGCCATGTCTGCAGATGGCTTGTTGGGGGGCGCGGTCTGGGGGACTTGCTCCTGGCCCTCGAGTCAGGTCCACAATAGGGTCTGAGTGAGGCACGACCATCGGGGGCAGAGGGCACCCAGGGGGCGGGCCAGCCTTTGTGTGGGAGTGGAGCTGGAAGCCATCGGTGCCTGTGGTGCTGGCGGCCGTGGTGGGAGCCAGGGAGCAAACAGACGGGTCGTGTGCAAAGCAGGAGCTGTGTCCCAGTGCACGGAGCAGTGAACGCGGCAGCAGGAGGTCCCTGCCTCATGAGGCCCAGGCCGTCACGCCGGGTGATGCAGAAGTGCCTCAGAGTGGCTGGTGTGCTTTAGAGTCCATTGCTTGTCTCTCCGTACGGGTGAAAGGCTGTGAGGGTGCCAGACAGCGGGCAGGGGACTTACCCCCAGCTTGCAAGCCTCTGGTAGAGGTGAGGTCTGCAAGCCCAGCTATTCCAGAAAAACAGCTCTATGCATGGCTGTCAGGGCCGGTCAGTGGGAGGCATGTGTGCAACTCGGCCTCCAGGTTACTGTGCCACAGTCACTGCCCACCCCCCCACCCTACCCCCGGGGTGCAGAGAACTCCTGGGAGGGGAGTCCCAATGTCCAAGAGGTCACCGCACATCGTCCCCATCATTCTCTCGGGCTGGGCTGACGTCCAGGGCACTGGTGTACTTGGGGTGGTGGGGGCAGCCAGGCGGAGGGCGGCCCACCCACGAGGAGGCCCATGCGGGGCAGGAGCGGCTGGCTGGTGTTAAATCCGGAGTCTACCTGCAAGGGGCCGGGCCCAGCATGGGCTCTGCGCTCGGCGCTCCGATCGTCAGGAGCTCTGCCTGCTCACGGGCTGGGGGTGGGGTTGTCCATGACTGAGTCTCGTGGAGACGATCCGTGGTGCACACAGATTCCGGACACACTGCTGGGCTAATTGTCACGACGTTTGTGGGTGGTGGCCTCACCGTCCAGACACTTCCCCACTAAAGTGGCGCATCGTCCGAGCCACACCTGCCGGCGGCCAGGCTGACCTGGTTACACCAGAGGGCGCTCTGCCTGGGGCGTAACTGGAGGCAGGGGATAAACAGGAGCAACTCATTGAAACACTGCCTCGCGGCTGCAGTTAGAGAGGGGTGTGAGCCCCGGGTCAGAGCCCTGGGCTGGCGGCCCTCTGGCTGAAGGCCTTCTATCAGGGCCTGCAGCTCCCGGTGGAGCATTTACCAGGAGAGCATTTACAGGCTAGCAGGGCCTCTGCGGGACGCGCGGGATGGATACTAGCCCCAGGTGCAGCGTGGCTGCCTCGGAGTCTGAGGTCATTCACCCCTCCTCCTAGGGCAGGTGGAGGCTTGGCCTGCGTCTGCTGATAACAGCCATTATAGCCCAGGATTCCCCTGGGGATGTCACTTCCCGATGGCCTCTACTGAGCAGAAGGCCTCTTTCGCGGTCTCTGAGATCCACATGGTCCCACCATTGGGTCCTGCAGCTATAATTTCAATCTCTTGCAAAATTTTTGATAAACTTGTTTATTTTTTTGTCTATGTTTATCTATTTTTGAGAGAGAGAGGGAGAAAGAGACTGAGCACAATCAGGGGAGGGGCAGAGAGAGAAGGAAACACAAAATTCAAAGCAGCTCCAGGCTCCGAGCTGTCAGCACAGAGCCCGATGCGGGGCTTGAACTCACAGACCGTGAGATCCTGACCTGGGCTGAAGTCAGACACTTCACCGGCTGAGCCCCCAGCACCTCTGATCAACTTAAACTGAGCAGCTGTCATAACACAGAAGTGAGGCAGCATCGTTGGCCTTAGCTTCGCAGCTGGTGCTGGGCCGTTGTCACCTGAACCAGTGAAATCTACACAGCCTGACACCTAACCGACCTGGTGGGGAGTCCCCCGGCTTTCTGTTATAAGAGGGTCTTATTACACAATCAGCCCTCGATCGGCTCAACAGCTCAAACACTGAAAATAAAAATAAAGGATTCAAAAGATCTCCATGTGAGGGAGCCTCACCAGGGACAGATGTGAATGACGCCCTCTGTGGTGTGGAGGGAGGAAGGTCCCTGTAGACTCACAGGGAGTCCTCGCTGGAGGCTGGTACTTGGTCCGGAGTCTTTGGAGCCCTGAAAGCCGGGACTTACACAAGACTAGAGCTTAGGGCAGACTTTCTGTCCATCTGGGGGCCCCCTTGGTTTAAAAGCGTGAGAAGCACGTCTTGGAGTAAACCGTCTTGCCTCTCTGGGACCGGCGAGCAAGGTGGAAATTCCACAAGATGCCCTGTTCTAGAGCCCACGACAGGGCAGCCCGGTAAGTGAGACAGCCACCTTGACCTCAGTCCGCAAAGCCTGGTGTGTGTGCCACACGCGACAAGCACAGACCTGCTTAAGAGGAGGTAACAGGCTGGCGGCCACACTTCCGGAGGATCGGCCAGCAGGAGGCTAGTGAAGGCGCCCCAGGTACTGGCGGTGTGCCTGCTGTCTCCAGTGGGGGCTGCTCACCAACAGGGTCTGTCCCCCGGGGCAACGTCCTCTCCTGGGAGCCAGGCCTGTACCACCACTTTGCCTGGAGCCGGGGTGAGGGGCTGCCGCGCCCTGTGACCCGGTGTAAGGGGCCCACTCCGCTAGTGCCCTGGCCAGCGGGTGAGCCGTGTCTTAGAGAAGAGCTGTGTGGGGCTGTGTCTGGCACACTGGGAGGCGGCTCGTGTGGCACCTTGAGACGGGCATGTAATTAGGATAAGGGGCATGCGGCGTTACCGTACGGTGCTTCTGGTATTTGTTGGTGTGTGTGTGTGGACACGCATGGCCATAGCCAGCCGGCATGAGCTGGAGATCTTTTTCCAGAAGAGGCGCCCCAGGGAGGCCATGCTTCCGACCCGGCGGCTAGCCCATCGCATGCCAGCCAGCAGTCAACAGTGTGCTCTCACGAGTCTCATTTCCTTTTCTTTGTTTGTTTGTTGGTTTTGTTTTGCTTTGTTTTTTTAAGTAAGCTTCATGTCCAGCAGGGGAACCCGCTGTGGCACTTGAACTCACGACCCTGAGATCAAGACCTGAGCTGAGCTCGAGAGTTGGATGTTCCACTGACTGGGCCACCTGGGTGCCCCGTCGGGAGTGTTATTCTGGCCTGTTGCAGAGCCAGGTCACGTTCTGTCAGGACCCCCCACCCCAGCCGGGGACAGGCGGCTGTGGGGCATGCCCGGCCTTCTGGGGCGCTGTGTTCCATACGTGACAGCCCTGCCCTTGGTGAAGAGCACTGGCTCGTTTTCCGTGTCACACCCTCAATGCCAAGGGCCCCAAACCTCTAGGGGGACCAGCAGTGGGGGTGCATCCGAGGGCGGGGGCTGACTGTGTGGGAAGCCACATCTTCCTGGAATCTGAAAAAAGCATTCCATTTCAACAGCAAGGCCGTGGTGGCTCTGCGGAGCCAAGGCCAGATGGGGACTCGTGTGCCAACGGGTGTGGGCTGGGAACCATTGATGCCCAGTAGGCTCCCCAAACCTGGCCCTTGAGTGGCAGGTGCCGGGCTGCTGTCTAGGGCAGGTTTGGCCCAGAACCCCATGGACAGCCATTTAGAGCTGTGCTCAGTCCGGACACGCCTCAAGGCGTAGTCAGGTGCGGCCAGTGAGTGAACCTGGAAGGCTGAGCCCAGAGGGACCAGGGCCAGCTGTAAGGCAGTTTGCTGACTCCCCAAGGAAGACAGCTGATTTGCAAGCAACGGCACGATTAGGGCCAAGCGGAATGGAGAGTGGGGACGTTTTGCCTCCAAAAAGTGCAGAGACCTACGACACGCTCCCCTGCCACAGTGTCGGGGGAGAGCCTCCCGGGGTGGGGAGGGAGGTGTTCACAGCAAGTGGGGTCCCATGGCCCTAGGCTGACCCCAGCGTGCTGAGAATCTTGACAGAGAGGCTGGTCCTGGATCGTGTTCGGTGCGGTGGCTCGTCCCCTGCTGTAAACGTTGTGCAGCTCGGTGTGAGTCTCCCCGGACAGCATCTCAGGCCCCTGTAGCAGAAAGTCCTCAGTGTGATGCTAAGGCCACAGCCGGTTAGTTTGAGTGGATTTGGAGCTTGTCTGCATAGTTATAGGAGACGCAGGGCTGTGAGGGACCCTGCCGCTGCCGAGTAAAGATGCCCTGGGTGTCTGAAGGTGAAAGCAAATCAATGTGGTGAGCCTTTACTGATGGGAATAGAGTAAAACACACGGCTAGATCTCAGACGGCAAAGGAGGGGCCCTGAGCTTATTTAATATCATTGACCATCTCTGTCTTGCTGGAAATGAGAGGCTTAGTGGCAGGAACTGGTGCATTTAAGTTTTCAGAGTCAGTTGTTAGTCTCCATCCCTTGGCAGCCAGTTTGACACTGGCCAGATGGGGCTCTTACAGGGGGCGGTGGGGAGCCAATGACCCAAGGCCAAGGCACATCAGTGTGCACCTTGCTTCAGCCAATACTTGTACTAGAGAAGCAGTTGGGCAGGTTCCCATGAGAAACACCAGGAATTTAGGTTTATTCCAGTAGGTGTGTGTTGAATCACAACCTTCTGGGAGCTTCCCTGGAGAAATCTGAACCTGGCTCCCGACACAGAGGGAAGGAGAGACCAAATAAAGAGGCAGCCCACTCCTGGTTGGTAGGCAGCGGCTTTAATAAGCAAAGGAACCTTACATACAAGGCTTGTCTTGAGCGGCAAGATGAATGGATTCTTGCACCTGCCCCCCAAGTCTTAAGCGTTTGCAAAGAGGCCCTCACTGGGTTCAGTCACACATATGGTGCGGGTGTTCTCCACACCACATCGCCGTCTCAAGCCCACATCCTTGGAGCAGCCTCTAGGATCAGGAAAGCCAAGCAGAATCCACATTCCAAGGACGGGAGGTGTGAGGAGCCTCCGAGTGCCCGGGTCCAGCTCACAGGTCAACCGGCAGTCAGGTCTTTTTGATGACACTTCCCATCAGTGTGTCGGTGAGCAAGGGCAGCCATACATGTAACAGGACGAGAGCCAGGGGCCCAATAACACTACCAGCTGTTTTGGAAATATGGTGCCACAGACACATCCAGCTTGCCTTGTGCTCCCTCTGCTAGGGCGTAGGAGGCTCCCTGGGGGAGTTTGGAAGGGTTACCTGGAACACTGTGACAGGCTCCTGTGACTAAAAGAGCCAAGAATGTGGGTATTACCTTTGTCCCAGTGGGCCACTGAGTCATAAACGGGAGGCTGTCCCTAGGAAGGACAAGCTTCTCATAGCTGCTGAGTCCTTAGGGCAAGGCCCTTGGGGGCTCCCAAGCTCCCAGGTTGGAGAAGATTTGGGGGGCGGGGAAGAGTAGACCCCAGCGCCCTCTGTAGGCCCCTCGGCCATTGAGACTGGGCTGTGTTATGAGGTGATCATGTGTCAAGAGGAGCTTGGCCAGGGCTGCACAGATATGAGCTCACTGGGGGCCCCAACTGGCAGAGCTGTGGCACGAAGGCCCCTGCTCTTTAGAGTCATCCTGGGTACTGGGGGGCCTGGGTGGCTCAGTCGGTTGAGCATCCGACTTCAGCTCTGGTCATGATCTCGTGGTTCGTGGGGGTTTTTTTTATTTCTAGGAGAGAGAGAGACAGCGTGAGCAGGGGAGGGTCAGAGAGAGAGGGAGTCACAGACTGAAACAGGCTCCAGGCTCTGAGCTGGCAGTCAGCACAGAGCCCGACGCGGGGCTCGAACCCACGAACCACGAGATCATGACCTAAGCGAAAGTCGGACGCTCAACCGACTAAGCCACCCAGGCGCCCCTCGCAGTTCTTGGGTTTGAGCCCTGCGTCGGGCTCTGTGCTGACTGCTCAGAGCCTGGAGCTGCTTCAGATTCTGTGTCTCCCTCTCTCTCTGACCCTCCCCTGCTCGTGCTGTCTCTCTCTTAGAAATAAATAAAATGTTTAAAAAAAAAAAAAAGGAACCAGCTTCTGGTTTTATTGATCTGTTCTAGTGTGTTCTTAGTTTCTATGTCATTTATTTCTACTCCAACCTTTATTATTTCCTTCCTTCTACTGGTTTTAAGTTTTGTTTATTGTTATTTTTCTAGCTCCTTTAGGTGTAAGGTAGGTTGTTTATATTTCCTCTTGGTTGGCTCATTCATTGTGTTATTTAACCTCCATGTCTTTGTGCTCTTTTCTCTTTTCTTGTGGTTGATTTCTAGTGTCATAGCATTGTGGTCAGAAAAGGTGCCTGGTATGACTTCAGTCTTTCTGAATTTATTGAGACTTGATTTGTGACCTAACATGGGATCGATTCTGAAGAATGGTGCATGTGCACTTGGGAAGAATGTGTGTTGCACTGTTTTGGGGTGGGGTATTCTGACTATATCCATTAGATCCATCTGGTCCAATGTGTCTCATCTTCTGGAAAGGAAGGAAGGAAAGGAAAGAAGGAAGGAAAGAAGGAAGGAAGGAGGAAGGGAGGAGGAGGGATGGAGGAAGGAAGGAAAGACTTCTCCCTGCCCCAGCAAAAATGCACTAACCACTGTTTGCAGCCAATCAGATGCTACCACAACCTTGTACTCTTGTTCTTTTACAGTAAACTTTTGTTGAAAACAACCCTTCCCAATTTCCTTCTAAAACCTAATAAAACCTTCCCTTCCCTTTGTCTCTTCCGATTTGCCTGTGGTTCACCATAGCGTGCATGTTTCAAACTATAATTCCTGTTATTCCCAAATAGGCTCATTTTATTAGTAAAATAACTGACTCGTTTATGTTTAAGGTTGATGCCTTGACATAAAACATATTTTGAGCTGAAGGATATTGGGAAGCAGCAAACCCAGAAAAAGTTCTCTCTTTACTGCCTAAAACAGGAAACAAATTCTCCTTCGCCGGAGACAGACCTGTCGGCCCGGCGACAGCACCGGAGGAACCTGCAGAAAACCTCGTGTGAGTACTTCCCCCGCGTTTCTACCTTCCCACCGGGCGCTGCCGTGGGAGCCTGAAATCCTCCCTTGTCTTATCGTTTCTCTGCAAAGTTGTTATTGTTTGTTGAAGATGGTACAGAAGCTGGAGTGCTAAGCCAGAGTGCTTTTAAGTTACTTTTTTGAGATTTCCCCATGTGATGTCCACTGCTTGCACTATATAATGTTTTTCTCTTGCTAACCTGTCTTTATGTTAAAGAGTCCCAGCTGGAAGCTTCACATGGGTGGGGGCCATGTTGCCTCACCTACAAGGTGAAGCAAGGAGGCCACACTCTTAGACACCTGGCTCTGTCCCCAGTTTCTCAGTTTCCTTCCATTCCTTACACACTCAATCACCCCCTCACCTCTGAGCCCGCCTTGAGACCCTGTACCTGGACTCTTTAATCTTTATTCAAATTATCCCACTGCATGTGAAGCCCCCATTCAAATGCAAGTCAATTCTATCACCTTCCTCGTAGAACTATCTCTAGTTCCTCAGCTGGAAAAAACATGTTCCTCCCTTCCGTTGCCCATCACCCTTAGTAGCAGGTGGGCGAATGGTAAAATCACAAGATAAAAATCTGTAAGCCTGGATTTTAATCACTTCCATATCCCTACCAGCTATGATGCTGTAGGCAAGCCAATTAATAGCTGTGAAATTTCTCTCACCTAGAAGAGAAAACCATGTTGCACTGTATGAATAATATTATGTAAATGATATACTGTATTCACATTTAAATAATATCCTACTCACTTAAAAATGCCCATCTAACTGTTATACCTCCTATAATGTGTTATACATATGCATAAACGCACACTCCTAGTCAGCACAAAATATTGTAAATGTAAAAGAATAAATGACAGCACTGTTCTGAGTGATAAGATTGGATTTTCACCACATCTTCACTGTTTTGAAATCAAGCTACTTCGTCCCCCTCTGTAGCCACGCAGCTTCTGCCAGTTTGTCAGTTTGTGGCTTCTCAGCTCCAAATTCACCCTTCTTGCCTGCTCTGGACGACAGACCTGGCCCTTTGCTTTCCTTTCCCTGCTGGCATGATAGGTAGGAGTGCCTGCCAGCTGAGCATGCTGGAGCACGGAGGAGGAAAGATTTTCCTTCTGTTTCCAGTGTGCTTACTCATCAGCCCCTCCGAAAAGTCTCTCCAACATAAGAGCAACAGGAAACCTGGAAAAAATGGTCAGAAACAACATTTTTGAATCTCTAGAAATTAAACAAAGATGTAGAGCAATTCAGGGAGCCTTTGTTCAAGGAAGACAACGGGATCTCAGTAGAAACAGCTTTGTGATAACTGCATGTGCCGCGCTCCCTTTTCCTCTTCTGAGTCCCCACTGTAGCCTCGACAACCAACAGCCCTCAACCTTGGTAAGACTCAAGATGGAAATGAAGCTAACAGAGGACCATGAGGGAGAAGAAGGGGGGAAATGATGGGGAGAGGGAGGGAGGCAAACCATGAGAGACTCTTGAATGCTGAGAACAAACTGAGGGCTGATGGGGGTGGTGGGGAGAGGAAGGGGAGTGATGGGCATGCGGGAGGGCACTTGTGGAGATGAGCACTGGGTGCTATATGGAAACCAACTTGACAACAAGCTATTTAAGAAAAAAGAAAAAGAAAGAAAATGAAGCACGGCAGCTCATGGAAGGGAAGCAGCACTCTGGGAATGGGCTGGAGATCCGTGCCAGCCTCCTTCCCGTTGCACGGCCATTACTCGGCCTGTCTGGGAGCTTCCCGGAAGACCCCGCTCATAAGGCTATCTTTATTTCACCTGACTCACAGCTCACCCAGTGCAAAAAGCCTTTACCCTGGGGCATTTATTAACGATTTGACATCAATAACTTTGTGGCCACGTGATGCAGAGCATAACAGTGGGGCAGACAACAGGCTAACCAAAAAGCTTCAAAGGAGAAGCTGAGGAGTGAGGTGCCCTCAGGGGCTGTGAAAAGCTCTGTCATGTTGCCAGGAAGCTGGAAGGTCATGTGCACATGTAGGGATGTGAGCCTGCCTGCGTTGTGCATGTGCCCAGCAAAGACCTACAAAGGCTGACCTTGAGGCTCTGCACAAACACAAGTGAAGTGTAAAGCAGCATTGTCAGTTGCCTGACTGGGTGTGAGAGATGCGCACGCACGCACACACACACACACACACACACACACCCCGAGCCCCTTGGCAAAGACTGGGAAGTCTATAGGAAAGCTCTCCCCAGTTATTGGCTGACAACTTAGCTAACTGAGCAGAGATTTCAGAGGCCATATGTGATAGAGAAATCAGACATGACATGATTAGGCCAGAAGATATACCAAACCAACAAGCAAACAAACATCAACAAAAAGCAATAACAACAAACCTGGAGAGGAAAGATAATCTGATTTTCAGAGTTGCCAAAATATTTTTTTCAAATTACGTTATTTGAAAAGTCTAGGGTTTTTTTAAAGTCCATTTTATTTTATTTTATTTTATTTTATTTATTTCTAGGAGAGAGAGAGACAGCGTGAGCAGGGGAGGGTCAGAGAGAGAGGGAGTCACAGACTGAAACAGGCTCCAGGCTCTGAGATGGCAGTCAGCACAGAGCCCGACGCGGGGCTCGAACCCACAAACCGCGAGATCATGACCCAAGCGAAAGTCGGACGCTCAACCGACTAAGCCACCCAGGCGCCCCTTTTAAAGTCCATTTTGAGAGAGAGAGACAGAGAGTACAGGCGCTTGTGAACAAGCATGTGAGTGAATGGAGGAGGGGCAGAGAGACAGAGAGAATCATGAGCACGGAGCCCAACATGGGGCTCAAACTCATGAGCTGTGAGATCACGACCTGAACCAAAATCAAGATGCTTAACCAACTGAGGCACTCGGGCACCCAAAAAGTCTAGTTTTCAATACAACGTTGTAAGACATGGCGAGAAACAAGAAATTATGGTTCACATGCAGGAAAATAAGCATACAACAGAAACTGTCCCTGAAAAGCCCACATATTGGTCTTCTAGACAGACTTCATAGTTTATTTTAAATATGTTCAAATAACTAAACAAAAGCAAGCATGTCTAAAGAACTAAGAAAAAGTATAAGATGTCTTACCTAATAAAAATATCAGTTAGAAAGAGAGAAAATACAAAAAGTAAAAATTCTGTAGTTTAAAAGTATAACTGAAATGAAAAATTTAATAGAGGCTCAATATCAGATTTAAGCATGCAGAGGAAAGACCAGCTAACTTGAAGACAGACCAATGAACATTTATCCAGTCTGGGGAACAGAATGAAAAAAAATCAGGAAAAATAAGCAGAACTAAAAGGGACCTATAGGAAACCATCAGGTGTCAAGATACACATACTGGGAGTCACAGTAGGAGACAAGAAAAGGGCCAAAAAGAATATTTGAAGAAATTATGGCCAAAATTGTCCTGATTTTGATGAAAAACATTAACACATATATTCAAGAATCTTTACAATCTACAAATAGAACAAACTTAGAGAGCCATCTCTAGACATATCACAGTCAAACTTCTGAAAGCCAAAGAAAAAGAGAATCTAAAAAAGTAGCCGGAGAGATGCAACTCATTACCTAACCGATCTTCAACAAGTCTAATTATCATGGAGGCCAGAGGGTAGAGGAATGGCATATTGAAAGTGCTGAAAATAAATGGCTATCAACCCACAAGTCTACATCTAGCATAATTATTCTTCAAAGATGGAGAAGGAATTAAGACTTGCCCTGTAAGAATACTAACAGGAGTCACTTAGGGTGAAATGAAAGGACACTGGACTGTAATTCAAATCTACATAAAGAAATGAAGAGCACCAATAAAGAAAACTATATAAGTAAATGTAAAAAACATATAAATGTATAATTTCTTTGTAACTTTTTCCCTATCTTAGTTATTTATTTATTGTATTATTATTTTTTTAATGTTTGTTCATTTTTGAGAGACAGAGTACAAGCAGAGGTGGAACAGAGAGAGGGAGACACAGAATCGCAAACAGGCTCCAGGCTCTGAGCTGTCAGCACAGAGCCTGATGCGGGGCTCGAACTCACGAACTGTGAGATTATGACCTGAGCCACCCAGGCACCCCTCTCTATCTTATTTAAAAGACAACTGAATAAATCAATAATTATAAATCTGTGTTGATGAGCATACTCTGTATAAAGGTTAATTTGTATGGCAATAACAGCATCAAAGAGATGGAGAGGATCAGAGCTATATAGCAAAGGTTTTCTATACTAGTGAAATTAAGTTGGTCTTAATAAAAACTAGATTGTGGCAGCTCTTTCTGCCTATGGGTCCTGTCCCCATGCTTTAATAAAACTACTTTTTTTTTTTAATGTTTTTTATTTTTTATTTTTTATTTCTAGGAGAGAGAGAGAGACAGCGTGAGCAGGGGAGGGTCAGAGAGAGAGGGAGTCATAGACTGAAACAGGTTCCAGGCTCTGAGCCGGCAGTCAGCACAGAGCCCGACGCGGGGCTCCAACCCACGAACCGCGAGATCATGACCTAAGCGAAAGTCAGACGCTTAACCGACTAAGCCACCCAGGCGCCCCTAATAAAACTACTTTTAAGAGGCGCCTGGGTGGCTCAGTCAGTTGGGTGTCCAATTTCAGCTCAGGTCATGATCTCACAGTTTGTTTCAGCCCCGCGTCAGGCTCTATGCTGACAGCTCTGAGCCTGGAGCCTGCTTTGTATTCTGTGTCTACTTCTCTCTCTCTTCCCTCCCCTGCTCATGCTCTGTCTCTCTCTGTCTTTCAAAAACGAATAACATTTAAAATATTTTAGGAATGCATGGGTGGCTCAGTTGGTTAAGCGTCCAAGTTTGGCTCAGGTCATGATCTCACGGTTCGTGGGTTCAAGCCCTGTGTCGGGTTCTGTGCTGGCAGCTGGCTCAGAGCCTGGAGCCTGTTTCAGATTCTGTGTGTCTCTCTCTCTGACCCTCCCCTGCTCATGCTGTCTCTCTCTCTCTCAGAAAGAAATTTAAAAACACCTTTAAAAGAAATAAAAAATAAAAAATAAAAATTGTTAAAAGATGTGAATTTTAATTCGCAAAGATGCATGAAAAAATCTAAACATATAGTAAAAGACATGGCAAGAAAATTAAAATAGAGCGCACTAGAAAACATCCATTTAACACAAAAGAGGTCAATAATGGAGGAGAAGAGAAATGAAGAGACATGGAAAAGAGTGATTGGCAGAGGTAAATCCTACTTTATAAATAATTACAACCAATGCAAATGGATTAAACACTCCAATCAAAAGGGAGTGATTGGCAGAATGGATTTTTAACAATATGATCTAACTATATACGCTGTTTACAAGAGGAGGCTCACTTTAGAAAGTAAACCAACAGGAAAAGCTACAGTATGCAAATAGCAACCAAAACAGAGTCAGAGTGTTGATGCTAACATCAGCCAAAATGGACTTTTAGACAAACATTGTCATTTGAGAAAAAGAACATTTATAGATGTATTTAGGGTAATAAATGGGCCAATCCAATAAGAAGAATAACAATGATATGCATATACACACCTAACAACAGAAGCCTAAAATACATGAAGCAAAAGCAGACGTAATTGAACGGGGAAATATATACATTTCAACAATAAAAGTTGGTAAAATCAGTGCCTCACTTTCAATAATGGATGGAAAAACTAGGCAGAAGGGAAACCAGGGGATAAAAGACTAGAACAACACTAAACACAGTTAGACCTAACAGCCATCCATAGAGGACTTCACCAACCAGCAGCTGAATCCATATTCTTCTCTGATGCACAAGAACATTCTCCAGGATACACCATATGCTGGGGCATAAAATAGTCTCAGTAAATGTAAAAGGAATGAAATTGCACCAAATGTGTTCTGAACTCACAATTGGATGACATTAGGAATCAACAACAGAATAAAACTTGGAAAATTTACAAATATGTGGAATCAAAACAGCACAGTACTAAATAACTGATATTTCGAGAGGAAAAACAGAAAATAAGAAGATGCTTTGATACTAATCAAACACAAATACCAAAACTTATGGAATGCAGCAAAAGCAGTGCTTAAAGTGAAATTTATAGTTGCAATGCCTGTATTTAAAAATAAAAAGAAAGAAACAAACATCTAAAATCAGTAGCCTAAGGAGAAGGCATCACTACTGACCTGACAGATACGAAAAGAATGAAAAGTGAGTGTTGTATGCTGACAAATTAGATAACCTAGATGAAATGGATAAATTCATGGAAGACATGTACTCCTCAAACTGACTCAAGAAGAAACAGAAATTTTGAACATATGGCAAGTAATTAATTAATAATCATAAAGCTTCCCACAAAGAAAACCCAGGAACAGATAATTTCACTGGTTGATTCTACCAAATGTTTACAGAAGTAATAGATCTTTCACAAACTCTTGGGAAACATAGAAGAGGGGGGAACACTTTCTAATACATTCTATGAGGCCTGTATTACCCTGATACCAAAACTAAATAAAGATATCACAAGAAAATTACAAACCAATATCCTTTATATGGATTTTTTAAACTCTCAAAAAAAAAAAAAAATACTAGCGTGATGAAGCTAGTACCAAATAATGAGAGAACAAGCTGCAGACTAGGAGAAAATATTTGCAAAAGGCATTCTTAATAAAGGACTGTTATCAAACTGGGCAAAGGACCCGAACAGACAATTCAACAAATAAGATATACAAATGGTAAATAAACATATGAAAAAATGTTCCACATCCTATTTCATTAAGAGGTGCAAATTAAAGCAACAATGAGATACCACTACACAGCTACTAGAATGTGAAAATCTGAAACACTGACCAATTGAAACCACCAAATGTTGGTGGGGATGTAGAGCAAGAAAACAACTCATTTATTGTTTATGAGAAGGCAAAGTGGTGCAGTCATTTTGGAAGAAAGTTTGGAATTTTCTTACAAAACAAAATATACTCCTACCATTCAATTCAGCAACTGTGCTCCTGTTTTGGTATCGGCCCAAAGGAGTGGAAAACTTACGCCTATACAAGATCTGTAGATGGATGTTTATAGCAGTTTTATTCCATAACTGCCAGAACTTGAAAGCAACCAAGGTGTCCCTCAGTAGGTGACTGGCTAAATCAACCTGACTATATCCAGACGACGGGGTATTACTAACGTGCTAAAAACAGATGAGCTAGTCTGCTTCGTCCACTTTTGTGCTGCACGTCTCTGGTGTCTGAGGTGCTGGCAGGCAGACATCATGGATCAGGTAATGTAGTGCATAAAGCCAAGTCAGCAGTTTGTGAAGGACTCAGTTTGGCTGCTTAAAAGATGTACTAAACCTGATAGAAAAGAATTCCAGAATATTGCCGTGGCAACAGCAATAGGATTCATTGGGGGTTTTTTTTGTGTGTGAAACTGATCCATATTCCGATTAATAGCATCATTGTTTGTGGCTGATTATCTTTTTAGAAGAGTTTTCATCTTGGGGATTGGTAAACAAGTGAGCATTTAGGAAGCTCATGGAGTAAAAATTTGCCTGTATGTTTTGTGCTTTTCTTTCATATTTTTCCTCCAGATGTTTTGTATTTCTAAAAGAAAACAATTTTGAAATAAAAAATAAAAATTAATGAGCTATCAAACCATGAAAAGATATAAAGGAAACTTAAATGGATATTACTAAGTGAAAGAAGCCAATCTGAAAAGGCTACATACTGTGTGATTCCAACTCCATGACATTCTGGAAAAGCCTAAACTATGGAGACAGTAAGAAGTTTGGTGCTTGCCTGGGGTGAGGGGAAGGGATATGACTAGGATGAACGCAGGGGGTTTCCAGGGCAGTGAAACTATTCCATGTATTACCATAATGGTGGGTACATGCTATTATGCATTTGTCAAAATCTGTAGAATATACAACACCAAGGGCAATGTAGAGCATGGACTTTGAGTAGCAATGAAGTAAAAAACTGCTAATAAGTAAATAAATATATAAATAAAAATTTTACCTAACCCCAAATCATTAAGATATTCTGTTTTCTTCCAAAAGCTTCATTGTTTACATTTCATATTTAGGGTTGTAGTCCACCTGGAATCAATTTTTGTGTATGGTGTGAGGTTTGAGTTAATATATATTTTTTTCTTATAAGACTTTTCAAATAACCCAGCACTACTTTTTAAAAATTTTAATGTTTATTTATTTTTGAGAGGGGGGAGGGACAGAGAGAGTGGGAGACACAGAATCTGAAGCCGGCTCCAGGCTCTGAGCCATCAGCACAGAGCCCCCTGGGGAGCTCGAACCCACAAACTGTGACATCATGACCTGAGCCAAAGTCCGATGCTTAACCGACTGAGCCAGCCAGGGCCCCAACCCAGTACTATTTTTTTTTTAATGTTTTATTTATTTCTAAGAGAGAGAGAGAGACCGCGTGAGCAGGGGAGGGTCAGAAAGAGAGGGAGATACAGAATCTGAAACAGGCTGCAGGCTCTGAGCTGGCAGTCAGCACAGAGCCCGACGCGGGGCTCCAACCCACGAACCGCGAGATCATGACCTAAGCGAAAGTCAGACGCTTAACCGACTAAGCCACCCAGGCGCCCCTAGTACTATTTTTTGAAGACCATCCTTTTCCCGTGCCACACTTTATTTATCCTCATGCTTTGTAATAGCTATAAGGTATTCCATTCTCAGTCACTCCCATTACTTTTTTACCCATCCTTCCAGGGGATATTCAGGTTTTTTTTTTTTTTTTTTTTTCTGGCCTCTGCTACCATCAAACAGGATGAACATCTTTGTATGGATATCAAGGCATTCTTCTGCAGTTGTTAAAAAAAAAAATAGTGGAACTGAACTTTTGAGCCAGAAAACATTTTTTGAAAAATTAATAAGTGATATGGTTCAAAACGGAAAGAATACAAACAGCTCCAGTAAAAAGTTCACCTCCTACCAATCCTTCCAGTTCCTCCACCAGGTAACTGCAATCATGAAATCTTGAGTATCTTTGCAGAAATCTTGTAAGGGATGAGCGAGCGTTAGTTACATTTTTTCTCCTTGTCTTTACATACCCAGTGGCGCACTGTATGCTCTGTCCTGCATCTTGACGTTTTAACTAAATAATATATGTTACAAGTGTTCCTACTACTGCACATAAACAAGCATTCATTTTTGAGGCCATGTATTCCACTGGATGAGTGTACCACCACTTAGTCTCCAATTTTTGCTGTTCCAGTAATGGCGCAGTGGGTAGCTAACTTTGCACATGCCATTTTACATGTGTGCAGCATATCTGTTGGGGTAATTTCTACAAGTGGACTTGCCGGGTCCCAGGGGATAGGAGTCATTTGACCAGCATTGCCAAATCACACTCCCACAAGCAAAGGGTCAGCGCTCCTGTTTTCCTGTAGCCTGGCTTATGGCCTTTTAGATCTGGGATCTTTAGCCATTTGATGGGTGGAAAACTGTTGATTGTTTCGCATTTATTTTATCGTGGTGAGATTGAGCATCTTTGCAGGAGTTTAAGAGCAACTTGTGTTTTTTGCCAAAATCCTTTGATTGAATGCACTTCTTTAAAGTCGCTCACTGCAAATTCCTCCTAATGTGTCGTCATGAGAAGCCTTAGATTTGGGCTTCCTGGTCACAGTTCGAACTTTTTGCAAGGTGTCTCTACGTGTTTCCAGCTGACCGCCCGGAAGGGAGGCCCCATTGACGCTCCTTCCACAACCTGGTCCTGAACCGGGGTCCCTTCGTCAGTGACTCCCAGGCAAGCTTGAAGTCTCCAGCTGCAGGTGGGACCCTGGCCGGCGGGGGAGGAGCTGGCCCCGCCCAGTCGCCCGGAGTCCCCGCCCCAAACCCGCGGCCCCGCCCGCCCACCTGGCTGCGACGCCCCGCCCACCTGGCTGCGACGCCCCGCCCACCTGCGGCGCGGCCCTGCCCCCGCTGCGTGCCCTGGCGTCCCTCGTCACGTGACGTCTGGAAGGTGCGGGCAGGGAAGCCGGCCGCCATTATTTCCCCGCCGCGGCGCTGGCGTCCTCCGCGCACGACGGCTTCCCCCGAATGGAGCGCACTGCGGCCGGAGCGCGGGGGCTCGGCGGGATCGGCGAAGGCGCAGACGACGCCCGGACGCCGTCTCCAGCCGCGGTCGGCCGCGGGGTCCGGCGCCCGGAAGCAGCCCGTTGCTAGGCAACCGCGTCGCGCCAGCGAGGAGGGCGGGGCGTGCGGAGGATCCTCATGGACCAGTACTGCATCCTGGGCCGCATCGGGGAGGGCGCGCACGGCATCGTCTTCAAGGCCAAGCACGTGGAGGTGAGCGGGGCCTCGGGGTCTCCGCCTGCAGCCGTTTCCGGCCCCGGGACGCCTCCTCCCCGGTATTCCCGGCCTACGTCTGCACTACTGCGCCTGCCTCCCCGCCTCGCTTGGTGGGGGTGCGCCCACCGCTTTGTCCCCCTTCAGTGGGGGCCGTCTGGGTTGCGCCCACCCACCCGAGAGGCCACAGCAGTCATCGCGCGAGCGCCCCGAGGAGCCTGGCGTGAGAGCCTCCTACTGTTTCCGCGGCGCTGGGGCGCTGGTCCCGGGCAGGACCCGATCCCCCTTCCTTCCCACCCCACGGGGCCCGCGGACCTCTGCGTCCCGCCCCGATGGCGCCTTTCCCGTCCTCGCGGACCCTTTCCCAGCCTGGGATGGGTGGCAGTGTCTGCGTTCTGTCCTGCACAGACTGGGGAGATCGTGGCCCTCAAGAAAGTGGCCCTGCGGCGGCTGGAGGACGGCATCCCCAACCAGGCCCTGCGGGAGATCAAGGCCCTGCAGGAGATCGAGGACCATCAGCACGTGAGTGGGCTGGGGGGGGGCTCCCTCTCGTCCCCATCGCCCCCCACGACTTCACTCAACACTCATCCCTCTTACCCACTCATTTTTTCCCTTACTCATTCACTTCTTCACTGACTTCTTTCCATAAAGCATTTAGTGATTTTTAATGGTAATAATTACTGCCACCCACTGAGCCTCTGTTCTGGTCACAGGCCGGGTAACGGGTTCAGGTACGTTGTCATTGTGAGTTCTCTGCTGCTCTGCCAGGCCCGTCTCAGGATCTCACCTCCGCCAGCTTGTGGGCGCTCAGCTGGTCCCGGGAGGCTTTGGCTGGGGTCTGATGAGGATGTTCTAACCTTGGGTTCTCCCACGGGCCCTACCCTGTGCTGGGTGTCAGAAGTCCAAGCTTCTGATGATTTAAGTGCTGCAGGGAAGATGGACCATGTGGCCTGGTCCATGGGGCTGGGAGGTGCTGTGGGCACATGAGAAGGGGCACTCACCCCCAGTCCCATAGCTCTTCACAGTGCTCTCTCTCATCTCTGGGGGGTGACAGGCATGTGTCCTGTCACCTGATTTGCTTGTTAGCCTCTGGAGGTGTCCGTGACATGTTGGCTCTGTAACAGAAGCATGTTATAAAGCTGCTTATAAAACACGTAAAACCATGCGCCCTAGTTTTGTATGAACACGCGTACTTGTAAACGAGTAGGGGACTGTATGGGTCCTATCCGTTGTCAAGTCGCTGGAATGTGCTCTAAGGTTGATTGTGGGTGATAGGGTTTTTCTTCTGTTGTTTTTTCTTTTCTTTTCTTTTCTTTTTTTTTTAATTTTTAATGTTTATTATTGAGAGGGAGGGAGAGACAGAGCTCAGCAGGGGAGGGTTAGAGAGAGAAGGAGACACAGAATCCGAAGCAGGCTCCAGCCTCCAAGCTGTCAGCACAGAGCCCTAAGCAGGGCTGAAACTCACGAACCGTGAGATCATGATCTGAGCCGAAGTCGGATACTTAAATGACTGAGCCACCCAGGCGCCCCCTTCTGTTGTTTTTCTCTATAATTGGGTGTATTATATGAGTGTGTGTGTGTGTGTGATCTGGGGAATGATTGGGTGCTATCTTCGAAGTCTGAAAACCAGCAATAAAAGTCTATAGGCTCAGGGCACCTGGGTGGCTCAGTCAGTTGAGTGTCCAGCTTTGGCTCAGGTCATGATCTCACGGTTTGTGAGTTCAAGCCCCACGTACTGGCTTGCTGCTGTCAGCTTAGAGCCTGCTTCAGATCCTCTGTCCCCGTCTCTCTGCCCCCCCCAATAAATAAACATTAAAAAAATAAGACATTTTAAAAAGGTCCATGGCCTTGCACACACAGCCGTGTGTGTGGGGTGGCATGGGCCCTCCGCCCGTGAGTCAGCAGCCCTGAGGTTCCACCTTCAGATGCCCCAGCGTGGAGCCCAGGCTGCCCTCACCTCTGACCCGAATGACGTGGCTGTTTCCTTGCTGGTGCTCCCCTCTCCGCTGTCCCAAAGTGTGGACGAAATGCTCCACTTCTCTGCGTGAAAGCCCGCCGGCTTTTCTCCATGTGCGGAGATGCAGCCCTTCTCCATCCTACGCGACCTCTGAAGTGTCCCCCGTGACAGGCACTGTCCTGGCCTCTGCACAGGGCAGACGTCCCTCCCGGGGAGGGCCCCACGTGGCCTTGTCCCGCCCGCCGCCTCGCTGCTGCTCCTCTGCCTGGGCTCCTTCCTGCCTCCCTGCCTTGCCGACCTCACCCCGTCCTGCCTGTCCTGTCAGAGCCGCGGCACCCTGGAGTCTGCTCGCTCAGTTCTCTGTCTCCCTGTGCTGTGACCTCCCAGAGGGCCTCGGGCCCCGCCAGGCCTTGCTCCTGCTCCGCGCTGCGCAGCCTGGCCCCTCTGACCCGTGGGCCCTTGGCAAGTGTATGTGATGTGTGTCCAGCTGTCCTGGCGCTGGGGTTTCATGGCCCTAGAGGAGACCAGAGGAGACCTCTGCTGTGTGTGTGTGTGTGTGTGTGCGTGCGTGCAGGCACACGCGTGCAAGGGGCAGCAGGCGGGGGTGGGGGACAGCACAGGTGATTTTCCAGTTCCCTGGCTGGGTGGCTGCCCAGCCAATGCCCTAGGTGGCCTTCCTCCCCGCTCCTCTTCCCTGAGAAAGTGGAGTGTGAGATGGGGACCCACCTTCTCGGGAGAGGGGAACGTTTAGGGGCTCCGCATCTCTGGTTCTGAGCTCAGGTCTCACATCACCTGCCTGCCTGGTCCTCTGTCCGGGGCAGGGCTGGGAGTCCCCCAGGGGGTCTGAGTGATGTGGGCCCTGGGGCTGACGGGATGCCCGCCCGCAGGTGGTGCAGCTGAAGGCCGTGTTCCCGCATGGCGCAGGCTTCGTGCTGGCCTTCGAGTTCATGCTGTCGGACCTGGCTGAGGTGGTGCGCCACGCCCAGCGGCCCCTGGGCCAGGCGCAGGTCAAGAGCTACCTGCAGATGCTGCTCAAGGGTGTGGCGTTCTGCCACGCCAACAACATTGTGCATCGGGTTAGTGTTAGCGCGGGCTGCGGCGGGGCCTGCAGGGCCAGCCCTTGAAGAGGGGGTCAGAGGGGCAGGACCACACCGCAGAGTAAGTGGCCCTGGAGAGGGTGGGGCCTGGGCCTCCCGTGTGCTTAGCCTGCCGAGCCCGCCTGCCCCCGGGTCCTCTGGGGGGTGTGGAGGAACTGATTCCTTCCTCTTTTGTGCCTTCAGGACCTGAAACCAGCCAACCTGCTCATCAGTGCCTCAGGCCAGCTCAAGATAGCGGACTTTGGCCTGGCCCGTGTCTTTTCCCCAGATGGCGGCCGCCTCTACACGCACCAGGTGGCCACCAGGTAGGGAGGGCCGGTTCCCAGGCAGGACTTGGCAGTGGACAGGCCCCAGCCTTCTCACCGGGATGATATGCTTCTGGACCTTCTGTTCAGACCTTGCTTCTGGGGCTGATGTGGGACTGGGGTGACCTTCTGGGCAGCCTCCATCAGACTAGCGAGCTGGCTGTGCCCGCCTCCTCCTTCCAGGTGGTATCGAGCCCCGGAGCTTCTGTATGGTGCCCGCCAGTATGACCAGGGCGTCGACCTGTGGTGAGACCTCCGTGGGCTGGGCACGGGGGAATGTGGGTTGTGGGGTCACCTTTTTCTCTGGGCTTTGGGGTTGCTAAGCCCTTTGGCGGTGTCTTCGTGCTGTGAGCCATGGGTTGCCTTGGGGATGTTTTCCCTGGTTGGGGTGTCTCTGAGGAGTTTGGGGTCAGTTTCCACTTGGGTGGGGTGAGTTGTGATGGGAGTGGAAAGCATCTGGGCTGGAGTGGGAGAGGCAGTCGAGGCTTAAGGCATGGTCCTCTGAGCTGGTAGGCAGGGGTGGGTCATAGGCGTGAAAGCTCTGAGCCTTTGTTTGGGCAGGATGGTTTGTCCATGCCTAGGCGCTTGAGGGTTAGGGGCTGTTTTGGAGGTGTGTCCCAGAAGCTGAGGACTGAGAGATGGTGGCTCTGTGTCCCAGAAATTGAGACTCTAAGAACTGTCAGGACCATTGAGGGAGTTGCTGTGTTTTCTAGGGTTGAGGTCAGTGGGCTGCTGGAGAGGGGGTGTGCTCTGTGTTTTCGGCTCGCGGTTTTCCTTTAGGAGTCTGTAGCCCCGGGTACGAAGCCTCCATGCTGTTCTGTGGGTCCTCGGCCCGAGTATGGGGTGTGTGTGCAACGTGGGGAAATCTGTGTCGTGCTGTGAGGCGACGGAGCTGGTGTGGGGAGATCTCTGTTCCGGCGCGCGGCCTCTGAGCTCTGGTCTGTATCTGCAGGGCCGTGGGCTGCATCCTGGGGGAGTTGCTGAATGGGTCCCCTCTCTTCCCTGGGGAGAACGACATCGAGCAGCTCTGCTGTGTGCTTCGAACCCTAGGCACCCCCAGTCCTCAAGTGTGGCCGGTTTGCAGGGGTCCCAGCAGCGAGCGGGCGGGGGCAGGTGTCTTCCCCTCTCGCCAACGGCTAGGACCAGCCTCTCCGCCTTTTCTCCCGTGGTCCCATGCCTCCCTGACCCCCCGGACCGCTGTCCCAGCCCCGCTGGATGCAGGGGGCGGGGTCCCTCCTGCCAGCACACTGGCACTTTGCACACGTGCCTGAGACGGGTCGGGGGTGTGGGCTGACGGCCGAGGGCGAGCAGGCCGGGGGCCACAGGGACTGATGACCATGGTCCTAGGAGATCACGGAGCTGCCCGACTACAACAAGATCTCCTTCAAGGAGCAGGCGCCGGTGCCGCTGGAGGAGGTGCTGCCCGACGCGTCTCGCCAAGCCCTGGACCTGCTGGGGCTGTTCCTCCTCTACCCTCCGCGCCGACGCATCTCAGCCTCCCAGGTAGGGTGACCCTGTTTCCTTGGCCCTCCTCACTCAGGGCCCCGTGATAGGCTGGCACCACAACCTGGGGGCCACGGCAGGCGGGGGCCCCTCAAGAAGGCCACCTTGCCGGAGCACCTGGGTTGTGGGCGACCAGCTGGCTCCTCACTCCAGTGGCTATTTACTCTGCATCTGCACACGCCTGGCATCTTCCTGGGCCCTGGGGGTGGGCAGGTGTAAGCACGGGAGGTGCTTTTCAGAGAGAAATGAGGAGCAGAGGTCTGGCGAGGGGGACCCTGTACGGGGTTGGTGGCCCGGAAGGAGAGGCAGGACCACGGGCTGGTGTGGGTCCCTCTCTTGGCTGTACCCGTGCCCGCAGCCTCACCGCCCGGTCCCCTGCCCACCCCAGTACTGGCAGGCCCCTGCTGAGCTCTGTCATCAGTGGACCAAGGCTGCTAGGTCAAGGCCACCTGCCCACCTCCCCGTCTGCACCACTGCCCCTCAGATCCTGCTTGTGCCTCTTCGGGGCACCCTCCTCTGGCAGCCCAGCTCAGACCCCAGCAGGGCTCTCCTGAGGCTCCCGCTCCGAGAAATCACACACCGGGACTCTCACCTCTGTGACCCCACCGCTTCTTCCCCCCTGGGCCCCAGGCCCACTGTGTGTCCGGGGCCTTACCTGCGCGCCTCTGGGGTCCCTGCTCCAGCACCCCCCACCCCCCGGGGCTCACCCACACTGCTCTGCAGGCCCGCGGCCTCTCTGGGCCCCTCACCCCTCAGCTCTCACTCTGGCACAGCGCTAGTCATCTGACACCCCCTGTCCCTTCTTGGTCTGTCTGTCACCCACACCCCTGACTCGGGGAGGACCTCACGGGAAGCTCTGTGCTGTGCCCCCTGCCGCCTCCCCAGCCTCTGAAACGGAGCGTCGGCGGCGGGCGTGCGGGGAGGCTGTCGGGCAGGCACGGGGACGCGCCTTGGCAGGGCAGCGCTCAGCCCCCCGGGAGGGAGGCGAGCCAAGGCTGGCGCGGGGGTGACTCGTTGCCTTCGCCTGCAGGCCCTGCTGCATCAGTACTTCTTCACGGCCCCCCTGCCTGCCCACCCCTCGGAGCTGCCGATTCCCCAGCGCCCAGGGGGACCCACCCCCAAGGCCCATCCAGGCCCCTCCCACGTCCACGACTTCCACGTGGACCGGCCTCTTGAAGAGTCACTGCTGAACCCGGAGCTGATTCGACCCTTCATACCGGAGGGCTGACGCTGGGCCTGCCCTGCCGTCCTGTCCCCCAGAACCTCCTGGGCTGCTTGTTTCTCTGCTGAGCCTGAGCCGACCTCCCGTGGCCTCCACACAGCCGCACCAGGTCCACCCTCACCGGCTCTGTTCCCAGTCCAGGGCTGAGGACGTCCGGCGCCAGCAGAGGGCCCTGCAGCCTGTGCTGTTGGCCTCCCGCGTGTGTGCTGCCGACCAGCCCAACAGAGGGGGACTGTGAGCTCTGTGGCTGTGGCTGCTTTGGTACTGGCTGTCCAGGCCTGCCCTCCAGGCCAGGGACGGCCATGGTAGAGCCACCTAGGGGAGCGGAGAATGTAAGATGTCCTCACGTGGGAACACGAGTGGAGGGGCAGCTTTGGTTGGTTTTGTTTTCAGAGGCATTAGTTCACTTTGGGGATTTACTGTAAAAGCCCAGGTAGTTCTGCCTGGCGTCAGGTCCTTTTCCGTTCCTACTGAGGGATGTGGCCAAGGTGGCATCGTTTCCTGGCCTTGTTTCTCTGTGGTCACCAGAAATGTGGCCCCATTCACGGCTCCTCCAGTCCTGGGGGCTTCATGCAGTGGGGCTCCCATTTGGAGGTACAGTGGCAAAATTCAAGGCCTGGGATGGCTCAGGTTGGGGACAGATCAGGGTCAGTCTGGCTTGCCAGCATCTCTACCCTGAGGACAGGGGTGAGCCAGGACCAGACGTGCCCCCTCCTTACTCAGGTACAGAGCAAGTGAGGAGACAGGCATTCCTAGAACTCATTTGTTAACTCAGTAAATCCAAATACAAACCCGGTCGGCTGGTTTGCTTGCTTAATACATTTTGTTCAACCATTCTACAATCTACGCAGAAATCAAGGGTTAAAAGAAGGCAGAAGAGAAAAACCAGGGAAGACTCACTGTTAGACCTAAGGCTTTTCATAGCGCCTGTTGAGACAGCGCAGTCCTGGTTCTGGAAGAGTTAAAAACGGACCGGAGAAACAAACGTATCCTTAGCAAGCTCTTATTCTTAAAATGTGCATTTTGACTTTATGTGGAGAAACTCGTGTCCGCCCTGAGCATGGTGACGCTGCCAGGCATTGCCTCCAAGCTCCTGGGGAAACACAAAACAACAGACACCGTGCTGCTTTCAGAGGCGTCAGATGTTACAGGGATCCGTCCTCTGCCTGTTTGTGCAGCCACATCTTCTGTCGGCGCCAGGCTCCAGTCTAATTTCTGAGAGCTCTCAGCTCCATATAAATTTGAGCCTGTACTCACATCTGGACCACTGACCCTCCACCAACTCCATCCACAGGATACTCTAAATTTGTCCTTGAACCTGACCTCACTTTGAATGTCAAGGTCAGAGTGAGGCTGAGGGTCACTGTGAAGGCAAAGGTGAGGCCAGAGCAAAGATCCCAGTGAGGGTCACTGTGAGGGTAGGGGTTTAGGATAGGGTGGGTGGCCGGTGATAGCAAGGTTGAGGGTTGTGAGCAGGGTGAGGTTGGAAGAGAGTCACGGTCAAGGGTGAGTGTCAGGACGAACCTGGTAAAGGAGAGGCCCATGTCAATGGCCAGGTTGAGAGGGGCAGGGGTCTGAAATAGAGGATAGGGCAAGGGTGAAGTCAAAGGCCAGAGCAAGGGCTTGGGAGGTGCCGGGTTCACGCCACCGCAAGGTCCACCGTGAGGGTCAGTGCAGGGTGAAGGTCCGAAGCAAGTGGAAGGTCAGGGAGGTGCCGGGCTGACTGGCTCCTGCATCAGGTGGAGGGCCGGCGGGCCGCAGAGGATTGACCCAGAAGCATTGAAGGCTGGCTTGGTGTAGTCTGCGGGGCGGGTGTGGTTACCAGGGCAGGGTTTGGCTCAAGGGGCGGAAGCGCGGTGGGATGGGCGGGGTTTGGCCTGCGGGGCGGAAGCGCGGCGGAGTGGGCGGGGTTTGGCCTGCGGGGCGGAAGCGCGGCGGAGTGGGCGGGGTCTGGCCGGAAGGCCCGGAGCGCCGGGAAGGCGCGGCCGGAGGGCGGGGGCTGGGCGGTGCGGGCGAGATGGAGCCGCAGCTTGGGTTCCACGAGCTCCTGCACGTTTTCTCCTTCCTGGAGGCCCGAGACCTGCTCTGCGCCGCCCAGGTGGACAAGGTAGCGCGCCCTGCCCGCGAGGCAGGGCCGGCTTTATGGTTTCTGCGTGTCCAAGGCTGGCCCTTTCCTGAGCCTCAGTTTCCCCGTGTGGGAGGCGGCGTCCGGCGGCCGCGTCGGTGGTCGCCTGAGCGCGCTCGGGCAGGGGCGGGGGCTTGGAGGCTAGTGTGGGCGCTGCGCTGCGAGCCGCCGCCCCGGGGACGCCCGGAGCCCTGTTCGCTGGCCTGCTGCGGCCGCCGCGCCATCAGCCTTCACTGCCGGCAAGGGCTTGGGGGCCGGTTTCCTAGCTCCTCCCACCTCTTCTGGAATATTCCGTAATTTCCCTCAGGACCCTGTCAGGGAAGCCAAGAGTTTCCCGTGAGGGGCAAGTCCCCTGGGGTCAGGGCGTTTGTCCGCCTGGGTCCTGGCTGCCCTCCGCCCCGCGTGCACCTGCGTCAGCTCGTACTAACTGCGTGTGTAGCGTGTGTAGTTCATGTCCGACAGGCAGCATCCTGTCTGCAGCACCCAGCTGCAAATACTTGTCGAGTCAGGGAATTTCATAAAGGAACCTAAAATACATTTGTTAGCCTTAGAAATAAAACTGCCAGTTGTCTTACCAGCAAAAATGGGTTTATTTGGGAATAACAGAAAATTGCAACTCAAGACAACCTGGGCCTGGCAAAAACGGTAGATAAGTCCAGAAAAGAAAGCAGAAGAGGCTCTTTTACAGAGGAAGGCGGGGCTGGAAGGGCTGTTGTGAACTGAACGTCCCTTGCAGTATGGGGGCTGGAAGTGTGGTGGCGTCTCACTGACTTGGCGGTGACAGTCTCGTTTGCTGGGCTGTTGCGGGCGGGGTGGGAATCTTACTTCCTCTGAGCCAGTGAAGTAGTAGCTAAACTAGTACTGGTTTGCAAGGTGCATCTCTTCCTGCTGGATCTGCAACTGACCAGGGCTGTGGCCTGGGAGCCCCCTTGCTGGTCTCCTGAGGATTTTCTTGTTGTTTTTAGGTTTATTTATTTTTTGAGAGAGAGCATGAGTGGGGAAGAGGTACACAGAGAAGAAGAGGAAGGATTTGAAGTGGACTCTGTGCTGACAGCAGAGAGTCCGATGTGGGGCTTGGCCTCCCAAACCATGAGATCATGACCTGAGCCCAAGGCAGACACTTAACTGCCTGAGCCACCGAGGTGCCCCTCCTGAGGATTTTCCTTATTAATTTTCCCACATTATCATACTATTTTACGGAAGAATCAGCAGATTCGTATTTAAATTCTGTAACTATATTTAAAATGCGTCAAGTAAAATACTGGGTTTTCATCTCCTTTTTTACCCATAAAGAGACAGTCCCAGCCAGGTAGTCCCATACAGGGCTGAGATTGGATCCCTGAGCAGGCTAGGGATGGCGCGGGGGCAGAGTTAGGAAGGAGGGTGACTTGTATCCTTGGGCAGCACCAGCTTCTCTGGGACATGGTTTCCCCTCTGGGTAAGATGAAGTCAGTAATCCTTGCCTCCCTGTGTCGTCATGAAGGCTTGGCTCTAACAGGGGTCCTCAGGGATGTGTAGTGTTTATTTTTCAGATTATATTAACATTATGCTTCTGTGTTTGGGAAGTAAGGTCTCAGTTAGGTTTTGAACTGGTTGCTCTATAACAGGAAAATGCGTAAATCTTCTTGACTGGCTTGGCTTGATTTTTGCAAATTGGAAACTTGACATTCCTTCCAAAAAGACAGAGGAACTTTGATCTAGCAGATGAGCAAGGGCTGTGTGAGCGGGACCCAGGCTCCGAGGATGGTGGCTGCTTCTGCCAGGGATCAGACGACCAGGTTCTGGGATGGGGCCTTCAGTGTGTCTGGACCACAGACCACTCCGGCGTGGCTCCCACGAAAGCTGTGTGGCCACCAGAACCCAGGCTGGCCTAGCTGGAGAGGCCAGAGTGTCCCGGGATGCAGCGTGGGTCTGGGCGAGGGCAGGCATGGTGCTCTGGTTCCCGCCCAGGACTGACCGAGCCTTTCTGAGGCCTTCTGCAGAGGGCGGATTCTGGAAGCAGGGCCGACCATCCCCTAAGGCGGCGGTTCCACCATCTTTTTTTTTTTAATTTTTACTTAATGTTTTTTGTTTATTTCTGATAGAGACAGTGACAGTGTGAGCAGAGGAGGGTCAGAGAGAGAGGGAGACACAGAATATGAAACAGGCTCCAGGCTCTGAGCTGTCAGCACAGAGCCTGATGTGGGGCTTGAACCCACGAACCATGAGACCATGACCTGAGCCGAAGTCGGACACTTAACCGACTGAGCCACCCAGGCGTCCCAGCGGTTCCACCATCTTGGCATCTCTGGGACACCCTCCAGGCCAGTGTCTTTTCTCACTCTGCAGCGGCAGCCTTTCTGGAGCCTGCTGCCCTGCCCTCCTTTCCAGTTCTTCCTTCTCACAGGAGCCAGCGATCTACCTAAAGCAGGCCAACCCTGCCGCTCCTCCGCTCACAGCTGCTGGGAGCCTTCTCCCCGCTTTTGCCATTATGCCTTTGGAAGTTGGGCCTAAGATTCCCAGCTCCTTTCCCCGGAACCCTATACTCCAGTTAAGGCAGAATGCTCACTAGTTTTTTTCACACTTGAGTCTTTGCTCTGGTAGTTTTCTCTCTCCCCGGGGATGCTTCAGCCGTTGGGGATGTGGTCAGTAATCACTTTGGAGCCCCTTGGCCCCCCTGACTTGGTCATGCTCTCCTTTCCCACTCTTGATTGTTTTTATTGGACCATCCACATATGTCTGATTCCCCAGGGTGAGTTTTCTCGCCTGCAGGCACTGAGTCTGATCTAGCTCTCTGTCCTCTACCGTGCCTTACGGGCTAGGCACCGACTGCATACAAACTGACCAGACATTCTCTTCTCTGTCCTCTTGTTCTAGGTCTGGAATGAGGTTTCAGGGACCAAGGAGCTGTGGAGGTAAGTGAGGAAGAGCCAGACGTGGGCAGCAGCAGAAGTGTTCTGAGCACTGGTGTGTCTGCCTCTTGAGTACACAAGAAAGGATGATCCACAGCACCTACCAGTGGGCAGCTACCCCGTCAGGCATGTAGTAAACGCTTTCTTTTATAGTATATTGAAATAGAACAGATTTTATTAATTGAATGGGAGATTGACATATGTCAGGAGTACAAACTTGGCAGATATATGCAGCAGATGCATATGGCCACCTGGTAGAAGACAAATCAACAAACCACTTTTATTTTTTTATTTTGTTTTTATTCTTTAATCTTAAACATAGTATTTTATTCTTTTATTTTTTAATTAAAAAATTTTTTATTTTTAAATTTTTTAAATGTTTATTTTTGAGAGAGAGACAGAGTGCGAGCAGGGGAGGGGCAGAGAGAGAGGGCAACATAGAATCGGAAGCAGGCTCCAGGCTCTGAGCTGTCACCACAGAGCCCAGTGCGGGGCTCAAATCAGGAACCATGAGATCATGACCTGAGTCGAAGTCAGATGCTTAACCGACTGAGCCTCCCAGGCACCCCCAAACCACTTTTATTTTAACTCATCTTTGGCGTAACAGTATAGCCGTATATGAACGCATGTGGTATTAGAATTTAAAAAAATTAAATTAAAGTTGAAAATAAAAAGTATCTTAATCATTAATTTATTAAGTTTTTCTTTCTTATTCTTTTTTTCTTTGGGACCTGACTCCTTTTGTCCAAGATAGGAGTGTCAGATCTTCTGTCTCTTGCTGAGTGTAAGACAGTGGCCTTGGCTGTCAACTGGGAGCTGTATTTAATTTTAGCCTCTTATGATGGAAAACAGCTGTTCACACACCAAGACTCTTCCAAACGCGAGGGGTCTCTGCCTGGTGGGTTTTGCTTTGAGGGAATGCTGTGTTGAGGTACTTGAGGATTCTGGACGCCAGGCCTGCGGTTGCCATGTTCAGTGTTCTAGAGCATCTGGTGCTTCTCATTCACTTTTTATTGCTAATAATACTCGTTAGAAAAATGATGCTAATCTCTTCGGTTAGTTTTGAAGAGAGCTTATATCGGATTCCAGTCTTTTCTCTGCGGTTTGGGGAAGGTATTCTAGAGAGAACATTCAGTTCTGGAAATTGATTTCTCTGTAGGGTGTGGACACGATTTTGTCTTCCCAAATGTGATTCTCAGTGACGCTGGGGCCTGGGAAGTCTGTGGACTGGCTCCTGGGCTGGTGTATTTGTGGAAGTGAGCAGGGCGGTGCTCTGCGGTGTCAGAACAGGTAGGAAGCCACCCTAACCCGCTCTTTGTCACCTCTGCTGAGAAGCCAGGAAAGAGTTTGAGTGACAGGAGTGAGTTCCTTCCGCGGCTTGTCACTTAACCTCCGCTCGCACATCCCCTCTTGTGCCTCCAGGCGCCTAAGGTAGATGGTTTGGCTTCTGCAAACTGAGTCACAAACTGGTTTCAGTTCATCACTATTTCGTATTGTTGTCGTATTGTTGGTGCTAAACTTTTTTTTTAGCATAAAATCATTCCTCAAGATTGTATCCTTGAACAGTGTGTTTAGGGGCGCCTGGGTGGCTCAATTAAGCATCTAACTCTTGGTTTTGGCTCAGGTCATGATCTCACGGTTTGTGAGTTCAAGCCCCACATGAGGCTCTGCACTGACAGCATGGCGTCTGCTCCGGATTCTCTCTCTCCCTCCCCTGCTCATGTGCATGCTCGTTCTCTCCCTCTCTCTCAAATAAACTTAAAAAAAAAAAAAACCCACAAAACAAAAAACACTGAGGTTATGTTTCTGAGCTGGGACAACAGCATTTCAGGAGCATTGTCATCGTGGTCACATGCATGTTTCTGATGCTGTGTCTCCTCGTGAGTGCCAGGCCCCAAAGTTCTCCAGGCCCATTAGAATTCTCATGGACACAGTAAATGAATGTAGTTAACTGGTCTTGTATTTTTAATATGTATTATATAACTTTGTTTTGTTTTTTTATTTAAAAAAGTTTTTTAAGCTTATTTATTTTGAGAGTGAGAGAGAGAGAACAAAACTGGGAGCCAGGGTGCGGCAGAGAGAGGGAGGGAGAGAATCCCAAGCAGGCTCTGTGCTGTCAGCGCAGAGTCCGAGTGGGGCTCCATCTCATGAACCATGAGAGCATGACCTGAGCTGAAATCAGGGTTGGCCGCTTAACCTACTGAGTCACTCAGAAGCCTCTGTATTATGCAGTTTTAATTGGAAATGCTGCAGGTTCCTTTTTTTAATGCCTCATGACCTTTTAAATTCTGTTTCTTCAACACAGTTAAGCATTAAATGTTAGTTAGAAATAAAATCTCATGTCATGCTGTCTCACTCAGAAATAAATAAAACGTAAAAAAAAGCGGGGAGGGGTGCCTGGGTGGCTCAGTCGGTTAAGCGTTTGACTTCGGCTCAGGTCATGATCTCATGGTTTGTGGGTTGGAGCCTCACGTCGGACTCTGTACTGACAGCTCAGAGCCTGGAGCCTGTTTCAGATTCTGTGTCTCCTTCTCTTGCTGACCCTGCCCTGTTTTTGCTCTGTCTCTCTCTCTCAGCAATAAATAAAACATTAAAAAAAAAAAAAAGAAATCGCAAATATTTGCTTTTGTTTAAGGTATATAATTTCTATTGTATGCAATATTATTAATTGCTATCTGAAAAGTTTTGATATTATAGTATTTTTTTCATTTGATGTATCACAATTCAGAGTCCTATCACATTCTTTTTTTTTTTAGTTTTATTTATTTTATTTTATTTATTTATTTTTTACAAATAGTTCATTGTCAAATTAGTTTCCACATAACACCCGGTGCTCATCCCCACAAGTGCCCTCCTCCATGCCCACCCCTCCTCCCCCCCACATCCACCAGTCCTCAGTTTTTGTCAGCATTCAAGAGTCTCTCATGGTTTGCCTCTCTCCCTTTCCCCCACCATTTCCGCCCTTCTTCTCCCCCTTCGTTCCTCCGTCAAGTTCCTCCTAATCCTCCTATACGTGCAAACATATGATATTTGTCCTTCTCTGCCTGACTTATTTCGCTCAGCATAACACCCTCAAGGTCCATCCATGTTGCTACACAGGCCAGATTTCATTGTTTCTCATTGCCATGTAGTATTCCATGGTATAGATAAACCACATCTTCTTGATCCATTCATCTGTTGATGGACACTTAGGCTCTTTCCATGTTTTAGCTATTGTGGAGAGTGCTGCTATGAACATTGGGGTCCATGTGCCCTGTGCATCAGCACTCCTGTGTCCCTTGGGTAAATTCCTAGCAGTGCTATTGCTGGGTCATAGGGGAGTTCTATTGTTAGTTTCCTTAGGAACCTCCACACTGTTTTCCAGAGGGGCTGTACCAGTTTACATTCCCACCAACAGTGTAGGAGGGTGCCCGTTTCTCCACATCCTCGCCAGCATCTAGAGTTCTCTGATTTGCTCATTTTAGCCACTCTGACTGGCGTGAGGTGGTATCTCAGTGTGGTTTTGATTTGTATTTCCCTGATGAGGAGGGATGCTGAGCATCGTTTCATGTGTCTGTTGGCCATCTGGATGTCCTCTTTGGAGAAGTGTCTTCATATCTTCTGCCCATTTCTTCACTGGGTTGTTTGTTTTTCGGGCGTGTAGTTTGGTGAGTTCCTTGTAGATTCTGGATATCAACCCTTTATCTGATATGTCATTTGCAACTATCTTTTCCCATTCCGTTGGTTGCCTATTAATTTTCTGGGTTGTTTCCTTGGCTGTGCAGAAGCTTTTAATCTTGATGAGGTCCCAACAGTTCATTTTTGCTCTTGATTCCCTTGCTTTTGGGGATGTGTCAAGTAAGAAGTTGCTGCGGTGGAGGTCAAGGAGGTTGTTTCCTGCTTTCTCCACTAGGGTGTTGATAGTTTCCTGTCTCACGTTCAGGTCCTTTATCCATTTTGAGTTTATTTTTGTGCATGGTGTGAGAAAATGATCTAGTTTCATTCTTCTGCATGTTGCTGTCCAGTTCTCCCAACACCATCTGTTAAAAAGGCTGTCTTTTTTCCATTGGATATTCTTTCCTGCTTTGTCAAAGATTAGTTGGCTGTATACTTTTGGGTACACTTCTGAGTTCTCAATTCTGTTCCATTGGTCTATGTGTCTGTTTTTGTGCCAATACCATACTGTCTTGATGATGACAGCTTTGTAGTAGAGGCTAAAGTCTGGGATGGTGATCCCTCCCGTTTTGGTTTTATTTTTCAGGATTACTTTGGCTATTTGGGGTCTTTCGTGGTTCCGTACAAATTTTTGGAGAGTTTGTTCTAGTTTTGAGAAGTATGCTGGTGCCATTTTGATTGGAATTGCATTGAATGTGTAGAGTGCCTTAGATAGTAATGACATCTTAACTATACTTATTCTTCCTATCCATGAGCATGGAATGTTTTTCCATTTCTTTGTGTCTTCTTCAATTTCCTTCATAAGTTTTCTATAGTTTTCATCATACAGATCTCTGTATCCTTGGTTAGGTTTATTCCGAGGTATTTTATGGTTTTTTGTGCAATTGTGAATGGGATCAGTTTCTTGATTTCTCTTTCTGTTGCTTCATTGTTGGTGTATAAAAATGCAACCGATTTCTGTACGTTGATTTTGTACCCTGCAACTTGGCTGAATTCTTGGATCAGTTCTAGTAGGCTTCTGGTGGAGTCTGTTGTGTTTTCTATGTAGAGTATCATGTCATCTGCGAAGAGTGAAAGTTTGACTTCCTCTTTGCCAATTCTGATGCCTTTGATTTCCTTTTGTTGTCTGATGGCTGATGCTAGGACTTCCAGCACTATGTTAAACAACAGTGGTGAGAGTGGACATCCCTGTCGTGTTCCAGATCTCAGGGGGAAAGCTCTCAGTTTTTTCCCGTTGAGGATGATGTTAGCTGAAGGCTTCTCATAGATGGCTTTGATGATATTTAAGTAGGTTCCTTCTATCCCCACTTCCTCTAGAGTCTTTATTAAGAAGGGATGCTGTATTTTGTCAAATGCTTTTTCTGCATCTGTCAACAGGATCATATGGTTTTATCTTTTCTTTCGTTGATGTGATGTATCACATTGATTGATTTGCGAATGTTGAACCAGCCCTGTAACCCAGGAATGAATCACACTTGATCTTGGTGGATGATTCTTTTTATATGCTGCTGGATTCGATTTGCAAGGATCTTGTTGAGAATTTTTGCATCCGTATTCATCAAGGATATTGGCCTGTAGTTCTCTTTTTTTGCTCGATCCCTGTCTGGCTTGGGAATAAGAGTGATGCTGGTTTCATAAAATGAGTCCGGGAGTTTTCCTTCGATTTCTATTTTTTGGAATAGCTTGAGAAGAATTGGGATTAATTCTGTTTTAAATGTCTGGTAGAATTCCCCAGGGAAGCCATCAGGTCCAGGGCTCTTATTTGTTGGGAGATTTTTGATCACTGATTCAGTTTCTTCACTCGTTATGGGTCTGTTCAGGTTTTCTATTTCTTCCCATGTGAATTTTGGTAGTGAGTGTGTGTTTAGGAATTTGTCCATTTCTTCTAAGTTGTCCAATTTATTGGCATATAATTTTTCATAGTATTCCCTGATAATTGCTTGTATTTCTGAGGGGTTGGTTGTAATAAGTCCATTTTCATTCATAATTTTGTCTATTTGGGTGCTCTTTTCTTTTGGATAAGTCTGGCTAGAGGTTTGTCAATTTTGTTTACTTTTTCAAAAAACCAACTCTTGGTTTCATTGATCTGTTCAATTGTTTCTTTGGTCTCTATGTTTATTTCTGCTCTAATTTTTACAATTTCTCTTCTTCTACTGGGTTTAGGGCGTTCTGGTTGCTCTGCCTCTAATTCCTTTAGGTGAGCTGTTAGATTTTGGACTTGCGCTTTTTCTAATCTCTTGAAATAGGCCTAGAGAGCAATGTACTTTCCTCTTAGGACTGCCTTTGCCGCATCCCATAGATTTTGAATTGTTGTGTTTTCATTTTCATTTGTTTCCATATATTTTTTAATTTCATCTCTAATTGCCTGATTGGCCTATTCATTCTTTGGAAGGGTGTTCTTTAACCTCCATGTTTTTGGAAGTTTCCAGACTTCTTCCTGTAATTGATTTCAAGTTTCAAAGCATTGTGATCTGACAGTGTGCATGGTATGATCTCTATTCTTTTATATTTATTGAGGGCTGCTTTATGTCCCAGTATGTGATCTATCTTGGAGAATGTGCCATGCGCACTTGAGAAGAAAGTAAATTCCCTGGCCTCAGGATGTAAAGTTCTAAATTTATCCGTCAGGTCCATCTGGTCCAATGTGTCTTTCAAGTCCATTATTTCTTTAGTGATTTTCTGTCTGGTTGGACCTATCCATTGCTGTAAGCGGAGTATTAAAGTCCCCTGCTATTAGCACATTCTTATCTATAAGCTTGTTTCTGTTTGTGATTAATTGTTTTAGATAGTTAGGTGCTCTCATATTCGGTGCGTAGACATTTATGATTGTTAGTTCTTCCTGATGGATGGATTCTGTAATTATTATGTAGTGCCCTTCTTCATCTCTTGTGATTGTCTTTAATTTAAAGTCCAGTTTGTCTGATATAAGTATCGCTACTCCGGCTTTCTTTTGATTTCCTGTAGCATGATATATATTTCTCCATCCCCTTACTTTTAATCTGAAGGTATCTTCCCGTCTAAAATGAGTTTCTTGTAGACAGCATATAGATGGATTTTGTTTTTTAATCCATTCTGCTACCCTATGTCTTTTGATTGGAGCATTCAGCCCATTTACATTCAGTGTTATTATTGAAATATGTGGGTTTAGAGTCTTTGTATCTTTTGTAGGGTTCATGTTTGTGGTGGTGTCTCTGGAATCTTTGTTCCTTGCAACCTTTCCTTCAGAGCGTCCCCCTCAGGATTTCTTGTAGGGCTGGCTTCGTGGTGACAAATTCTTTCAATTTCTGTTTATTTGGAAAGGTTTTTATCTCTCCTTCTATTTTGAATGACAGGCTTGCTGGATAGAGGATTCTTGGCTGCATATTTTTACTGTTCATCACATTGAAGATCTCTTGCCATTCCTTTCTGGCCTGCCACATTTCAGTAGATAGGTCTGTCACCACTCTGATGGGTTTCCCTTTGTATGTGAGGGCCCTTTTCTCCCTAGCTGCTTTCAAAATTCTCTCTTTGTCCTTGTATTTTGCCATTTTTACGATGATATGTCGTGCAGAAGATCGATTCAAGTTACGTCTGAGGGGAGTCCTCTGAGCCTCTTGTATTTCCACATTGACTTCCTTCCCCAGGTCGGGGAAGTTCTCTGCTATAATTTGTTCCAGGACTCCTTCAGCACCTTTCCCTCTCTCTTCCTCTTCTGGGATTCCTATGATACGGATATTGTTGCGTTTGACTGTATCGCTGAGCTCTCGAATTCTTCTTTCCTGTTCCTGGATCAGTTTGTCTCTTTTTTTGTCAGCTTCTTGTTTTTCTATAATGGTGTCTTCTAAATCACTTATTCTCCTTTCTACCTCTTCAATCCGTGCATTGGAGGCCTCTAATTTATTATGTATCTCATTTATCGCATTTTTTAATTCTTCATGCCTATTTTTATTTTCCATTCTGTCTGTAGCCATAGTTTCTTTGATGTCCCCTATGTTTTTTTCAAGCCCTGCTATTAATTTTACCATTGTTATTCTAAAATCTTGTTCAGTTATGCTGCTGATATCTGTTTTGAGCAGTTCATTAGCTGTCATTTCTTCTTTGAGTTTCTTTGAAGGAGAGCTCTTTCGTTTCATCATTTTAGTTAGCTTTCTGGCTCCTGTTAGTTTTAAAGACCTGTTATGCTCTCTGTTTCTATGAGCGCTGCTATATCCAAGAAGACTCTTTGACTTTCCAGGGCCTATCCTTTCAGAGATTGTATTTTAAATGGTATCCCTCGGTCTCTCTTGTTGGGACCTTAGTTATTTTATTTTCCTATTCGTAGTGATATTTGGGACTCTTCACCTTGTGTACTCTAGCTTGTTTCTTGAGGTAGCCCTGGAAAAGAAAACAGACAGACAAACACACAGGGAGCAGGAGCACACAAACGCACAGGCTAATTCAACTAACATGCAAAGCGAGAGGGAAAACGAAAAAGTTAAGAGAAAAGACGGAGGAGGGAGGGCGAATAATAGGGAGCATAAAATACATAAAAGGGTCAAAAAGGGGAAAAGAAAAGGAAAAAAGAAGAAAACCGATGGACAAAGAACGGTTTAAAGCATATACCTGGATTTCCCAGCTACAGTTAAATAGCCGTGTGTATGCAGTGCTGGTTGAAGAGCATAGAGAAAAAGAGAGAAGGCAGGGTGAGACGAGGCAGATTTGGAAATAGAATGAACAGGCAGAAGGGATAAGAAGCTTTTTTCAAAGAGGTAAAGGGTAGAATGTGGTTGGATAGGTGAGAGAAGGATGCTGGAATTATCCAGAGAAACTATATAGTCTAATTACTCCTGAGAGAAATAGCTGAAAAGGTCGGTAGGTGTAGAATTTACATTTACAGAATGGACTTGTGATTGTTTAAGCAAGCTGGCGACCAGAGTTAATCAGGTCAGTGTTTTGGGGAAAAAAGCGAGAAAAGAGAAAGAAGAAGAAAAAAAGAAAGAGAAAAGAAAGGGGAAAAAAAAGAAAGAAAAAAAAAAAAAGGAAAAAAAAAAAAAAAAGGGAGGAGGGCACCTCTCAGGCAGGGATGGGCGTGGCGTGATCCGATGCCTCAGGCGGGGGTTCTGCCTTGGCGGTTGTGGGGAGGAGAGTGACGGTGCTCCAGTCCCTTCTTGAACCCCGCGCTGCAGCTCGCTTTTTTTTGGCGTGTCAACTCCCCGTTCCGGGGACGCAGCCGAAGTTGGTTGCACTCTTCAACCCCGGCCAGTTCCAATCTCCAAATCCCAGCCCGCGTCCCGCTGAAGTTGCCTTAGTCACAGCTTCCCAGGCAACCCCCTCGGGCTATTGCAGGCCCCCTGCCGAGCTCTGGGGGCGGAGTCAGGATCGCTGCTTCCTTCTCTGGGTCGGGCTGGCGCGCATGCGCGGGGGCTTGCCTGCCGGGTGCGCGTAGCCCGAGCCCGGTTAGAAGGCTTTCTCAGTGGATTCTGCGTCCTTTTTCTCCCAGTCTCTCAGGTTTTGTAAGGTTTCCAATGGCTTCAGATCTTTTCTGTGTGATGTATGGGCGCGAGTGCAAGTACGGAGCTCCTTACTTCTCCGCCATCTTGCCCTCTCTCCCCAGAGTCCTATCACATTCTTTATTCATCTTCATACTTCAGCCTTTTTGATGGTATGCCTGTATTTTTGTCAAATCACTTGTTTTTTCACTTCTCCTAAATATTGCTCATAGGTTCTACCTAAGTTTCGAGCGTGTAAATGTAGAAATAGACTTAACTTCCACAAAGAAATGTGCCTTCTCTTTTTCTTAAGCCACATTATTTCTTGGTTTAGCTTTTGTTTTCACACTCTTTAGATTGAGGTGTGAGTGCAAGAAATTTCCTTCTCTTCTTACCTCAACTCAGAGCCAACAACAGAAGGAGTGGTCCGAGGTGACTCGGTCTCACCGCCCAGAAGAGAAAAGAGACGGTGAAGCCAAGGGCTCGTTCTTGTGTGAAGAGTGCAGCTTTATGCAGCTCCAGACCCATTTGTCAGATGGGAGTTTTGGTTCAGCATAACCAGACCACCTGCCTTTTCTGATTTTCACTTGAAAACTCATGAGTTTTAAGTGTCGGTGGCTAGTTCACTGGGCTAATCCTGTGCAAACCAAACAGTAACCTGGGGGTCCATTCTGCCCACAGGCCGCCAGTGTGCTTCTGATGGAGGAGCAGAGTTTCTACCCGCACAGTAAATCCCGTACTGAGCGCAGGCACTGGACCCTCCTCCTTGTGTAAAGGTCCCTTGTGCCCAGCACAGGCCTGGTGGGGAGGTGCTCAGAGAGTGGAGGGGTGCTGAGGACTGTGTGCAGTACTTGGTGAGGCTACAGGCTGTGAGCCATGTGTTTCCCATCTGACCGTGTGTTCTCTGTGAGATAGGAATGCTGGGCTGGGGCCACACGATACCACATCTGCTCTGGGGACCGTGAATGCGGGGAGCCTCTGCCCACGAAGCCTCCCTCGCCCGCTCCCAGCCAGACGTCCATTCTGTGCTCAATTCCCATAGCTCCACATGCTGCCCGTCCTGAAGTGACCTGTTTCTCCCTTGAACTTTTGTTCTGCTTCTCCTCCTCCTCACCACTGGCTGAGAGTGCCCTCGGCAGAAGTCCTGTCTCACTCGCTTTGGTGCCACAGACCAGGTGGGGATTCTGTAGTTCTCCACAGGGTCGCTGAGCTAAGGTTTCTATCCTGAAAGTCTTGCGAGAGAGGTGCTGTCATAGAATTGACGGTAGTTGCATGGATGCTCAGAATGCAGGCTCTTGGGAAATGGTGGATTTGCAGTTTTTCTTCTCCATAGAAGCAGTGAGGAAACTGACACAAATTGTCAAAATCAACTTTTTCAGGACTCTGGAAATTAACAAGAGATTTGTAGTACTCCAGGAAGTGTTCAGGAAGAATATTTTAATCTTAGAACACCAAGTTTCCTTGCCCTGTTCCAATAAGCCTCTCCAGTTGTGTGTCAGCCTTGAATGTCAGTGGCTCACGATCACAGGGAGACCAGGAGCCTTGCAGGCACTGGAGGGAGAAGGAAGGGATTGGATTTTCTTTTCTGGAAAATTGTCATTATTTGACCTGCCTGGTATTTCTTGGAAGACCCAACGGGCAGACTGTTTTTATTTGGTCTGACTTCAAGTTCACCTCAATGTGAAATATGATAGAAGAAATGACAAGGGAGTTAAAATAGTATACCCAAAAATATTTAAGGGGTGCCTGGGTGGCTCAGTTGGTTAAACTGACTCTTGATTTCAACTCAGGTCATGATATTACAGTCATGAGATCAAGCACTACATCAGGCGCCGTGCTGAGTGTGGAGCCTGCTTGGGATTCTGTCCCTACCTTTCCCTACCTCCCTCACTTGCGCCTGCACACACACACTCTCTCTCTCAAAAAAATAAAAATAATTTAAAAATATTTAACACAAGAAGGCAATAATAGAATAACAGAGGAGAAAATTCATCAAACTTACAGAAATAAGTAGCAAAGTAACACATAAATTGTGCCTTATCATTAATTACATTGTGTATTTAACGTACGCTCCAATAAAAAGAAGTTGTTAGAAGGGATAAACAATATTCAACTTTATGCTCTCTGCAGCAGACATACTTTAGAGTCAAGGACATAGATAAATTGAAATTAAAAGAATGGAAACATACACCATGCAACAGTAACCAAGGGAAAGCTGGAATGGCCATGCTAATATCAGACAAAATAGACTTTAAGACAAAAAGCATTCCTAGAGACAAAGCCATTTTATGATGACAAGTCAATCTACAAGGATCTAAAAATTATAAATGTATATGCACCTAATAACAGGAACAAAATACATAAAGGGCTGACAGAACTGAGAGAAGAAATAGACAATTCAGCAGTAAGAGTTGGAGACTTCAAGAAATACCCTTGAATTGTAGTTGCATGACCAAAGCTGCATGCCCTTGGCCTTGGGTCAGTTGTTAAAGCTCCCTTTCATGTACAAGGGGAACAGGATCTACTTGGTGGGGGTGTCAGGAAAACTGGCTAAATACTTAAGAAGCACTGGGACACCTGATGGTGGTAAGTACTTGCTCAGTGTCACCTTGTTTTCTCCATTTTACAGTGGGGACAGTTGAGGCATAGGTACGTAGAGTGACTTGTCTAAGCTACTAGATGGTGAAGCCAGCAATCAAAGCTAGACCTGTCGACACCACAGTACCTTCTATCACTTGCCTGGGATCATGGGTCTGTTTTCCAGGCAGCTGTGTCTGAGACGCTGGTCGTCATGTAAAGCCTCCCAGATAACCTTGGGCACACAAACGTGGAAAGAGTACTATCTCTGCCGATCCGAGCTGGAGTTCCGAATGGAATGTGGGCGGCCAGAGAAGGACTTCATCTGCAAAGCCATTGCTGGGCACACAGGTCTGGTGGGGAGTGTAGTCCTGTGTGCTTTCCCACTGCTCACGGCCCTGGTCAAGTGTCGTGGGGTTTGACGTTCAGCCAGTGAGCAGGAAGGTGACGCTTGAGGAGTACATGCCCGGCTGTGTTCTGTATTTGCACCGTTTCACTTGGTGCCTGCGGTAATCCTGTGCCGAAGGGATCATGACATTTATTTCAGAGTAGAAAGGAACAAAGACTTGAGGGAGCTGTGTGTGGCTTTGTGAATGGGGGGTGGGGGCAGTCCTGGTGTGAAGCCCTAGCTGCCTTCTGCCCAATGCTGCCCCCTGCCGAGCACCTGGTGCTCCCGAGAGTGAGTGCCCTGCCTGTCCTTCCCTGGTTCCGAGTGTCCACACCCCAGGGACCCACGTGTGCATTCGAGGCCCGTCTGTGTTCTCTTCCAGGAGAGATAGACGAGCTCGCTTACATCTCAACCAATGCGTGCCGGCTCGATGGGCAGGGGAAGTCCACCGTGTGCACCGTGTCCTCCGACAGCACCGTCCGTGCCTGGGATGTGCAGGAGGTGAGCCCTCGGAGGGGCCAGGGTGCGACTCGCTGGGTCTTAGTGAGGTCTTTCCCCTTCACCAGCACATTCAGCAACCCCCCTGGGCACCCTGGAGGTGGTGGGATGCCCGTGGGACAGACGAGAACTCTGAGCTGCAGGAGGCCTGGTCACACTTGGAACTCGGGTTGGATCGCAAATGGAGCCTGATCTGCCTTTGACTCCGTGCTGCCTGCCCTGGAGGAGTGGCCACTCGCCTCAGCGCCGATCCCTGGCCTGCCGTGTCTACTTTGGAGCCAGTACCCAATCTGGGTGGTTTTGCCCAGACAATTGGCACTTTTAGTTACCTCCACACACCGATTTAGTGTTGAGACCTGATAACACGATCGGTATTTTCACACTTGGTTGTCACAGTTAAAAAGCTTCCCGGTCCATTTTCTCACTTGGTTCTCACAGCAGCCAAGCAAAATGTGCATTATTATCACCCTGATTTTGTAGACCATCAGTCCGAGACAGAGAGGGAAGGTGTCTCTGAGTCTTGAGCCATGTGGTTCTCTGTAAATCTGTGGGTTCTGCACATGTAGACAGAACCCTCCCATAAAGGACTTTTTCCTGGATAACTGCAGATTACCTCACGGCTTTCCAGGTCCTTGCTACATTAGGTGGGGAGCCTGCTCGTGTTCCTGTTGGTCAGTTCTGCCAGGAGTGCCCCGTCCTGCTCGTGGGAGCCGCATGCACAGAGGGCAGAGGGGCTCCCGACTCCGCCCCTCCCCCCACGGCCCCTGTGAACAGGGCATCCTGACTCAGCAATCAGTGTGCAAGGGAAGCAGACCACCGGGAGCTGTGGCTTTGCACCCCCGTGCCAGCCGCGGGGTCACTGCTTCAGCCAGATGTCAGGTTAGAGTCTGGGAAGTGGGTGTGCACCACGTTTGGCCACATGGGGACGCTTGAGAGGCCACCTGAGGCCCCTAGTGGTGAGTGAGCCTCGAAGGCCCATGCTGAGCTCTCTCCAAATCCGAGGGCCAGGGGGCCAGGGCAGGGTCTCCGGAGGGGAGGAGGGGTGCTGTTTGGGGGAACTTTGGGGATGGGCTATGGTTAGTTACAATTTATTTTGCTTTTGAATCATGAAGTAAAACACTGAGGTTTTAGGAAAAGCAGGACTAGGGAAGATTTCTTGAGCGAAACTCCCCTGCCTGTTCTTGGCAGCTCTTCCAGAGGTGACCGCTGGTCGAGTGCTGTGACTTCGGTTCTCGATTCACCAGTGTTGTGTTAGGAGAGTCTGTGCCTCCATCTGTGTACTTCGGAGGACGTGTTGTCTGCCTGCTTTACAGAAACTTCTTTAGTTTCCAGGAGCCCATTCTTATCCCCTTTGCTCTTTTTCATTTAAAGGGTCCAGAGTCATTTGTGTCCTTTCTCTCTGCTCCCTAGTCAGGTTTTCGGTTGGTGGTGGTGGGTTCCTCTTTCTCGTGCCTGGTTTTCCTTCTCCGCACCAGTGTCCTAGGTCGTTTTGCAGGAGGGCCTGCGTGTGCTGGGGTGGGGGGCTGCCCTCCTCCCTGTGGCTTCCCTGAGGACCACCTTGGCTGCAGACCCCTAGCCGTGTGGCTCTGGGTGGAGATCCAGGAAGAGACCCGGTGCTGCCTAGACACACGGATCTCAACTTGAAAGGGGTAGGGTACCTGGGTGGCTCAGTCAGTTGAGCATCTGACTTTGGCTTAGATCATGATCTCGCAGTCTGTGAGTTCAAGCCCTGCATCTGGCTCTGTGCTGACGGCTCTGAGCTTTCAGATTCTGTCTCTTTCTCTCTCTGACCCTCCCCCGCTCATTCTCTGTCTCTCTCTTTCTCAAAAATAAGTCAACATTAAACAAATTTTTTTTAAAAAAATCAAAGGGGAGAGTACTTTGGTGCAGGCTCAACCTACATGTTCTGGAAAGAGCCCTGTGGTCCCCACTCAGCTCTGCCCACACGATGCCGGGAGAAAGCAAACGGAGAGCCGCTGTGTTCTGGAGGAGCTCATAATGCAGCCAACAGCAAGTTGCACATGTGTTCATATGTCCTGAAGTATGTCTTTGATTTTTTTTCCCACCAAAATACAAATATGGGCAGTGGGCTGAGCTGTACCTGTGTGTGGTGTGTTTTTCCTGCAAGGGCCTATTTCAGAGCCCAGAGCAGCCTGTGCACATTCTGCCTGGCTGCACAGCCTCAGTACTCTTCACGAGCAAATCTCCCATAGAAAAGGACCCTTCTTTTCTCCTGCGTCCACACAGGGTGACCTTCCTGTCCCCATGTAATTATGTGTATTGTTAGTATTACAGCCATTGTGTAAAAGCTGTTCACACCAAGCCATGAGGCGAACTAACACTTTGCTTTTCTGGAAGCCACAAATATTCCTAATCTGTGAGACCACATTTTCGACTGGTTGTACTGGTGTCTGAGCTGGCTGTCCATCCGGTTGCAGCCACTCCCCCCAGAGAACTCTAGGGTTTGAGTTTGTCTCTTTCTGGCATCAGGCTTAGTGCTGCCCGCAGAGCCCCCTTCCTTCCCGCTGCCCGCGTGTGGCCCGCTGTCCCCGGCGCATTTCTGCGCTCCGTCCCCCCGACCTCCTCTTCCACTTCGAGACCTGAGTCTCATGCCTCCTTCACTGACGGGTGTTCCTCCGCACCCCCGCGGTCCCCCGTGGCCGGTGCCCAGCTCCACTCGCCGCGCCCCTGCCGGTGGTGGTCCTCACCATGCTGCGCGAGCACCAGAAGTCACCTGAGAGAGAAACCCGTAGAGGTGCCGGACGTGGCCGGCTGGAAAGAGATACAGACCGTGGTACAACGACCACGTGCTAGCACAGGGTTGTAATGAGGCGGCCCTGGAAAGGAAGCCTGGGGGCAGCTCTGGGAGACTGGGAGCCGTGCGTAGTGGGTGGTTCTCTGTGCCCCCCCTTCAGGTACCCTGGGCCCATTGGCACCACCCATCCCAGTTTGTACGGCCCATTGGGTCCCCCAGCTCGCACGGATATGCGCTGTACACTGTTCACACCCACAAACCTGAGTTAGCTAATCTGTCGGTCGGGGCTGCCTGAGGACGGGAGGAGGGGCGAAGTTCTTTCTGTGCAGCCGAGGTGGCCCAGGCCGCGCTCCCTGGCCAGCCTTCCTTGGTGGAGCCGGGTAACCACCGAGTGCACACCCGGCTGCCTGCCCCTCGGCCCGGTGGTGCCTCTCAGCCCTGGGAACTTGCGCACACGCACAGCTCCGCCGCTGCTCTGCAACCCCTGTGTTGTGCTCCTCGCCGCACTGTGGATCCTGGGACGGGGGGACAGTGCTCTTTCCACCTGTGCGCATCCCGTGTGCACTAGGGAACAGTTGCATGAACGAAAACTACGTTCATGAAACGAACGGCCCCCATATAAGTTGTTACGTCCCTTTCGTTGTTGCCCAGGGCACAGAGATCTGGTCAAGCCCTCTGCAGCCCGCCGCTCTGGTGAACGTGGTGACCTTCCCTCGGCTGCAGCTGGTCGTCACCGTGGACGAGCGGGGCCTCATCAAGGTGTGGGAAGCGGAGAACGGATGGGAGCGGGCCTCCTTCTGCCTGCCTACGTTCTCGTCTGCATTGCAGGCCTGCGACCATCTGGAGGGCCCCTTCCTGCTGGTGAGTAAGTGGCTCTTGAGCTTCACGTCCTAGCTGTCCCCCCAGGTCATGGACACTCTGGTCCGTGACCACCATGATGGGGGGTGCCTGGAGGTAGGCGCTCGCTGTGGCAGACCAGGCGGTCATTCTTCTGCCTGCACGGCCGGTCTCACCAGGCCCCTCTGCCAGTCCCCAGGTGTCAGTGAGGCCTGGCCGTGGGCTGCCTCTGCCCTTGCTCTTTGCCCCTGACCTTGCTTGTACTCTTCTCCCTGCAATTCCATCTCTCTTCCGCATTCTTCCCCTTCCTTCCCTTTCCCAAGTCCCAGCTACCGTCCCGCTCAGGAGAAGCTGAGGCATGTTTGACAAAACACGAGCATTTGCCCAGGACACCAAAGGCTTCTGTGACCAGGACGTCCACTTAGAAATGACGCGGGCATTGGGAGGGTGTGCCGGGAGAAACCAGCAAAGTGGGTTTATGGTCGCGGGTGGAGGACGTGGCTCTTGGCTGAGGCAGTGTCCACACCTGTGGGGGAGGAGGCCCTGGAAAGGATGGGTGGGCTGGCGTCCGGATATCAGGAGGAGTGGACATCTTGGAGTGGCTTTACGTGTGTCCGGAACCAACTGGAAAGGGACTAAGCTCAGCAAACAAGACAAGTAACGTCTAGTGAAGCACTTCCCAGGAAGCACTGTGTCTGCAGTTGTTGAAGGCTTTAGAATAAGCGTGTTTGGCACCCCCAGATCAGTTTGAAAATGTGTCGTGGGTGAGGAGGCGCGGGACTGGTAGACCGTGTGGGCCCAGGTGCTTGTCTGCGAGGGCACCTGGGGGACTTAGAATGCACACAGCAGTGCAGAGCGGAGAGCGAGGTGCAGCCAGAGTGTCCGGGCCGAGGTTCAAGAGATGCGGGGGTCGGGGGTGGGGGGGGCGTTGCGGAGCCGGGCACTGTGGCTGCTTTGCCCTGGAGACAGTTCCCCCAGGGCAGCCGAGAGGCTGCAGACCTTTGAGAGTTGAGGGGACAAGTTGGGGTGCGGGGCTGCTGGGGGTCAGGCCCCCGGCCTCCCCTTGCACTGGGGTGTTGTCTAGCGGTACAGCCCATGAGGAGGGGGTGAAGGTCGGCAGTGCCTGCCCTGGCTGCCGCCCAGCACCTTGGCCCCCGGGAGGAGCTTGCAAAATCCTTCCTAGGCGAGGATAACACCACCGAGGCCTCATTTTATTTCTGTTTGCAGATGTAGCGTTCAGCACACACTTAGCACTAACGGGGCCCGCGGGAGAGGACCAAGTACGAGCCACAGCGGCTGGTGAGCCACGGATGATGTCGGGAGAGCCACAGGGCTTCAGGCGCCTGGGTCCCCACACACTGAGACACCTGTGGCCGCCGTGTCCGGGGAGGTGATTTTGAGCAGAGAGCTCAGAGTATGAAAATGATGCAACAGATTTAGAAAAGAACCAAGTAGAATTCTAGAATGGAAAGATGGAGTACAAAGGTTAGCTTGGAGGGTTGCATGTCCTAGCTGGGTGGACAGTGGAATCGCTCCCAGATGGGGGTCTTAGGGGAGCCTGTGGGCCCCTGGCAACGCCCTGTTTCTTACTTGGGTGGCGACATGACTGTTTGGCTCTGTGTTTTGTGCACTTTTCTGTCTGCGTGTTTTCTGCATCAGAGAAAAGTGAAGAAGAGAGGTTACCTGGAATGATGGGGGTATATCGAGTGAGGTGAGTGGGAAGAAAGGGGAGGAGATGGAGACGGTGCCCCTCAGGCTTTGGTGCGCTGTGACCTACCAGGATGTTGTTTAAATGCAGATTCCGATTCGGTGAGTCCCTGCGGGTGACTAGATTCTGACTTTTTAACAAGCTTCTTGGTAGTATTGGTGTCACCAGTCCGTAGACGACACTTTGAGCAGCAAGGCGATAAAGGACCCGTGACAAATTCTAATATTTGGCATCAGGAGCAGGTGAGGGAGTGCATGGGTCAAAAGCAACTTTCGAACAGGTAATGGCAGACGTTTCCCCAAAATAGACAAAGGACATTAATCTCTGGAATCAAGAAGGCCTGTAAGCCCCAAGGGGGATAAACCAGGGTAGATCTGCCCACGGCCCGTCAGAGTGAACTGAGATTATCCAGGGACCGAGAAAGCAGCCAGGGAATCGAGACGGCCTTCAGCGTCTGACTTGCTGGCAGCAACTGCGGGACCTTAGTGGCAGGAGAATAGTGTCTCGAAAGAAATACTTGCCGGCCAGGAACTCTGGAAGAGACAGTGTCCCCGGGAACAAAGGGGAATAAAGGCATGGCAGATAAAATGGAGGATTAGCACCCGCCACACCACCAGTGGGACAGACACGCGTGGGGCTCGAAGCAGAAGGAAGACCGAATCCCAGGGTGGCAGGAGACGTTGACGAACAGCGCTGGTGGGGACGAGGCCGTCCGGGGGCACCAACTGGAACGGCAGTAACCGTGTCTTGAGGGTTTAAACTACGTGCAGAGAAAAAATACGTGGTGTCCGCATTTACATTAGGAGACAGTTACGAGGCACTAAACAGCCGAAGATCCTTGACCGGCGTGACGATTCACGTACCGACGGGCAGGGACGCTGTAAGGCAAGGCTGCGTCTAGCAGCCTCTCCCCTGACTCCCGAAGAGAAATGAAGGAGCATGTAACCTTTAAATCGTGAGGCGCAAAGGAGTAGGATCAACTCTGACACCAGATTTGGCTTGATTATCAAGTGTGATGAAGCTACATGAATCCCAAGAGGGAATGAAGAGGTAATCTGTCACATAGCAAGGCTTTGGGGGACAGTGGCTCCCAGGAGGCTGGTCTGAATGGCTGGAGGCCAGCAAGTGACTGGCCTGCTCTTCCTGTGGGTGGGGTAAGAGGCCGGGGCCGGCGGCTTTCTGTGGTGCGAGTTCTCCACAGACGCTCTTCATCTGCTTGCCCTGATGGGGAGCACAGGGGGGATGGGCAGGCCTGAAAGCTGTCAGCAGCCAAACCTCAGAGTGGAATCCGACTCCGATATGCTGCCCTCCTGATGCCTTTACTGTAATTCTGTCTCCAGGCCGCTGGCTGAAACGTGCAGATTTGGTCTTGAACCAGGACTTGTGGAAGCCATTTGTGCAGTGCCCCACGAGGCCCCCCCAAGGCTCTTTCAGGAGCCCCGTGTTGTGTATTTGAGGAGTGAGTGAGCGCCTTGGTATGTGTGGGTCTCTGAAAGGGCTGGGGGTGCCTGTATATGCAGAGATGTGTGATGGCCATTTATGTCTGCGAGGTCGGGGGGGCGGCCAAGAGTTGCTAGGTCTTCACCAAGAGGGAGAATTGTGGACGAGACACTTTGTTTCTGGCCACGTGGCTGCAGCACTGGCAGTGACCTGGGAGTGTAAATGTGTGTCTGCACTGGTCCTTAGCTGAGGCTTCCCGGGCCGAGGTGACTGCCTGAAGTTGGGTCACCTTTACCGGGGATGTTCAGGGATGTCCCGTTAACGGATGGGCTGCGGCAGCGGGCCTGTTGCGTGTGGTGGCCGCAGTGCTGCCTATTCCGTGTCGCATCCAGGGTCTTTGCACATGACAAGGGTCTGAGGACAAGAAGAAGCCCCTTCCTCACACGGAAGGGAAGCCCAGCATGACCCAGGCCTCCCTCAGTCCTCAAGATGCCGTTTTTATGTCAGTAGGGAGGCTTCTGTGGCTATGCTCGGTCTGCAAGATGCCGCCTCCACAGCCCAAGGAAGTTAGCGTCTCGGGACCTCAGCACCAACCGCACGACAGGGCCCGCGCGACAGGGCCCGCGCGACAGGGCCCGCGCGACAGGGCCCGCGCGCCGGTGCAGCATTCGCTGGAGTGGGAGGCTGTGTGGACAGCAGGCTTTGGCCAGAAGCACTCGGGTTCTTGGGGTTGCCCTGTAGGAGGACGGGGGAGGATCAACTCCCTCCCGAGATTGGCTCAGATTTGGAGATTGCTGCGTCTGTACGTGCACTGGGGGGAGGCGGGGGGGATGGGGATGGTAAAGTCTCCCTAAATTCATGTCTACCCAGAGCCTTAGAATTTGACTTTGTTTGGAAATGGTGTCTAGTTAAGGATCTCAGGTAAAATCACCCTGGATTTAGGTTGGGCTGTCCACCTACTAAGGGAGGAGAAGGCACAGACACCCAGAGACGGCCCTGTGCACACTCAGGTGGACAAGTCAAGGAAAGCCCTAGGTCTTTGGAGGGAGAGGGCCCTGCCAGCACCTTGATATGGGGCTTCTGGTCTCTAAAACCATGAGAGAATTAAAAAATGTTTTTTAAGCCACCCGATTTGTTACTACAGCCCTAAGAAATTAATATAAGGCCCTAAAATGGAACATTGGGGCCCCTGTCTGGCTCATTTGGGAGAGTGTACGACTCTTGATATCAAGGTTGTAGGTTCAAGCCCTGTACTGGGTGTGATTTTTTTTTAAATTAAAATCTTAAAACAACAACAACAAAAACCAAAAACAGAGCACTAAGGACATTTGGAATGAAAAGGATGGGAAAATGACACACCCTGGAGGTGCTAATTGAAAGCAAGTGGATAAGCTATTAATAATGTTAGACCAGAAGACTTCAAGGTAAAGGTCATTGCTGGATAACCGGGGACACTTTGTTATAATAATTAGATCAGCATCCCAGGAAAATACAGCAAAGCTTATTTTGGATGCACCTCAAAATTGGCCTAAACATATATAGAACAAAATTTGTGGAATTTTAGGGAGAATGGTCAAGTCTACAGGCATTATGAGAAGTTTGTTACACAGCTAAAGGGAAGTGATCTGGGTGGGCCCACTGAAAACCCATGAGAGTTCTGAAAGCAGAGAGTTTTCTCCAGCTGGACACAGAAGTCCGAGGCGGGAGGCCTGGAGGGCACTCAGATGAACTGGTCATTGGCTGCCATGTTGTGGGGGGCCTGGGAACCAGGAGTGCCCCACCCCCCACCACCGGGGAGACTTTAGTTCTGCCTGTAGCCACAAGGGATTGAGCTGCCAACAACCCTAATGGGCTCCCAGGTGAAAACCTGGCACCTCGACTCAGCTTTGTGTGACTTCTCTTAGCCATGGATTGCTTGGAAGTGCTACATGTAGATCATTTAACGTTAAATTATGTATGAGCAAGGTCAGCATTGAGGCTCATTTTTATTTACAAATGGATATCCAGAATTTGTAGGAAAGGCCATCCTTTATTCACTGAATTACATTGGCACCTTTGTCAGAATACCAGTGTCATGTGTGAATTGATTTCCACCTCTCTGTGTGTCTGTCCTTGAGAAAGACACAGGCTCTTGTTAAAGTCAGTCATGATCTCTAGCATTTTCTTCCTCCCTCCCTCCCTCCCTCCTTCCCTCTCTTCCTTCCTTCCTTTCCCTTTCTTCCTTCCTTCCTGTATTTATTCATTTTTCAGAGAGAGGGAGAGAGAGATAGCATGAGCTAGGTAGGGACAGAGAGAGGGAGACACAGAATCCAAAGCAGGCTCCATCCAGGTTCTGAACTGTCAGCACAGAGCCCAATGCAGGGTTTGAACTCATGAACTGTGAGATTATGACCTGAGCTGAAGTCAGATGCCCAACTGACTGAGCCACTCAGGCACCTCCTCTAGCATTTTCTTGTTTCAAAAGTAGATGGATTTCTATAAAAATTTTCAAGTCAGCTTATCAATTTCTGTTAAACTGCTTACTGAGATTTTGATGACATTGAATCTATAGATAGATTCAGGGACAACTGACATCTATGTAATCTTCTAAGCCATAAACAAGGCATATATGTCTCTATAATTTTTTATTAAATGTTTATTCTTTAGAGAGAGAGAGAGCACAAGTGGGGTAGGGACAGAGAGAGAGGGAGACAGAATTGGAAGCAGGCTCAAGGCGCTGAGCTGTCAGCACAGAGCCCAACATGGGGCTCGAACCTACAAGCTATGAGATCGTGACTCGAGTCAGACACTTTACCGACTGAGCTACCCAGGCGCCCCAATATATGTCTCCATTTAGATGGGACTTTACTTATGTCTCTCAACAAAGTTGTGTAGTTTTAAGTGAACAGGGCTTGCATATATTTTATTAAAATTATTTATTTGTATTTTATACTATTTTAAATGTTGTTTTAAAAAATAATTTTCCAATTTGTCTTTGCTAGAATATAGCATATATAGAAATATATAGAAATGTGTAATTTATAAACGTATAGTTTTGTATTTATAAAGAAATTGCTTTACATACCGTAGCACACATAGAAATTATTTCTATATAAATATACATGGGAATACGTTTGAATTTTGTATACTTATCTTGTATCTAGCTATCTAGCAGCCTTGCTAAACTTATTTATTAATTTTAATAGGGTTTTTTTGGTAGACTGTAGAAAATTTTCATAGGTAAAGATTTCTTAGGACACAAAAAGCACTAACTGTATAAGGAAACAAACAGATACATTACACTTTATCAAGTTCAGAAATGTTGCTCTTTGAAAGCATTGTTCAGCAAAAGAAAAGGCAAAACTTAGGAGAAAAAATTTGTACTAATGCAAACTTGTCTCAGGACTTTGTCCAGAATATATAAAGAACTGTTATCACTCAGTAGGTAGGAGACAGCCCCACTTTGAAACTAGGCAGAAGATTTGAAAGGAATGTAAACAGGTAGCCATTAGCTACTTGGAGAGAGAAGCCCCCTCAGCCATCAGTGAGATGCAGCCTAGAACCAGGGTGAGATCCAGAGCCATATTGACCTGGAGAGCTGAAGTCAAACACGTGTTTACAAAGATGTGGTACGACACTTTGGAGAATTGTTTAACAATTATTTTAATATTAAAAGATGCTTACCATATTTTCCAGCAGTTTCTCTTCTAGGTATTTACCCATGAGATATGAAAATGTTTACACAAAAAGACTTGTACACATATATTTGTAGGAGTTTTAGTAATAGGCAAATTGGATGCACCTCAAGTGCTTATCAACAGGTGCATGGATTTATACAAATGGTATATGCATACAGTGGAATACTACTCAGCACAGAGAAGGAACAAGGTTGTGGATCTGTGCAGCAACGTGGATAAGCCTGAGAGACATGCCAAGCAAAAGAAGCCAGATACAACAGAGTACAGATAGACCGTAGGATTCCATTTGTGGGGCTGTCCAGTCCCAAGAGAACAAATCTGCACTTTCCGCATACCAGTGGTCCCTAGGAATGGAAGGGACTGATAAGGGACACAGAAACTTTTCGGATGATGGAGCTGTTGTAGAGCGGGATTATGGTTGTGATGTCTAGTAAGTCTACCTTGCCTTACTTTTATTATTTCAAGGTTTCCTTAGCTACTTTTATGTTTTTCATATGAACTTTAGAATGAAATTTTCTGTTTCCTGGAAAGAAAATGATGACTTCATTGATACCAAGTTCAGTTTAAATACCAACATGGAGAAAATGGACATCTTTATGATGCCAAGTCTATCTGTCCAAGGATAAATGATGTGTTTCCATTGGTTCAGGTTTGCTTTTTTTTGTTCTTCTGAAGTGATTTACATTTGTCCTCAGATTAGTTTCGCACATTTCTTGTTGTTAACTTTATCCTAAAGTATTTTATTGTTTGTTTCTGTTCCATTGATATGTGAGAGTATTTTCTGTCCTATTGTTTTCTGAGTGTTTGTTTAAATGAAGACTGTTTTTGTTCATCTTATATTCTGTTATCTTAATTCTCCTACTTGCGTTTATATTAAAATGGATTCTCTTAATGTTTTTAGGTAAATACTTTATTATCCAAAGGCAGAGATACTTATTTTTTCCAAGCCTTCGGCATCCAGCTTTCTTTTCTCTGACTGCTCTGGCTAATACTTCCTAAATGTTAATTAATTAGTGCTGGCACTGTTGGCTATTTCTCCATGTCCTGACTGTAGTGGGCTGACCTGGGGAGACACACATCCTGGCTTCAGGAATGATGTTAATGAAAAAGCCATCAGTGACTATTTCACTATTAGTTTGTTTCTTTCTTCTTTTTTTTTTTTCCCTCAAAAAGAGCCCATGAGTTTTATTAGATGTGCATATGAATGAGAGAAGGGACAATTTCTGGTTTGAAAACTTTCCAGATATTTACAACTTCTAGACAGTAGAAATTAATCATTACAGAGTAATTAACAGGCAGCAAGTATCAAATAAAACAGTCTTAGAGTTAGTTTTTTTAACTGTATAAAAATGGTTTTTTTTTGTGACCTTCTCACTGTTCATCACCTCTTTTACCCCATCAACCCTAAGTTTGTTCTCTGTATTTCAGAGTCTCTTATGGTTTGCCTCTCTCTCTGTAACTTCTTTTTCTTTCCCTTCCCCTGTGGTCTTCTGTCTGTCTTTTTCTGACTGACTTATTTCACTTAGCATAACACCCTCCAGTTCCATCCATGTTGCTACAAATGGCAAGATTTCATTCTTTCTCATTGCCATGTAGTATTCCATCGTGTAGATAAACCATGTCTTCTTGATCCATTCATCAGTTGATGAATTTGGCCTCTTTCCATGATTTTACTATTGTTGAAAGTGCTGCTATAAACATTGGGGTACATGTGCCTCCCTGTGCATCAGCACTCCTGTATCCCTTGGGTAAATTCCCAGTAGTGCTATTGCTGGGCTGTGGGGTAATTTTGATTTTTTGAGGAACTTCCACACAGTTTTCCAGAGTGGCTATACCAGTTTGCAGTCCCACCAACCATCTTATTAGTTTTTAAAAATTATGATTAGGTGTAGAATTTTGTGAAAGGCTTTTTCAGCATAGAGATATAATTACAGGATTTTTCTTCCTTAGGTTTATTATGGTGATTTGTTGGATTTTTAAAGTATTAAATCATATATTTCTTTTTTTTAATTAAAAAAATGTTTTTTATTTGAGAGACCAAGCACGAGTTGGGGAGGGACAAAGAGAGAGACACACACAGAATGGGAAGCAGGCTCCAGTCTCTGAGCTGTCAGCACAGAGCCTCACTCAGGGCTTGAACTCACTAACTACGAGATCGTGACCTGAGCTGAAGCTGGACACTTAATCGATTGAGCCACCCAGGCGTCCCATATATTTCTTTTTAAAGTGCTTTTTAAATGCTCGGATTTTAGTTAGATTTTGGATCTATGTGGGATTGGCCTTTAGTGGTTTTTTTTTTTTAATTTTTTTTTTTTATGTTTTATTTATTTCTAGGAGAGAGAGAGACAGCATGAGCAGGGGAGGGTCAGAGAGAGGGAGTCACAGACTGAAACAGGCTCCAGGCTCTGAGCTGGCAGTCAGCACAGAGCCCGACGCGGGGCTCGAACCCACGAACTGCGAGACCATAGCCTAAGCGAAGGTCGGACGTTTAACCGACTAAGCCACCCAGGTGCCCCTGGCCTTTAGTTTTTTGTAGCTTCCTTTGTCAGGTTGACATATTAATGCTGTACTACATTTGAGGAGCCTGAATACTTTTCTTCTTGTTTAATGCCCCAGAACAGTTTAAAATTGCATTGGGATCATCTGGTTTTCCAGTTTGGTAGAATTTGGTTTTGATGTTATTTGGTGCTGGGTGCTTTTTTTGTGGGGAAGTTTTAAAACCGTTTTCTCAGTGTCTTTTATGGAAATTGGTCTGCTCAAGCTTTTTTTTTCTCTGCTAGGATGAAATTTTAATATATTAAACTGCTGTATCTAGGCTTTCACCTTTTTAATGCATGCAGTTGTCTAGAATACTCTTTAGAGATTCTTTTTTTTTTAAATGTTTTATTTATTTTTGAGAGCGAGAGAGAGACAGCATGAGCAGGGGAGGGGCAGAGAGAGGGAGACACAGAATCTGAAGCAGGCTACAGGCTCTGAGCTGTCAGCACAATCCCGACGCGGGTCTCGAACTCATGAACCGTGAGATCATGACCTGAGTTGAAGTCGGATGCTTAACAGACTGAACCACCCAGGCGCCCCTAGAGGTTCTTTCTTTATAAATTTCCTCTCTTTGAACATTTGTGTCCCCCTTGTCATTTCTTTTTGTATATATGTGCTTTTTCCCATTTTTTGGTGATTATTTTAGCTAGCATCTTGTTTATTTTATTTAATATTTCCATTAATTTCTAGTTTCATTTCATTTCATTGTGATCAGAGAATGTATTACTTTACCATATTGAATTTACTGAGGTTTCTTTGTGGCGATATATTCAAGTTCTGTGAAAGTTTGTGTTTCTGCAGGAAAGGTATATTCTCCATTATTATGATGTCATTAATTATATCATTAGGTCTTATATTTACTGTTTGTCTACTTGGCCTGTCTTACACTGAAAGCATTGTTAATTATTTATTTTTATATAATAATATATTTAATTTTGGGGCACCTGGGTGTCTCAGTCAGTTAAGCAACTGACTCTTGATTTTGGCTGAGGTCACATCTCACAGTCATGGGATCAAGCCCCGCGTGGGGCTTTGTGCTGGACACGGAGCCTGCTTGAGATTTTCTCTCTCTCTGTTTCTCTCTCTCTTTCTTCCTCTGTCCCTTCTCTCTCTCAAAAAATCATAATATATTTACAGGTATTTAAATATTATTGTTTCACTCTGTTTCCCCTTGTGTCTGCTTCATAAAGGTGATTGGGGGTATTTCTTTAATTGGTATAATAGGTTTTATTTCTAGGTTGTGAATTATAGCCTTTAATGTTAACTTTGAAAATAAAACTTCCAGTTATTTTATTAGCAAAAATGGGTTTGGGAATAGCAGGGTTCTTGTAATTCAAGACAGGATGGTCATGGCAAAACCATAGTGAGTCCAAAAAACAAAGGAGAGAGAGGCTCTTTTACAGAGGAAAGGGGTGGAGGGTGGTGCTGTTGTAAACTACAACAGTAATTGTTGGAGTAAACTGGGAGCTGGAAGGTGAGTGTGACTGCCTCTCGTTGGCGAGGAAGCAACCTCCCTCCCTCCGGCTGGGGTCATCCGTTGGGTCTACAATGGACAACCAGTGCTTGGCATGAGCACTCCCCCTGCCCCCCTCCTGACTGCATTTTATTTTATTATTTTTTTTAAGTTAGTTTATATGTTTTAAGAGAGGGAGCACGAGTGGGAAAGGGGCAGAGAGATAGGAAGAGGGAGAGAATCCCAAGCAGGCTCCATGCTGTCAGTGCAGAGCCCAGTGCTGGGCTTGAACGCAAGAACTGTAAGATCATAACCCGAACTGAAACCAGGAGGTGACACTCAACCAACTGAGCTACCCGGCGCCCTTGACTCCAATCTAAATGAGGTTTCCTTTTGTTATTTTTCACGGTGTGGGGAAGTCTCTGTTGCTGCCTTTCCTACTTTGGACCGGAGCCCTCCCTTTTCTGGTATCAGGACCACTTCACACTTTCCAAGGACTTGTGTGTGCCTGGCCCGCCATTATCTTCCATCATGGTTAAACTTTCTGTGTTGATTGAGCCTCTTGAATATTCAGCCATGTTTTCTTTGGTTTATCAATCTGATCATCTTTTTGGTCTAACAAAGTGAGTTAAGCCATTTATATTAAACGGCAAAACTTATGTGGCTGATTTCAACTTTTGTTTTATATCCCGTTTATGGTGTGATGGGGCCTAACACTGGGCTCCTTTCTCTGAATATGTTTTCCCATGTTTTAACGGGTTTTTGGATAGCAGTGATATCTTATGTTATTTAGGAAGGTTTGTATTTTTGTTTGGGTGGTTACTTTGTCTTATACTTTCTGTCTCCATTTTCCCTAGTGAAGCCTATGTACGGTTTAGTTGGCTTTGAATGATCCTGCTTTCTTCCCATGGCAGACAGTGAACTTCGATGCTTTGCCCTTGTCTTCCTGCTTTTGAAGATTCATTATTCCCACCTTTTTGAGAACATGCAACATTTACACATAGTCTTTCCTTGTCTCCCTTTTTTTTTTTTTTTTTTTTTTTAAATTCTTTGACCCTTAGTGTACTTAGTAGCCACACCAGTTCTGGTGACATTTTCCCTGTATCGTGTGATCTGGTGGGACCCATTTAGTAACAGATCCCAAAGGAAGTCTCACGGATGCATCCTGTGAGTCTGACACTGCTTTTCTGTAGCCTGGGGATTTGAAGGATGATCTGGACGGGCCCTAAATCCCTGGCTCATACTTGTCTTGAATTTTGTGAAATATTATTTCACTGTGTCTGTGTCTCTTGAAAAGTCTACTTCCACCTTGACTTCCCTTGTTAGGGTTAGCCTTTCAGTATATGGATTCAGGTTTTCTTTCATTTGCAGAAAGTTTCATGGTACATGAGTTTTAAGTATTATTCTGCTAATTGTTTGCTTTTCCTGCAGGAGCTTCACTATGTTTACTAGATCTTCTTTGCTTGTCTTCTTGGACAGCTGCTCTTGGATGCGTCTTAGCTCTTTATTCCATCTTTGTTCTCTTGCCCACTTTCCTTCTTCTCTTTAGTGTCCTTATGGGTCCAGTAGAATGTATTCTCCCTTAGGCATATTGCTAGTCTTTCTTAAGATAATTTTTTTCTTCATAATCTTTCCTCAATTAATTTAACTCTTATTTCACATCTTGGCTTTTTGTCCATTTTGGTCTGAGTGTTAAATTTCTGATACAGGGTGTTCCTTCATGTCTGCGCATGCTCATTTTGTGATATTTGATTCACGTCGGGGTATGGTACTGGTCTCTTGATTCCTGGTTGTTCTTTGGGGAATGGTTCTATCAGCTAAAAAGTTTTGCTTCTCATTTACTTTCACTTCCTTCTAAAGACTTTGTTTGAATGTTGTCTGCCATTTTCTGTGCATTGTGAAGTTTTTGTGTTTTCTTGACTAGTAAGAACAGGTATCTTTATGTAAGTTGACCAGAATACAAAGTCCAGAGAGGGTTCCATGTGTAAATGCCTGTGGAAAGATGTCCTTTTAAAAAAGTAGGTGAAGGTTTTTTTCCAAGATGGTGGTGCAGCATAGAGGTTCGCAGCTTGTCTCGTCCCTGAGATGCAGCTAGATTAACACCAAACCACACACACGGAGAAGGCGCACCAGCGGTCCTGCCCTGGTGGCTGGGAAGAGGGAGTGGAGGGCTCACTCTGAAGGCTTACCCCTGGTTCGGACGTGTCTGTTCCTGGTGTGAGGAGGTGGCACTGCCTCAGCAGGGAGGCGGTCAGGCAGCTGACCTCTGTCCTGGGGTGAGGCCACGTGCTGAGCACAGCCCTTGCCTTGCAGGTGGCCTGTGCTGAAGGCTTCCTGTACGCGCTCACAGTGCCCCAGCTGCAGCTGCGGTCCAGGACCCGTGTGTCCCCGAGCAGCCTCACCAGCCTCCTCTGCTCTCCTGACTGCCAGTGGGTGTTCGCTTCCACCCAGAACTCAGACCTGGGCCCGAAGGTCAGTGGTGGCCTATGTCCCTTGCTCCAGGGCCTGCCTTTGTGCCCGCAAGGTGGGGGGGCTCTGTGCCCAGGCTTGTCAATGCATCTGGGACGGTGGCTTCTGGTGCAGGACCAAGCCCTCCAATAGCACTGGGACCTCCAGACAGGATGGTCCAGGGGCAGGGGAGACGTCTGGCGCATCCTGCACGTGGGCAGGACAGGAACACAGAGGCACGCCGGGGACACCACCAGAGCTGTTGGCTTGGTTGTCCTGTCACAACGACCGAGCCGGGACTGGTGGGCAAGGGATGTCTGGTGAGACCAGTCTGGAAACAAGGGTGCACTGGCAACCCTGTGAGGCAGAGTGAGGTCACTGTGTGGGTCCCCGGCTCTCCCCGGTGGTTCTCGGCGGCAAGGACCCCGTGGGTGTCTCCCCAGGTGCTCCACACTCGCTCCCTGCTGTGTCCCGTGGAAGACAGGCCTCCTGCCTCTGCCACTCCACCCATCTGGCTGACCTGCAGAGCCTGCTGGGCCCCTGACGAGACTGCCAGGCTGATGGTGACACACAGGAACGACAACAGCATGCAGCTGGTCGTCACCACCTACGAGCTAGGGACCAAGCAGTCGCAGGAAGGAGTCGACGTTGTGGGTAAGGGTCCCCATACCAGGACTGTCCCCGGTGCGCTGTGGTGCTTCAAGCACAGATTGCTTGGGTTTCCTTTGGGGCACTTCTCTTCCCTCTCAGTGAATACAGCGGCCCAGCAAACGTTTTGTTGTTTGTGACTGTACTTACTGGCCGAGTGGCTGAGCATTTGCTGCGGGCAGGGCCCTCTGTGGGGCCCTGGAGTCCAGACGGTAACCACTGGCCACGTAGTCTCACCTCTCACTGTCTTGTCACAACTCTGACAAATGCACTCTTCTCAGTCCTTAGTGTGCAGTTTCTTCCCCAAGGAGCTCCCAGGCCAGCAGGAAAAAAGACCCACAGTTTTCTTCCGTTTCTGCCTCCACTTTCCCACACCACATATCACTGCCTGGCCTGCCCTGTGGCCCTTAGCATTTTTTCATTTGTATTACCTTCATTTGTTTTCATATTATCATTTTGACAATAAACTTTATATTGAGCTTCCTAGCAGCCAAGGCAAAAAAAGGAAATGGGATGTGTAATATAATCCCTTGTCTGATACAAGCACAAATTCTTCAAGAGAGGTAATTTTGTTTTTCCTGGTGCTAAACACCATCAGGAAATGACACAATTAATTGTTTTTAAATAAGGAACACCACACAGTATAAAAGATAGCATTTATTGTCCACAGGAGTTTTTGGCAGATGTTGTAAATGTCATAGTTCTCACGTGGCCACTTCTTACATCATTCTGCTGTAGGTGGGGAAGCGCGGGGGGCCCATTCCCCGAATGGTACGTGTGAAGATGCTGTCACTTCCACATGTAGATTGCCTACAATCTTCGGAGTGCCCTTAAGTAGGGCGTTGGTATTGGTGTTGGAGAGCTGGTGAACAGGAGGTGCCAGGGGGTAAATGCTTGGGTCGGGACTGAATTCAGGTGTGATCACAAAGGTGCTACTCTTTTCAGTGGCACAGCATGGCATGTTAGGTGAGGCCCGTGTACTCCAGACCCCCAGCTGCTCTCACGAGATGACAGTCTGTGTGCTTTTGTTTCAAAAAGTGCAACAGGTGGCAAGGTTCCTCCTACCGGACACCATGATGCCTCCTCACCTCATGAAGGGCCATGGCTCTCAGGTGATCCTGCTGGTGTCCGGGTTGGAGCTGGCACTCTTCACCATCCACGGCGTGCAGCTGGCAGTCTTCCAGGACCACCAGAGGCCCATCACATCCATGTGGGTGGTGAGTGTGGGCCGCGCCTGCATCGTGCCCCCGCCCCCAGAGCCCGCGGCCCCGCCCCCAGAGCCCACGGCCCCGCCTCACTTGGATTTTCATTTCAAGGACCAGAGCCGAGTTGTCACTGCTTCCTTCGACCTGTCCCTGCGAGTCTACATGTGGAATAAGGAAAGAAAGGTTCCCGTCCTCAAGAGCTGCTATCACCTGCTTGGGGGCTCCCACAGATGGGCCAGGTAACGCTTCTGCTTCCCTTCACTTTGCCTGCCCGTGGCCTTACCTGCTCTGCTGGCAGCATCTGTAAGGAGGCCGTTGGAAAGGGTGTGACTGGGACTTGGGTCTTAGTCCCCATCCCCTCGCTGTCTGGGGACCGAGACAAGTCACTGCTCAGATGCTATTTCCTACTCTGCTTTAAAAAAAAAAAGGCTAAGCATCATGTACATTATCTCCTGTGAGGTCCAAAGCCCCCACCTGCAGCTGGTGTTACCCCCTTTTCCAGATGAAACAGAGGCTCTGGGATGTGGCTCTTCTGCTCACAGCCCCACGGGGACGCACAGTGTGCCCAGGAGGGCGGCATGTCCCTGCCATCCAGCTCTCACGTGACTCTGAAACCATTCACCTGGTACTGGTGGTGGTGGAGTCGGGATGAGGTGTAAAAGTCCCAAAGAATGCAGTGTTGCTTTGGGTTCTACGATTAGTGTTTTGGAATCACTTATGTCTCTTCTTGCCACAGTGAGTTCTACAAAGTGGCTGGGCTATAGGGATCATACCCCCTGAGCTGCTCACAGTGAGATCAGTGACAGCCGTCGGTTCTTTCGTGTGGCGTCTGGGGTAGATTCGACCTCCTGTGGCAAACGTGAAAAAATTCTAAGCCCAAAACCAAATATTTTATTTTTTAAAAATATTTTTTAATGTTTTTTAAATTTATTTCTGAAAGAGAGAGAGCGTGAGCAGGGGAGGGTCAGAGAGAGAGGGAGACACAGAATCTGAAACAGGCTCCAGGCTCTGAGCTGACTGTCAGCACAGAGCCCTACACGGGGCTCGAACTGTGAGATCATGACCTGAGCCAAAGTTGGTCGCTTAACTGACTGAGCCACCCAGGCGCCCCCCAAAACCAAATATTTTAAAAACTACAGATTTCTGTAGCAAACCTACTTCATTTCTGAGTTTTCAGTTAGTTGTCATTTGAAGGTAATTATTAAAGCAAACTTCTAATTAACACAGAAGAATCTTCATTTTTAGTAAACAGCTCAACTTTCTGATAAGATAAAGAATTAAGTAGAGATTTAACTTAAATTTTAAGACAACTGGCCTGTTAGGTAGGTTTTAACCCTGTCTCTTAACTTTCTAAACAAACTGTACTGGACAGCCTGATGCTCTCATTCTTTTTTTTTTTTTTAAAGTTAATTTATTTATTTTGAGAGAGAGAGAGAATGAATGAGTGGAGAAGGGACAGAGAGAGAATCCTAAGCAGGCTGTGCACTGTCAGCACAGAGCCTGATGCAGGACTCAATCCCACAGACTGTGAGATCATGGACCTAAGCTGAAAGCAAGAGTTGGATGCCCAACTGACTGAGCTCCCCAGGCCCTAATGCGCGCATTGTGAGAAGGACTTGGCGTCAGTTGCTTCTTTGCTCAGAATTCCTCCTTAAATTCCTTTGAAGTTTGAGGCCACATTCACATCTGCAGGTGCTGTACTTTTGCAAATTAATGCCCCGGTACAGTTGCCCCTGCCCTAAGGGCGGGGGAGGGGGGGCTCACGGCCTTGTGGTGCTGAGTCTGCGAGTAACCACAGAGGCCTTTGTGACAAGCCTCTCAGGTCGGGTGGATCCCACTTACAGGCTGCAGCCACTCGGACTGTGGGTGATGGCTTTCTCCTCCAGCAACAGGAAAGCCTCCGTCTTCTGAGGGACACACAGCACACACTTGTCCTCATGATCGCTGGAACAGGGCCGCGTGGGGAGGCTGCCTGCCAGGGGTCGTGCTCCCTCAAAATACACTCCTCCTCCTCTCTGTTCTGTTAGCGCCTCTGAAGAATTCTCTACATCATCACTGAGTGGGTAGAACGGCCTTTCACTGAAATAACACTGTTCTCAACTTAGCAGGCACTTTTGGAAACTTCGTTTTTACATGTCTTTTTAAACAAATACGACATGCATTACACAACATATCCGTTCACTGAAATGACTGTTCCTTCATACTGAGTGGGTAGCAGTCTTAGAATCCTCTTTTCTGCGTCTGTTTTTATGCGCTGAATGACATGGATGTAGAATGAACACATCCCTCACTGAAATGACACCATTGTCAACGTGACAAATAAGTGGGACACTAAGAAGTATCTTTTTAAAACTGTGCTTTAGGGGTGTCTGGGGGGCTCAGTTGAGCATCCAGCTTCAGCTCAGGTCATGGTCTTGTGTTTTGTGGGTTTGAGCCCCACATGGGGCTCTACGATGACAGCTCGGAGCCTGGAGCTGCTTTGGATTCCGTGTCTCCCTCTCACTCTGCCTCACCCTTGCTTGTGCTCCGTCTCTGTCTCTCAAAAATAAATAAATGTTAAAAAAATTAAAAAATAATAATTAAAAATGTGTTTTAATCAGGACCCTGGAATGGATCTTGATATGAATTATGCCCCTTTCCTAATTCAAAACCGACTCCTCTAGAAATCCTTGCCGAGTGGTCATTTCTCTTGGGGAGCTTTGTTTGGCAACAGTAAAGCTTGCTGTCTTGTTTCCTGCTGTTCCCCATAAAGTTTTTCCAGCATCTTTTGAATGCCGCAAGGCGTAACCAGTCCTTTCTGAGAGCTTTTCAGTTTCCTAAAACGTTATCATTTGTGAATACCTATTGATTCTCTAAAGGAAACAGGGAAAACTGGTATGTATGTGAAATATAAACTTACCAGCAACCTGGCGGCATACTCCCGGATGCCTACCCAAGAAATAAAACTTACGTCTACACAGACGCTTGTACCTGAATGTCCTTAGCAGCTTTGTTGAACACACTCCCAAGGTGCAAACAGTGCCAGTAGCCATCTGCTGGTAAATGGATAGATCCAGTCGGGACAGTGTCTCCACAGTGACAGGGAACAGACGCAGGCAGTGTGGGCAGACCGCATGTTGTGCTGCATGAAAGAAGTCAGATGTGTGAGACACATTGTGTGATTCCAATTACATGACCCTTCTAGAAAAGTCAAGCCTGTAGAAACAAGGCAAACCCCGGCTGCCAGGGGCTGGGCGCGGGAGGGGTTCACTGCAGATGCGCGCCACACATCCTTTGCAGTGATGAAAATCCAACGGGATGGAGGTGATGGTAGCACAGCTCTGCACTCTTACTAAAACTTCTGGAAGAAAAAAGACTAAGGAATTCTCTAAAGAGAACAAGAAAGGAAACAGATGCTAGTTCAACTTTTTTTGCCGCCAGACTGTGAGGACCACTGGCTGCCCGAACATGCTGCCCACTCCCTACCCAGCCCCCATGTAGACTAGCCGGTGCTGCGGTTTTCTGAGAGTCTGCAGACGCCACCTCCCCTTCTTGGTAGTAGTTTCTAAGTTAAGGAGAACTTCAGTTGCTCTTTAAACTCAGTCAGTCAGTGTGGAATTCACTCTAAGCTAAAAGGATTTCATAAAAGCCAAAGTGGCAGTGTTGTTTAGAAGCAGTCTATGACAAGGAATAGCTCCTGTTGGAAACTCCAGTCCCTTCTGTGGTTCCGTTGGTTTGGTTTTCTCACCCATTCATTCTCCGTCATGCCTCAGAGTAGCATGGTGTGGTCTTTGTAGGCGAAGAGAACATTGTGGAAAATAACGGCCCTGTGAGCTCTGGCATTTGTCTTTCACTGAGACAAATTGATGGGCTGATTCTCACCTCCAGGGAAATGATTCTGCCCTGCCAGGATTGGATTAGGTACCAGTTCTCCTCTATCAGGAGAAGTTTGTAGACCAGCTGGAATCCTGATGCAGGCAGCTACTGTCAGGAGGGCCCTGAGCTGACATTTCCCGCTCCAGAACGTGACTGTCCTGCTGTCTGCTAGTGTGACCGCAGTGTCCGCACACATGGGGCGAGCTGCTTGGAGACAGTCTGGACGTTACACTCCATTCTCCTTGTAAAGGCTTAGCTACTTACCCACGTGTCTCTTCCTCAAGCTAACATGCACCCTGTCCCTTCCTTCCGCAGCGGATTCACCCATGTGGAAGGCGACAGTACGAGCATTGTAGGTGTGGAAGCCAGAAACATTGGGACAAGTATTCTGAGGTCCTATTGCTTCAGAGTACAGCGTGGCTCAGATGACTGCATCGACTGAAGATCTCACTTTGGTGAAGAGCTTGTCTACATACAAACTAAATGATTATTTATCAACATTGAGACCGAAATGAGCGGTTCTCGGATGCTTGTTACTGGCCAGGCACGATGCTATGTGACTTTTTTTTTTTTTTTTTTAATTCTCGCAAGCCAGTGAAGGAGGTATGATGTCTCCATTTTTCAGACGAGGAACAGGACCAGTAATGGGAGGGTGACCCATTATGGCCTCTCGTCCAGTTGCCATGCCACCTGCCCACGCTTGTGCAGATTGCAAGTGGCAGAGGGGAGTGGATGTGAGAAGGTCCAAGTACAGGGTGGGGGGGTTGTACTTGGACGATGCTGTGGTTCAGATATGTAATGAAGTAAGGAAATGGTTCTTCCCCCCACTGTTATGTGCTTTAGACACACATTAATAAATGGTCGTGTGGCACCACAGTGCCTAACTGCAGGGATGCCATTCTGTATCTTGTGCGATGGCATCCCTGGAGTCGGTCCACAGGGAAGCCCGGCTGCTTTGGTGGCCGTCTCATTGGAGTTCTCAGCTGCAGGCAGCAGGGACAGAACTAGCTAACTAACACTAAGGAATGAATTTACTGGGAGGAGATAGAGCAGTGCACTGGGGCAGTGGGGAGGCGGGAGGAACAGACGGAGCCACAGGAAGCAGAGCCCTGTTCCAGCGAGGTGTGGCCTGCCGCGTCCCTGACACGTCCATGCCACTGCCACTGCACATGTGCCACTGACACCATCTGAAACTTCCCAGCTGCTCCTGGGGAAGGGGGACTTCGAGGCTAGGAACACCAGACGTGAGTGTGATTTTCTGAGTTGGCCGCAAGCCCATGCCCCCTGGGCTGGGATGGGAGAGTTTGGCCCTTTGAGCTTCCCTAGAGCAGGTCCCAGTCAGGACTCACGCTATGAAAAGTTCTTCAGAACGAGGAAAGGGTCTCGCTGAGAGACAGACAATGAGGAGGAAAAGCTTGCTACTGCGGCCTGCCGCTTCAGCGGCCCGGCACCGATACCCCGTCCCCAGTACGCGGGCTTCATACCCAGCATGGCACCCGCGTCCCATGCAAGTCCAGCTGCAGTTATTTACCCACAAGGAGAAGATCTATACCCTCCCCCTGTTTAAGATCTAAGGTTTATTTGGGGATAATTTTTCAGAAAAATCGGCAGAAGCAGTACAGTGGATCCCTGTATCCTTTGCCCAGCCCCCTCGTGTGAACACCTCACACAGTGTGTGCACTGGGAAACGCAAAGTCTTTGTCAGCTGGAAGTCAGAAATCTCTGTTTGTCCCACCACAGTCCGATTTGTGTTCAGCGGTCCTAGTGCATCCTGCTTGCAGCCATGGGGAGAGGGAGAGGAGGCGGACAATTCACTGAAAAAAAAAAAAAAAACACACAGCAAGAAAGGAAATAGCTGTTCAGAAGATAAAGGAGATTCAGGTAAGTTGAGATAGAAGAGTTTTTGCTGAAGACACAATAAAGGGGCTGGAATGTTGGCAAAAGGGGGGAGGTCCGATAAGGGAATGGTGAGGGTACAGGCCACCCGAGAGGCGTGGACATGTGGCAGCTGGGGAAGCAGTGTGGTCAGCTCTTAGGGAAGGCAGCCCGCCAGGGCCAGGTGTGTGCTGGCAGCAGCACTGGATGATGTCACGTCTGGGTGCAGTGGCCCTGCCCAGGCCGGCTCTGTGGTACGGAAGGTTTAGGAGGAGAGCCGCTGTAATGGGAGCATGGGAGACCCTGGCACATGGACTCTTCAGGGAAAAGCCTGGGGGAAACAGAAGTGTGTCATGCTCCCAGGTCCTCTCAACCGAAGCTCTAAGGCTTCTTTCCCCTCAAGGGCTGCCTCTCCGAGGGAAGCATGAGGGCCTTAGCAGCACCTCTGGTTCCTGCCAGCGGCTGGATCTCAAACTTCCTCAGAGCCTCTCTTACTCCAGGTGCAGCCCAAGATAGTCTGTATTAAGTAGAGATAGAAGATACTGAAAACTTTTCCCTAGTTCTTGGCCACAGGTGAAGTCTTCACAATCTCTAAAATACTAATTGCTACGATAATAATTCCTTTTTAAAAGACAGTCACCACAGACACACACAGTCACTCTTAAAATTCACTTTTATTTTAAAGTTTGTTTTTATTTATTTTGAGAGAGAGAATCCCAAGCAGGCTCCATGCTGTCAGCACAGAACCAGCACAGGGCTTGAACACACAAACTGTGAGAACATGACCTGAGCTGAAACCAAGAGTCAGATAGATGCTTAACTGATTGAGCCACTCAGGCACTCCTAAAATTCACTTTTAAATAATTGATGGGTTAAGTAGAAAATCTAAGTAGAAATTATAACAAAATAAGAATATTCTTAACTGGATAAAGGGAATATGAAATAGCAAATATGCTTAATGATGTGTAACCAGAAATGTTACCACTGATGCTGGAAACAAGTGTGACGTTGATCACTGTAATTAATTATTCCCCTGGAGAGGGAGGAGTCAACAAGGTGGAGAAGGAGCGGGACCTGAAGTTCCCTCGTCCCTGAAACACAGCAGTATTGAGGCCAGAAGACTTGGGGTTCCAGGCTACAGAGTGACCGAAAGCTCTCCATGGGCTCGTGGGGACAGCTTGGCAGGCCATAGGTGCATGATTGTGAATTGGGAGAGATACAACAGACAGTGTAGGCATGGAGGGGAGGGACCCCTTCTGTGGAAAGACAAAGGGAAGAGAAAGAGAAGCTGCGGAAGTGTAGTATTGTATTTGGACAAGAGAAAAACCTCTCCAGACCACATCCTTGGGAACAGAAACAGAAAGAACCAATTCTGACACGATCCAGGGTTTCAGGGCTTTCTCTGGACTGGGGCCTGCTGCCCTACACACACGCCCTGGGGGCAGGGGGAGGTCGGTGGCCAGCTCGGAGGTGCGTTCTGACAGAGCAGTCCTGCCCTTTGAGCACTGTGGGAAGAAGGTATATAGCCTCCAAGGACAAAAGATTCTGCAGGCGCCCACCAGCCAGAAGCCCTTTGTCTGCTGGCTGGGCAGAGGCACAAACTCCAGAACCGGGGGTTGTGGGGCAGGATCCCTTAAGACATCAGGGTTTGAATCCCAGCCGAGCACCTGGGAGGTGCAGCAGACTGTGGAGCGAGACAACCTGGCCTGCTTGTCCCCCTGCGGCACTGTGAGGACGGCCTGAACAGAGCAGTCTGGGACACCCAGTCCAGGAAGGAGAGACTGAGGTTTCACCATTTTTCTCCCCATTTGCAAGATGGGACTTCACGGAAGTGACAGCGAGCCCACAGTGAAGGCAGGACTTGCCTCCACAAACCACACCCCTCTGTGCCTGGTAACAAGAGCAGGATTGATGCTAATGAACCAAACAGCCCCTCCTCCAGACCAGCACAGCCACCAGCTCCAAGGCACAGATAATCAGTCCAGCGGTTTTGCATTTTCTGATTTGATTGTTGGTCTCACACACACACACACACACACACACACACACACACACACACACATTCTTCCTCATTTCTTCTCTATTCTGGTTGTTCATTTGTTTAAGCAGACACTTTTAATCTAGTCTTTTTACACCTCTTCTGTATCTCCTCCTTTGTCTCTCTCTCTCTCTCTCTCTCTCTCTCTCTCTCTCTCTCTCTCTCTCGATTAAACCATATAGTTTCTCTGATTCTCTGGTCAATCAGAGAATTTTGGTCAATTGTTTTTTCTTCTTCCCCGCCCCTGTCATTTCTCTTTTTCTATGGGGTAAGGCTTCTTTCACCATCAATTCCCTTTTAAATTTTTTTCCAGGGTTTCAACAAACAATTCAAACCACACCTGGTAGAGGGTCCAAACCAATACCAGGAGTAAGAAGATAAAGCATCCAGAGTCACAACAACAAAGAGCATGCAACACACTCCAAAAACACCTCCTGAAGGGCCAGGCCCTGGACAGTGTATGACCCCTCTTTAATATAGTTCTTGCTGGTGCAGGACACATAACAAGTAATTAAAACACATAAAGGACAGAAAACTAACCAAAATGACAAAATAGAAGAATTTTCCTCACAAGAAATTCCAGGAAAAAATGCCAGCTGGAGAATTGCTCAAAACAGATATAAACAATATATCTGATCAAGAATTTAGAATAATAATCATAAAATTAATAGCTGGGCTTGAAAAAGCATAGAAGACAGAGAATCTTTTGCTGCAGAGATCAAGGAACTAAGAAATAGTCACGACAAATTAAGAAATGCCATAAATGAGGTGTAAAATAAATTAGATGCAATGATAGCAAGGATGGAGGAATCAATGGGAGGAATAAATGATATAGACGAAAAAGTTATGGAAAATGATGAAGCTGAGAAAAAGAAGAAAACACTAGACCACGAGGGGGTATTAGAGAACTAAGTGATTCGGTGAAATGTAATAATACCCATATCATAGGAATTCCAAAAGGAGAGACGGAAGTTTACTTGAACAAATTATAGTTGAGAACTAATCTAATCTGGGTAAGGAAGCAGAAATCCTAATCCAGGAGGCACAGAGAATTCTCTTCAGAATCAAAAATAGGTCTTCAACATGGCATAACATAGTGAAGCTGTCAAAATACAAAGCTAAAGAGACTTCTGAAAGCAGTTAGGGACAAACGGGCCTTAACCTATAAGGATAGACACATAAAGGCAGTAGCAGACCTGTCCAATGAAACTTGGCAAGTCAGAAGGGAATGGGAGGAAATATTCAGTGCTGAGTAGGAAAAAATTGCAGCCAAGAGTCCTTTATCCAGCAAGGCTGTCATTCAGAATAGAAGGAGAGAAAAGGCTTTCCCAGACAAAAACTGAAGGAGTTCATGACCACTAAACCAGCCCTGGAAGAGATCCTAATCTCTGTAAGATACTCTGTGAGTGGAATGCTACAAAGGCTACAAAGGACCAGAGACATCACCACAAACATGAAACCCACAGATAACACAATGACAATAAATCCCTATCTTTCAATAAGAACTCGGAATGTAAATGGACTAAAGGCTCCAATTAAAAGACAGGGTATCAGAATGGATTAAAAAAAAAAAAAAAAGATCCATCTATATGTTGTCTACAAGAGACTCATTTTAGACCTGAGGACACTTTCAGATTGAAGTGAGGGAATGAAGAACCATCAGTCATGCTATTGGAAGTCAAAAGAATGCTGGAGTAGCCATTCTTATATGAGACAAACTAGATTTTAAGCTAAAGACTGTTATGAGATGAAGGGCATTATATCATATTTATGGTGTCTATCCATCAAGAAGAGCTAACACTTGTAAATGTTTATGCACCCACTTTGGAAGCACCCAAATATATATATATATATATGTATATATATCAATCAAAAACACAAGCAATCTTACGGATAAGAATACAGTAATTGTAGGTGACTTTAATACTCCACTTACAGCAATGGGAAGATCCGCTAGGCAGAAAATCAATAAGTAAACAATGGTCTTGAATGATACACTGGACCAGATGGACTTGACAGATATATTCAGAACTTTTCATCCAAGCGCAGCAGAATACACACTCTTCTTGAGTGCACATGGAACATTTTCCAAGATAGATTACATACTGGGTCACAAAACAGCCCTCAATAGATATAAAGAAATGAGATCATACCATGCATATTTTCAGATTACAATGCTATGAAACTTGATATCAACAACCACGAGAAAACATTTGGAAAGCCTCTGAATGCATGGAGGTTAAAGAACTCCTAGGTCAAGAAAGCAATTAAGGAAGAAATTGAAAAATATATGGAAGCAAATGAAAATGAAAACATGACAGTCCAAACCGTTTAGGGTGCAACAAAAGTGGTCCTAAGAAGTAAATAAATTGCAGTCCAGGCCTATCTCAAGAAAGAAGTAAAATCCCAAATACAAACTCAACCTCACTCCTAAAGGAACTAGAAGCAGAGCAGCAAAGAAAGCCCAAAGCCAGTAGAAGAGAAACAATAAAGATTGGAGTAGAAATCGTATAGAATCCAAACAAAAAACAACCACCAGCGTAACAGAGCAATTAATCTAAGAGTAGGGTTTTGTTTTTTTTTTTGAAAGAATAAACCTAATTGATAAACACCTAGCTAGACTTCTAAAAAAGAAAAGGGAGGTAATCCAAATAGATAAAATCATGAATTAAAGAGGAGAAATCACAACCAACACGACAGAAACACAATTATTAGAGAATACTATGAAAAATTATATGCCAGCAAACTGGACAACCTGGAAGAAATGGACAAATTCCTAGACACCACACACTACCAAAACTCAAACAGGAAGAAATAGAAAATTTGAACAGACCATAACTGGCAAAGGAATTAAATCAGTCATCAAAATTCTCCCAAGAAATGAGAGTCCTGGGCCAGATGGCTTTCCAGGGGAATTCTACCAGACATTTGGAGCAAAGTAAATACATTCTTCATAAGCTGTTCCAAAAAACAGAAATGGAAGGAAAGCTTCTGGACTCATTCTATGAAGTCAGCATTACCTTCATTCCCAAACCAGAGACACCATTAAAAAGGAGAATTACAGGCCAATACGCCTGGTGAACATGGATGCAAAAATTCTCAACAAGATATTACCACATCGAATTCAACAGTATACTAAAAGAATTATTCACCATGATTAAGTGCCTTTCATTTTGGGCTGCAGGGCTGGTTCAGTATTGCAAATCAATCAATATGACACATCACATCAATTGAAGAAAAGATATGATCCTGTCAGTAGATGCAGAAAAAGCATTTGAGAGCATACAGCATCCTTTCTTAATAAAAGCCCTCAAGAAAGTTGGGATAGAAGGAACATGCCTGAACACGATAAAAGCCATGTATGAATGGCCTACAGCCAATACCATCCTTAAGGAGGAAAAACTAGGAGCTCTCCCCTTGAGATCAGGAACATATGGGGATGTCCACTCTCACCACTGTTGTTTAACATAGTGTTGGAAGTCCTAGCCTCCACAATCAGTTAACAAAATGAAATAAAAGGCATCCAAATTGGCAAAAAAGTTAAACTTCAACTTTTCATAGATGACGTGGTACTCTACATGGAAACCTGAAAGACTGTACCAAAAACCTGCTAGAACTGATCCGTGAATTCAGCAGAGTCATTGGCTGCAAAATCAATGCAGAGAAATTGGTTGCATTTCTATACAGCAATAATGAAGGGAAAGAAGAGAAACCAAGAAATCAATGCTATTTACAATTGCACCAAGAACCATAAAATACCTAGGAATAAACCTAACCAACGTTGTAAAAGATCTGTATGCTGAAAACGTTAGAAAACTTATGAAGGAAATTGAAGAAGACACAAAGAAATGGAAAAACATTTCATGCTCATGGATTGGAAGAAAAAATATTGTTAAAATGTCAATACTACCCAAAGCAATCTACAGATTCAGTGCAATCCAAATCAAAATTGCATCAGCATTCTTCTCAGAGCTGGAACAAACAAACTTAAAATTTGTATGGAACGACAAACGACCCCGAATAGCCAAGGTAATGTTGAAAAGGAAAACCAAAGGGGGAGGCATCACAATCCCAGACTTAAGCCACTACTAGAAAGCTGTCATCATCAAGACAGTATGGTATTGGCACAAAAACAGACACATAGACCAATGGAATAGGTTAGAAAACCTAGAATTGGACCCACAAATGTATGGCCAACTAATCTTTGACAAAGTAGTAAAGAGTATCCATTGGAAAAAAGACAGTCTCTTTAGCAAGTGGTGCTGGGAGAACTGGACAGCAACATGCAGAAGAATGATATTGGACTATTTTCTTACACCATGCATAAAAATAAACTCAAAATGTGAGTCAAAACTAAACATAAGACAGGAAACCATCAAAACTTTAGAAGAGAAATCAGGCAACAAGCTCTTTGGCCTCAGCCGCAGCAACGTCTTACTCAACACATCTCCGAAGGTAAAGGAAATAAAAGCAAACATGAACTTTTGGGACCTCATCAAGATAAAAAGCTTCTGCATAACAAAGAAAATGACAAAACTAAAAGGCAGCTGACAGAATGGGAGAAGATACTTGCAAATGACATATCAGATAAAGGGTTACTATCCAAAATCTATAAAGAACTTACCAAACTCAACACCCAAAAAAGAAATAATCCAGTGAAGAAATGAGCAGAAGACATGAATAGACACTTTTCCAAAGAAGACATCCAGATGGCCCACAGGCACATGAAAAGATGCTCAATGTCACTTATCATCAGGGAAATACAAATGAAAACCACACTGAGATACCACCTCACACTGGTCAGAGTGATTAAAATCAACTACTCAGGAAACAACAGAGGCTAGCAAGGATGTGGAGAAATGGGAACCCTCTTGCACTTTTGGTGGTAAACACTGTGGAGGTTCCTCAAAAAATAAAGAATAGAATTATCCTATGACCCAGCAATAGCATCACTAGGAATTTATCTAAAGGATACAGGAATGCTGAGTCATAGGGGTCACATGCACTCCAATGTTTATAGCAGTGCTATCAACAATAGTCAGTGTATGGAAAAAGCCCAAATGTCCAACAACTGAAAAATGTATAAAGAAGATGTGATTTATATATACAATGGAATACTACTTGAGAATGAGAAGGAATGAAATCTTGCTATTTGCAACAACGTGAATGCAACTGGAGGGAATTATGCTAAGTGAAATAAGTTAGAGAGAGACAGATATCAGATGTTTTCACTCATGTGGAATTTGAGGAACCTAACAAGACCATGGGGGGAAGGGGGAAAAATAGTTTCAAACAGAGAGGGAGGTTAAACCATAAGAGACTTATACAGAACAAACAGGGTTGATGTGGGGCAGAGGAGGGGGGAAATGGGTAATGGGCATTAAGGAGAGCACCTGTTGGGATGAGCACTGGTTATTGTATGTAAGCAATGAACCATGGGAATCTACTCTGGAAGCCAAGAATACACTGTATACACTCTTTGTTGGCTAACTTGACAAAATTATATATATTTTTTAAAAAAGTATTGCCCTGGAGGTGCTAATGGTAATACTTTAAAAAACTAAATTCTAAAAAAAAAAAAAAAAAAAAATTAGAAATGGATATGTCTGCTGTACTTTCCAAATAGTACCATCTCCTTTAGAAACCTGAGAAAATCATTTGAATTAGCAAATCAGCATGGTTTGAAAATAATATTTGAAATCAGTGTAACATATTGGAATCAGTGTAATAATAATTAGAAAATATGATAGGAAAATTAACCCATTCAGAATAACACCAGCAACTATGATACCTGGAATAATCCTAAATGAAAAAAAAAACTTTATGAAGAAAAAACACAGCTTTTCTAAAGGAATAATGAATAGAGAGAACCTATGTTCATGGATAGAAGAATTATTACTTTTAAGAGGCCATATATTGAAAGCAATACTTATAAAATTACTACCATTTTAAAAATAGAATGTAAAATGATTATCATATATATATATATATATATATATATATATATATATATATGAATCTGTAAAAGTACAAGAGTAGTTAGGACAATCTTGCAGAAACAAAAGGGCAGCGAGAGGAAGGGTTAGACCTGCCCTGTGAATTATTAAGACAAAATTAAACTTTATCATTGAGACAAGCAGCATAAGTGCATGAATATACAATAGAGGGTCAAGAAAGAGACCTATATATATTTAGAAACTTGATATACAATATAGGTGACATTTCAAATTAGCATGGAGAAATGCTCCAGCAAGTGATTTCGGAAGGACTGGCTATCCAAATGGAATAAAGTCAGATTTCTTCCTCATACTATGCACAAAAGTAAATTTTTTATGTGTAAAGGATCTAAACTTTTTTTTTAAGTTATAGGGAAAAAAACTAGGAAAAGGGAGGTTTTTAAAGCAGAATTAAATACAAAAGCAACACCTATAGCAAAATAGTCTATATAAAAATTTTAATCTTTTGTACAAGTGACACCAAAATTAAGACATGCTGTTGACAGTAACCCCTAAGTCGAGCTAAGAGGAGAAATAATTTACCAAAAAACAAACAAACAAACAAAAAAAAACCACATCCTAAAGTACAGGATAAAATGCTCAAAATCATTAGTAAACACAGCAAAATAAAATAATAATGACCTGTCACTTTGCACTATTAGGCTGGCCAAAAAGAAAGAAAGAAATCTGGATGGTGCCGAATGTTTGCAGATGGATAGTGATACAGGACACAGTGATGGAGGCTGCCTCTATCTGGCTCACATCTGAACATCTTTGGCCAGTCCAAGGTATGTGTTCAGGTAGTGCGGTTCAGGGTAACAGTGTCTCGGCGCCCCACCGCGTCCCCACCCATCCCTGTTCTGATCAGCACAAGGCTGCATACTCTATTATTCCCTGCACCTGGCAGGAGGGGCAGGCTTAGATGCTAATCTCCTTTGCTCTGGGGGTAGCTTTTTGAGGTCCTAGCTCAGTATGAGGCTGACTCCTGTGCACCTCCAGTATGCACCATCCAGCATCTAGGTGGCTGACAGCCAGCTCCAAATGTCCTGCAGTATGTGCCTCAGTCACTTCCAAGAGTTGGGCAGCCTGCTGCAGATGGGGTGCCATTCGCAGGAGAGCGGGAACTGGTTGAAGGAACTGGAGAAGGTGTACAAGCTTTGTGTCCCAGCTCAGTCCACCCTTTGCACCACTCCCATTGTGTACAGCTTTCATACATTGAGGGACCTGCCATCCCCGATCCTCCCTCCGCTGAGAACAAAGGCATCCTTTTTTGCAAGTGTGATTGAGTCTCCCAGTTGATGATGATCTGTTCTGATCTGAACACCTGTGCCAAGAGCACTAGTGAAATGAGCAAGAGCCCTTCCGCCGGATTTCCTTTAAGCAGCACTTTGGGCTATTTGGGTTGCATGTTTGGTGGGGTGACCCAGACCTTCATCCCAAGGTGATGTTGTGGTGGTTTTCCTTGCTCATTGACAGTCATTGCTGGGTATGACAGTTAAGAGATACTCATGTCTAGGTTGTAGACATGCTCCACTCTACTTGATTCTCTACTAGCAACCTTAGTCCCTGATGTTTGTCAGTTACAATCCCAATCATCAGAGCCAATCCTTTCTTTACCTTTGGGCCACTGGCCAAGAAGAAAGAATAGTCAGGTGGCAGTCATAGCTTCCACTTAAGAGGAATGCTTGCTGTGACCCTGAAAGAACTGTCTCCACTCATATCTCCAGGAGCTAAAACCTATAATCCCTGAGAGCCCAAGGCTGTGTGAATGGGAAACAAAAATAACATGCAGGGATGCTTTCTGTCAAAAGGGCTACTCCTACACTTGTTGGTTCTCAGACTCATGTATTCTAGCAACAGTGGCACTGTTGGTCATGTGTCATTATTGATTCAGAATGTATGCAGCATCCCGGACTGGAAGATGGTATCCAAGCCACATTGTTGACTCTTGGCCAGCACCTTAGTGGAACTATCAGTAGGGCATCCCACCATCATATGAGACCAGTCATTTCTGGATGATGGGTACAGTTCAAGATCAATGCATTCCATAGTCATGAGCTCATGGTTATACCTCCTTTGGTGTAAAATGGGTCCTTTGTTCTGAGGCAGGACTGTGGGATTTCACAGGTAAGGCATTCTGCAGGTGTCTGGGTGATGTGCTGGCAGGACCATGGGCAGGGGTCAAAAGAACAAAATACTGCCTCATGAGTAATGGTGCCAAGTTGATAGCATCAGTCTGCTGTCCACTGGATGGGCCTTGGGCCCTTGGTGGCAACTATGTCACTCTTGATATAGAAAGTCCTTAGCGGGGCCTGGGTGGCTTAGTTGGTTAAGCGTCCGACTTTCGCTTAGGTCATGATCTCGCGGTTCGTGGGTCCGAGCCCTGCGTCAGACTCTGTGCTGACTGCCAGCTCAGAGCCTGGAGACTATTTCGGAGTCTGTGTCTCCCTCTCTCTCTGACCCTCCCCTGCTCACACTGTCTCTCTCTCTCTCCTAGAAATAAATAAAAAAATATATATATATAAAAAAAAAAGGAAGTCCTTGCCTTTGGGCCTGTGCTTAGCTGTTATCTCTAATACTGTTCATGGGCCTTTGCATAAGGACTGGGTTGTCAAGAATAGTCTGTCTGGCATGGCAGCCAGAGGATGGTCATTCTCTCGCCAGTAATACTGAGAGCTTTCTCTGCAGTGTGTGGTCTCTGGCAGGCTTTCAAGTAAGACACAAAGATCTCATGCTGTCTGCCCTCCTACACGCCTCCTCCTCCTCAGACCTCTAGTCTGACCCTTCTAGGCCCTGACCAGCCAAGCCATCTGCCACTGTCAAAGTCCATGTGTCTCTGTACCTCTAGCCATTTTCTTTCATACGAACGAATGACTAACAGAGCCACCCCAGCTTGGCTCACCTGAAGGACTTCCTTTCATGGTGTCTTTCAGGGATGTCCCAAATGGTGTCCTAATGAGATAAGGATGCAGCAGCAGACCATTTCAGCCAACATCCCCATAATGAGCCAGCCTAGTTGTGATTCACTCTGAGTCCTTTTTTCATGCTGGTTAGTCATGGGAAGCCCACATGAAATGGGTGCTGGTTGAGGGAGAGGCAGCACAGGTAGGAGTCTGGGCTACCTGTTCCTGTGATTTACCTGGGCCTTGCGGCCCCACTTAAGCCCAGTCCCAAATGGGCCACTACCATTGTGCCTTTGATCACTGCTATACACACCAAATCCTATGATGATGAATCGTATCAAATCTACCTTATGATGGGAAACTCAGATCACTTATCACTTTGTGTCCTGCCAGGGACAGGACACTACCAGGGCATGAGAGCTGCTCTTCAAATGACTGGTGCTCCTCTGTAGAAGGCATCAGTTTACTCCAAATCATACCTCTCTGTTTTGTCTTCTCTACTGGAGCTTTCCAAACTCCAAACAACATCCTTACCAACCATAGATCTCACGAGCAACTTCTGACCTAGGATCAAGAAGGAGGCAGCTTGTGCCACAGCTGGAATCTGCTCTGGGCCCCTGAGAATTTGGCAGTCTCAGAGTGTTCCCAACTTTGGTGCTTGTTTCCTCCAAATTCAAATTCCAAAGAGGCCCACAATGTGTTATTTTCATTGTTTTTATTTAAGTGGAGAGATATTTCAAGTGCAGCAGCTTGCCCTTCACCTTTGAAGAAACATCCTGACATGACCTTGACCTTCCCAATGCATGGAAATAGCCATAGGTTCCTTTGAAAAATGACTGCAAGGATATTTACTGTGTACATTTGTGTGGAGTTATAGAAATGTTACTAAAAGGGAACTGACCTTCCACTTTGTGTGTTGGGTCTGTAAATTTAGAGCTGGGCCCTGGGTGTGGGGTCCTAATTTTCCATTGAGGTGAAAACAGCTAGTACATTAATTATTTTGTTTGTTTATATAAATAAACTAGCACCCTAGAGAACTGTGAGGTATCAGCCACCACCTCAGAACCCTACAGGTCAAACCATCTTGATTGCCACTCCAACTTTGCCTGTCCTTAGTCTGCTGAGATGGCTTTAGGTATTTTTGCTTAGGTAAAAATCATGAATCAAAGGTGAGTGCCCAGGTCAATAAATGATCTCTCTGCTCTTAAATTCTACATTCCCCTATCTAATACCAGGATCCACTTTTACACAGACTCCCCAGGCCCTATTATTAAGCAGCTCCTGTAATACCTTTTGTTATGTAGGCATTTTATCCCTCAAAAGAGTGCTTCTTATTTCTCTCCCTAGGCTGTGCTGGTACTTGACTTTTGATATCAACCTAGAGACAATGAGGAGTTGGGGGTGGGGTGGGGAGCAGGTAGGTCCTGAGAAGGACAAACATCAGCATATAAGGTATCCACGACAGGTAAGGCTAATGAGGAAAAGGCTGTTTCTGCAATCAGGAAATGTTCAGGGAAATGAAGGGGAGGGATGTCAAAGTTATCAGATTGTGCATCCAGATATCCCAATCCCAAATATTAGAGTATTACTCATCCTGCATCTGGGCCTGATTTTCACATAAAACCTGCTGAGCCCTGTTCATGTAAACTCCTTTGCATTCCACCCTGTGCTGACAGAAGATAAGGTTCTCTGGCTTTCAGATATTTTCTTAAGTTGGAGGATGACTGTCATTTACTTTCTGTAACTGACATGGTATTGAATTTCATCCAGTACTAGAAGGGAAACTAATTCAAGTGGGTCATTGACCAAGAGAAAGAAGCAGGAGTTCTAAGGAGGTGCACAGTTTCCTTCCCAGTATGGACATCACATCTACAACTATAGAAGCTATTTTCTTTGCAAGTACACAGAACATTTACCAAGAAATGAAACATACTGGGAAATATATCAAGTCTCAGTAAATATTTTTTTTTTAAATGTTTTATTTATTTATTTCTAGGAGAGAGAGAGACAGCATGAGCAGGGGAGGGTCAGAGAGAGAGGGAGTGACAGACTCTGAAACAGGCTCCAGGCTCTGAGCTGGCAGTCAACACAGAGCCCGACGCGGGGCTCGAACCCACGAACCGCGAGATCATGACCTGAGTGAAAGTCGGACGCTTAACCGACTAAGCCACCCGGGCGCCCCAAGTCTCAGTAAATATTAAAGAATTAATATTATTAAAGTATATTCTCTGACCACAATAAAATTATTTTAGAAATAAATGACAAAAATAGGGGCGCCTGGGTGGCTTAGTCGGTTAAGCGTTCGACTTTCGCTTAGGTCATGATCTCGCGGTTCGTGGGTTCGGGCCCCGCGTCAGGCTCTGTGCTGACTGCCAGCTCAGAGCCTGGAGCCTGTTTCAGTCTGTGACTCCCTCTCTCTCTGACCCTCCCCTGCTCATGCTGTCTCTCTCTCTCTCTCTCTCTCTCCTAGAAATAATTTTTTAAAAAAAACATTAAAAAAAAAATGACAAAAATATAATCAGAAACTTCCATGTTTTGAAATTAAGTTCACTACAGAATAACCACCTGTCAAAGAATACATTGAAAGAGAAATTTAATTCCTTTTGAACAAATGAAGAAACAATACTATGAATCACAACCTGCAAAATGCAGCTAACCCAGGAAGAGGTGGAATTTTACAGCCATAAGGGCCTACATTGGAAAGAAAAAAAGCTAAAAATCAATGAACCTCCAATCCATCTTTAAATGTTAGGAAAAAAAATGGAAAACAAAAATGGAAATGAAAAGGTAAGAACAATGAGTTCATAAAACAAAAAATGCATAATAAAAAGGAACAACAAAAGTCAACATTTGGCTCTTTGACAAGACTAATAAAACTGACAACTCCTTATGAAGACTAGAGAACAGAAAGCAGCAGCACAAAAAGCCAACAGTGGGGATGTGGAAGAGGACACTGTTACGGAGATCATGGAGAATATCATGAGTAATGATATGCCAGTAAATTCTTAATTTGGGTGACATGAATGAATCCTAGAAAAGTATTACCCCACTAGAAGGAATAGGAAAGCTGAATTTCTTTAAGCTTAAGCTTGAAATGAAGCTATATTCATTTAAAAAAGAATTGGACAGAGTTGAGAGTCTCCTCAGAAATTAACCAAGAAGATATGTGGATGACAAATAAGCACTTCAAAAATGTCAGGATTGTTAGTTACTGTGGAATGCAAATTAAAATCACAGCTACTAGTATAGGTAAAATTTTAAAGGAAAAAGTAAAAAATAAGAAATATTGGCCAGGATGTGGAGCAATGGGAGCTCTCCTGGCTTGCTGCTGTGAAGACAAACTGGTTTATCCCCTTTGGAAAATAGTTAATTTCTTATCAAGTTACACATGCACTTAACAGACCATCAATCCATCCCATTTCTGTGTTTTTACCTAAGTAAAAAAATACATGTGTACCATAAGAAAGAGTCTAACATTTTTTGATGTTTTCTGACAGTTTTTAAGCCTAACACCTCTCTCTTCCCCTTCTGCCCACTTTCGGGCAAGCTGATAATAGCACAGGTGCTCACTGCTTTGGTGAAGCTATGAGGCTCAAACCACACAAGTCCTTGCCCATGCTCTGGAACCTTCCTTCAGCCCCACTCCCATAAAACTCCAAGCCAGCCTCCTTTCCTTGATCTTCTAAGTAATTTTTGGGGCCTGCTTGGCAGCCATTCTGCTCCCCTTATATGAATAAGAAGTCTCTTCTTAATTTGGGGGGATGGGTGGCTCAGTTGGTTAAGCATCTGACTTCAGCTCAGATCATAATCTCAGTTTGTGAGTTTGAGCACCACATCAGGCTCTGCTGACAGCTCAGAGCCTGGAGGCTGCTTCATTTCTGTGTCTCCCTCTTTCTCTCTGCTTCTCCCTTGATTGTGTTCTTTTGCTCTCAAATGTAAATAAATAAACATTGAAACAATTTTTTTTAAAAGAAGTCTTTTTTAAATTTGTGCTAGCATCATCAATCTTGGACATCCAAACCGAACTTGGCAAGTCTGCATCTGCAAGGTTGCTCCCGTATCCATGCAAAGGCTTGTGTGTGAATGTTTACAGGAACATACGGAAAACAGCCAGACACCAGGAACAACTCAAATGTTCATCAACTGGTGAGTGGATAAACAAAGTGTAGTCCATCTGCATACACAGTGAAATACCACTCAACAATAAAAAGGAACAAAATCTTGATACATACACAAGCATGGATGAATCTCAAAAGTGTTATCCTAGGTGAAAGAAGCCATTCACAAAGCTATATACTGGTTGATTCTACTTTTGATACTATAGGAATAGAAACCATATCAGCAGTTTCCTGGGCCTGGGTGTAAAGACAGGGGATTGAAAACAAAGGGGCATGAAAAGATTTTTGGCTGATGTTAATGGTCTATGTCTTGTGGTGGTAGTGTATGATGTGTACATTGGCCCAAATTCAATGAACTGTACATAAAGGTTTCCCAAAAAAAGAAGCTCTAGGCCTCACTGGTGAGTTCTGCTAAATATTTAATGAAAAAGAACTCTAAATCTTATACAATTCCCAGAGAACAGCAGTAAGTGAACACTCCCAACGTTTTACAAGGCTAGCATAACTCCATAATGAAATCTGATAAAGACATTAAGAGAAAATTGTAGGCCAGGGTCAATTATAAACCTGGATACAAAATGACAAAATAAACTGTTAGTAAAACAAATCCAGTGATATATTTTTAAAACAGACAATATATCCTAGTCAAGATAGGTTTATTCTAGGACTGTAAGGTTGGTATAATATTAGAAGCCTATCAGTGCAACTCATCACATTAACAGATTAAATAAGGATAAAAATCATGTTACACCTCAGAAGATGCAGAAAGATTATTTAGTATAATTTAAAATTTATGTCAATAAAGATTAGCAAACAAGGAGTAAAAGGTAACTTATATTGAGAAATGTGTCTATCTTAAACCTACCACAAAGCAACCTTACTGGTACACTGAAATCTTTCTATTTATAATCAGGAACAAAAACAGTCCACTTCTGTTGTTTAACATTTTTATTGGAGAACTGAGCCTGAGCACTAAGGTACATAAAGATAAAGGTATAGTGATTAAAAAGGATGAAATAAAAGACTATCCTTTTTGGAAATAAGATAATATATGTAGCAAATCCCAAATAGTGTTCAAGTCAGTTATTAGCACCAATAAGATATTTTAACAATTTTGCTAGAAACAAAATGAATAAAAATCTAGTGTTCTTCTACATGCCAGTTATTTACAAAATAAAAGAGATGCTAATTACAATACTAAAATCACTATACTAATTCCAATTTAATTACAATAAAAAGTTTTATTTTTAAGTAGGTTCCACACCCAATGACCCTGAGAAAGATGCTGTACTGACTGAGCCACCCAGGCACCCCAACGCACTAAAAAGTTTTATCTAGGAATAAAAAAATGTGTATGCATTATTTTTAAGTGAAACTATAAGTATTTAACTAGATTTATTAAAGAAGACTCAAGTAAGTGCAGAATATCATGTTCCTGGATCAGAGGACTCAGTGGATATGTCAATATCCTCAGATTTTCCATTTCCCCCACAGTGCAGTCTCAACAAAATCTCACCACATTGTTTTTTTACTCTTTAAACTTTATTTTTTTCTTTCTTAGTTTATTGTCAAGTTGGTTTACCTATAACACCCAGTACTCATCCCAACAAGTGCCCTCCTCCATGCCCATAATTCCCATTCCCCGCTCCCCCACCCCTACTCAGCCCTCATCTTGTTCTCACCATTCAAGAGTCTCTCGTGGTTTGCCTCCCTCCCTCTCCCCAACTATTTTTCCCCTTCTTCTCCCGCTTCATCCTCCGTTAACTTCCTCCTAATCCACCTATATGTGCAAACATATGGTATCTGTTCTTCTCTGCCTGACTTATTTCGCTCAGCGTAATACCCTCAAGGTTCATCCATGTTGCTACACATGGCCAGATTTCATTGTTTCTCATTGCCATGTAGTATTCCATTGTATAGGTAAACCACATCTTCTTGATCCATTCATCCGTTGATGGACACTTAGGCTCCTTCCATGATTTGGGTATTGTTGACAGTGCTGCTATGAACATTGGGGTCCATGGGCGCCTATGCACCAGCACTCCTGTATCCTTTGGGTAAATTCCTAGGAGTGCTACTGCTGGGTCATAGGGGAGTTCTATTGTTAATTTTTTGAGGAACCTTCATACTGTTTTCCAGAGGGGTTGCACCAGTTTCCATTTCCACCAACAGTGTAGGAGGGTGCCCGTGTCTCCACATCCTTGCCAGCATCTAGAGTCTCCTGATTTGTTCATTTTAGCCACTCTGACTGGCGTGAGGTGGTATCTCAGTGTGGTTTTGATTTGTATCTCCCTGATGATGTGGGATGCTGAGCATCGTTTCACGTGTCTGTTGGCCATCAGATATCATCTTTGGAGAAGTGTCTGTTCATGTCTTCTGCCCATTTCTTCACTAGATTGTTTTTTGGGTGTGGAGTTTGATGAGTTCCTTATAGATATTGGATACTAGCCCTTTATCTGATATGTCATTTGCAACTATCTTTTCCCATTCAGTCCCTGGGCTAGATGGCTTCCCTGGGGAATTCTACCAGACATTTAAAACAGAATTAATACCCATTCTTCTCAAGATATTCCAAAAAACAGAAGTCGAAGGAAAACTCCTGGACTCATTTACGAAGCCAGCAGCACTTTGATTCCCAAGCCAGGCAGAGACCCAGCAAAAAAAGAGAACTATAAGCCAATATCCTTGATGAATATGGATGCAAAAATCCTCAACAAGATACTTGCAAATCAAATCCAAAAGCATATAAAAAGAATTATCCACCAAGATCAAGTGGGATTCATTCCTGGATTACAGGGCTGGTTCAGTATTCGCAAATCAATCAATGTGATCCATCACATCAACAAAAGAAAAGATAAAAACCATATGAGCCTGTCGATAAATGCAGAAAAAGCATTTGACAAAATACAGCATCCTTCTTAATAAAGACCCTCGAGAAAGTCAGGATAGAAGGAATTTGCTTAAACATCATAAAAGCCATCTATGAGAAGACCTCAGCCAAAATCATCCTCAATGGGGAAATACTGAGAGCTTTCCCCCTGAGATCAGGAAAATGACAGGGATGTCCACTCTCACCACTGTTGTTTAACATAGGGCTGGAAGTCCTAGCATCAGGAATCTGACAACAAAAGGAAATAAAAGGCATCAGAATTGGCAAAGAGGAAGTCAAACTTTCACTTTTTGCAGACGACATGATACTCTACATAGAAAACCCAACCGACTCCACCAGAAGCCTATGAGAACTGATCCATGAATTCAAAGTTGCAGGGTACAAAATCAACGTACAGAAATCGGTCGCATTTTTATACACCAATAATGAAGCAACGGAAAGAGAAATCAAGAAACTAATCCCATTCACAATTGCACAAAAAAACATAAAATACCTAGGAATAAACCTAACCAAAGATATAAAAGACCTGTATGGCGAAAACTATAGAAAACTTATGAAGGAAATTGAAGAAGACACAAAGAAATGGAAAAACATTCCATGCTCATAGATCGGAAGATATTGTTAAAATGTCAATACTACCCAAAGCAATCTACACATTGAATGCAATCCCAATCAAAATTTCACCAGCATTATTTTGAAAACTAGAACAAACTATCCTAAAATTTGTATGGAACCACAAAAAACCCCGGATAGTCAAAGTAATCCTGAAGAAGAAAACCAAAAGGGGAGGCATCACCATTTTGGACTTTAGCCTTTACTACAAGGCTGCAGTCATCAAGACAGTATGGTATTGGCACAAAAACAGACACACAGACCAATGGAATAGAATAGAGAACTCAGAATTTGACCCACAAATGTATGGCCAACTAATCTTTGACAAAGTGGGGAAGAGCATCCAATGGAAAAAAGCCTCTTCAACAGATGGTGCTGGGAGAACTAGACAGCAACGTGCAGAAGAATGAAACTCAACACATTTTTTATTTTTATTTTTATTATTATTTTTTTTACAAATAGTTTATTGTCAAATTAGTTTCCACATAACACTCAGTGCTCATCCCCACAAGTGTCCTCCTCCATGCCCATCCCCCCTCCCCCCCACATCCATCGGTCCTCAGTTTTTGTCAGCATTCAAGAGTCATAGTTTGCCTCTCTCCCTTTCCCCCACCATTACCGCCCTTCTTCTCCCCCTTGTTCCTCCGTCAAGTTCCTCCTAATCCTCCTATACGTGCAAACCTATGATATTTGTCCTCTGCCTGACTTATTTCGCCCAGCATAACACCCTCAAGGTCCATCCATGTTGCTACACATGGCCAGATGTCATTTTTTCTCATTGCCATGTAGTATTCCATGGTATAGATAAACCACATCTTCTTGATCCATTCATCTGTTGATGGGACACTTAAGCTCTTTCCATGTTTTAGCTATTGTGGAGAGTGCTGCTATGAACATTGGGGTCCATGTGCCCTATGCATCAGCATTTCTGTATCCCTTGGGTAAATTCCTAGCAGTGCTATTGCTGGGTCATAGGGGAGTTCTATTGTTAGTTTCCTTAGGAACCTCCACACTGTTTTCCAGAGGGGCTGTACCAGTTTACATTCCCACCAACAGTGGAGGAGGGTGCCCGTTTCTCCACATCCTCGCCAGCATCTAGAGTTCTCTGATTTGCTCATTTTAGCCACTCTGACTGACATGAGGTGGTATCTCAGTGTGGTTTTGATTTGTATTTCCCTGATGAGGAGGGATGCTGAGCATCGTTTCATGTGTCTGTTGGCCATCTGGATGTCCTCTTTGGAGAAGTGTCTGTTCATATCTTCTGCCCATTTCTTCACTGGGTTGTTTGTTTTTCGGGCATGTAGTTTGGTGAGTTCCTTATAGATTCTGGATATTAACCCTTTATCTGATATGTCATTTGCAACTATCTTTTTCCATTGTGTTGGTTGCCTGTTAGTTTTCTGGGTTGTTTCCTTGGCTGTGCAGAAGCTTCAACACAGGGGCGCCTGGGTGGCTTAGTCGGTTAAGCGTCCGACTTTCGCTTGGGTCATGATCTCGCGGTTTGTGGGTTCGAGCCCCGCGTCGGGCTCTGTGCTGACTGCCAGCTCAGAGCCTGGAGCCTGTTTCAGTCTGTGACTCTCTCTCTCTGACCCTCCCCTGCTCGCGCTGTCTCTCTCTCTCTCCCTAGAAATAAATAAAACATTAAAAAAAAAAAAAGCTTCAACACATTTTTTAAATGGAGTTTGACAACGTGGAAATGCAGAGGGCTAAGATTAGCTAAGAAACAGTAAAAAAAATGGTACTTTTTTAATTTTTTTTTTTTTTTGAAACACAGCATGAGCCTGGGAAGGACACAGAGAGAGGGAAACACAGAATCTGAAGCAGGCTCCAGACTCTTAGCTGTCACCACAGAACCTGATGCATGACTTCAACACACGAACCATGAGATCATGACCTGAGCCGAAGTCGTATGCCCAACCAAGCCACCCAAGCACCCCGGTAGCAGTAAAAAATGAAAGTAAGGTGTAGTATGAACATTTGTTATGAAGAAGATTAAGATAGCACAGTATTGGTGGTGGGATGAGGATGGTGAGAGAGATCAAGGAAAGAAGGGAAAGCCCAGAAACAGATCCATGGACATACTAATACAACAGAACAGGAAGTGGCAGGGAAGTATAATTTTTAGAAATAAATAGTGTTTGGATAATTGGGTAGCCATCTGGGGGGAAAAAGCTAGAATTCTTCTTCAAACCATATGCAGGGATCAACTCCATGACACATGGAAAGTAAACCATAAAGCATTTAGAAGAGTGAGCATATGGAAGAGTTTGTTTGTTTTTACTGTGTGGTATGTTAGGATTGCTTAAATCAGTCCTAAAAGAACTGCCCATTAAAGAACAGATTTATAATTTAACTACATTAAAATTTAAGTTCTATGAATTAAAAGCACTATTTAAAACTTGAAGGGATACATAAGGGGTGTCAAAATGTTTGCAACGGATACACATAAAGGGTTAAAATGTAGAATATATATATGTTTGTATGTATACACACACAGAGATTTAAAAGTCTCTACAGTGAGAAAGGGCAAAGAATAGAAAATAGATGGGAATATATACATGAAAATAGCCAAATATTAAAATTTACTTAAAATTATTATTCACAAAATGTGTATCAAAGTATGGTGAGATACCACTTTAAACCCTCATAGTAGCAAGAAACTTAGAAAGGTTAAAAAGAATGAGTAGTTTAAAAAGTTTGGGGTGGCTGGCCACCCCAGTCGGTTAAGCGTCCGACTTCAGTTCAAGTCATGATCTCACAGTTCATGGGTTCGAGCCCCACATCGGGCTTTGTGCTGACAGCTAGCTCACAGCCTGGAGCCTGTTTTGGATTCTGTATCTCCCTGTCTCTCTGACCCTCCCCTGCTCACACTGTTTCTCTCTCTCTTTCAGAAATAATTAAAACATTAAAAAATTAAAAAAAAAAACTTAGAAAGCTTGAAAGTAACAAATGTTGAAGATATGTCACAACAGTAACTCATCACTGGAGGCAGTGCATATTAATTAGTCTGTCCCCTTGGAAAAATTTTTATTAAACAGAAAATTTTTATTAAATAGTAAAGTCAGAGAAACTTCTATCACCACTCCTAGGAATATATACCTTTAGAAGCTCTTGCACATGTGAACCATGACATATGAACAAGATTGTTCATAAAACTGTTTAGGAGCTCTATATTAGAAAAAAATTCAAGTGTTCAAAAATAGAAATAATAAATATACTATGGTAGAGTTATACAACAGGAATAATAATACAAATAAACAGACTACTACATGCAACAACACTGATGAATTTTACAGAAGGTTGAGCAAATGAAGATATAAAAGAATATGCCTAATACAGTTACACTTTAGATACAATTCAAAAATAAGCAAAACGAAATGGTATTGCTTACAGATGTAGACATAGGAGGTAAAACCATGAAGGAAAGCAATGATTACCATGAATTCAAGATTCAGGATTGTGATTACATATAAAGTGGATTAAGAGCGTTCTGATCATGAAAGAACACATATGTTCTTTCTGGGGACCTACAGTTTTCTATTTCGTAACATGAATAGTAACTGCATTAGTGTTTGCCTTATAATACTTTTGTTAAATTGAACATCTAGTTTTATCCATTTCTTTGTATGTAGTTTCACAATAAAAAGTTTTAAAATTGTATATTGTCTGTTGTATAACAAATTACCACAACATTTAGCAGTTTAAGCAATCAAATATTTATTATTTCACACAATTTCTGAAGGTCAGGCTTCTGGGAGTGGTACTGGCCAGGGCTGTGGTCATCTGACTAGGACTAGAATCCACTTCCATGATAGCTCACTTTCATGGCTGTGGGTGGGAAGTCTCAGCTCCTTAGCACACAGGCCTTTTCACAGGACTGCTTGAGTGTCCTCACAATGTGATGGTTGGCTTTCTCCAGAGTGAGTGATTTGAGAGAGAGGACAAGTTTGCAGTGCCTTTCCTCACCTAATATTGGACACAGTGTCACTGCCACATTCTCTGCATAAAAGGAAGTCATTCAAACTCCAATCATGCTGAAAGACAGGGATTAATAAGATCAATTTCTTCAAGGGAGGGGTATCCAAGTATTTGTGGGCATACTTAAAATCACCATAAGTTTTATAGAAAGCCTACTATAAACAAAAGTGCTTGCAACATATATGAAGCAGAAGACTTATAAACACGGACAAAGACCCAATATTCACACTGACAAAGTTCATAAAACACATTCTAGAGAAGATATAAAAGAAACTATCGAGAAACATTGCTAATAAAAATATCTGGGGGTGCCTGGGTGGTTCAGTTGGTTGAGTGTCCAGCTCTTGGTTCTGGCTCAGGTTATGATCTCATGGTTTCTGGGTTTGAGCCCCACAACGGGCTCTCTGCTGAGAGTGTGGAGCCTGCTTGGGATTCTCTTTCTCCCTCTCTGTCCTTCCCCCACTTGTATATACATGTGCATGCATGCTCTCTCTCTGTCTCAAATAAATAAACTACAAAAATTTAGAGTCTCTTGTGGTTTGTTTACCTCTCTCCTTGATTCGCATCCCTTCCCATATGTTCACCGCTTTTCTTTCTTAAATTCCACATTTGAGTGAAATCATACGGTATTTGTCTTTCTCTGATTGACTTATTTTCTTAGCACAATACATTCTAGCTCCATCCATGTTGTTGCAAATGGCAAGATTTCATTCTTTTTGATAGAAAAGATTTGATACACACACACACACATACACACACACACACACACACACACACACGTACAGACACCACATCTTCTTTACCCATAATGTTGATGAACATTTGGGCTCTCTCCATATTTTGGCTATTGTCGATAATGCTGTAATGAACATCAGGGTGCATATACCCCTTTGAATCTGTATTTTTGTATCCCTTGGGCAAATACCTAATAGTGTAATTGCTGGGTTGTAGGGTAGTTCTATATCTAGTTTCTTGTGGAACCTCCATACTGTTTTCCAGTGTAGCTGCATCAGTTTGCATTCCCACCAACAGGGCAAAAGGGTTCCCCTTTCTCTGAATCCTCGCCAACATCTGTTGTTTCTTGCATTGTTAATTTTAGCCATTCTACCAGGTGTGAACTGATATCTCGTGGTGGGTTTTGATTTGTACTTCCCTGACAGTGATGTTGAGCATCTTTTCATGTGTCTGTTAGCCATCTGGATGTCTTTGGAAAAGTGTCTATTCATGTCTTCTGCCAATTTCTTAATTGGGTTGTGTTTTGGGCGTTTAGTTTGATAAATTCTTTATAGATTTTGGATACGAACCATTTATCTGATATCATTTGCAAATATCTTCTCCCATTCTATAGGCTGCCTTTTAGTTTTGTTGTTTCCTTTGCTATGTAGAAGCTTTTCATCTTAATGAAGTCCCAATAGTTCATGTTTGCTTGTTTCCCTTGCTTTTGGCAACATGGTTAGTACGAAGTTGCTCTAGCTGACATCAGAAGAAGCTGCAAGTCCTCTCCTCCGGGATTTTGATGGTTTCCTGTCTCACATTTAAGTCTTTCATCCATTTTGAATTTATTTTTGTGTATGGTGTAAGAAAGTGGTCTAGTTTCATTCTTCTCCATGTTGCTGTCCAGATTTCCCACCACCATTCGTAGAAGAGACTTCTTCCATTGAATACTCTCTCTTGCTTTGTGGAAGATGAGTTGACCACATAGTGGTGGGTCCATTTCTGGGTTTTCTATTCTGTTCCATTGATCTATGTGTCTGTTTTTGTGCCACTACCATGCTGTCCTGATGACTACAGCTTTGTAGTATAGCTTGAAATCTGGAATCGTGATGCCTCCAGTTTTGTTTTTATTTTTCAGGATTACTTTGGCTATTCAGAGTCTTTCATGGTACCGTAAAAGTTTTAGATTTATTTATTCTAGCTCTGTGAAAAATACCGGCAGTATTTTGATAGGGATTGCATTTAATGTGTAGATTGTTTTGGTTAGTATAGACATTTTAACAATGTTCTTCCAATCCATGAGCATGGAATGCTTTTCCATTTCTTTGTTTCCTCTTTAATTTCTTTCCTAAGTGTTCTATGGTTTTCAGAGTATAGATATTTTACCTCTTTGGTTAGGTTTATTCCTAGGTATCTAATTGTTTTTGGTGCAATTGCAAATGGGATCTATTCCTTGATTTTTTGTTATTGTTGTTGCTTCATTATTGGTGTATAGAAATGCAACAGATTTCTGTACATGGATTTTACATCCTGAAACTTTAGTTAATTCATGTATTAGCTCTTGCAAGTTTTTGTGGGGTTTTTTTGTGTGTGGAGATTTTCAGGTTTTCAACATAGACTTTCATATCATCTGTGAATAATGAAAGTTTGACTTCTTCCTTGCTGATTTGGATGCCTTTAATTTCTTTTTGTCTGATTCCTAAGGCTAAGACTTCCAATACCATGTAAAAAGTAATGGTGACAGGGGTACCTGGGTGGCTCACTCAGTTAAGCCTTTGACTTCGGCTTAGGTCATGATTTCACAGTTCGTGATTTCAAGCCTCGTGTCGGGCTCTGTGCTCAGCTCAGCTCTGAGCAGTCTGGAGCCTGCTTCAGATTCTGTTTCCATCTCTCTCTGCCCCTCCCCTGCTCATGCTCTGTCTCTGTCAAAAATAAATAAACATTAAAAAAAATTTTTTTAAAGTAATGGTGACAGTGAACATCTGTGTATTGTTCCTGACCATAGGGGAAAGGCTCTCAGTTTTTCCCTGCTGAGGATGATATAAGCTGGGGGTCTTTCATATATGGTGGTTCTGACGTGGAGGTATGTTCCATCTATCTCTGCTTTTTTTTTTTTTTTTTTAACAATAATGGGAGCTGTATTTCTCAAATGCTTTTTCTGTCCATAGGGAAAAGGCTCTCAGTTTTTCCCTGCTGAGGATATAAGATGTGGGTCTTTCATATATGGTGATTCTGATGTTGAGGTATGTTCTATCTATCTATCTCTCTTTTTTTTTTTTTTTTTTTTAACAATGGGAGCTGTATTTCTCAAATGCTTTTTCTGTAACCATTGATAGAATCATATATATGGTTCTTATCTTTTCTTTTATTAATATGGTATATCACACTGACTGGTTTGTGAATACCAAACCAGCCCTGCAGCCTAGGGATAAGACCTACTTAATCATGGTGAATAGTTCTTTTAATGTACTCTTGATTTTGATATACTAGTATCCTGTTGAGAATTTTTGCATCCATTATCATCAGGAATATTGGCCTGTAATTCTCCTTTTTAGTGGGGTCTTTGGTTTTGGAATTAAGGTAACGATGGCCTCATAGAATGAGTTTGAAATTTCTGTTTTTTAGAACAGTTTGCAAAGAATAGATATTAACTCTTCTTTAAATGACTGTTAGGGGGGCCTAGGTGGCTCAGTTGGTTGAGCCTCCAATTCTTGGTTTTGGCTTAGGTCATGATCTCACAGTTTATGGAATCAAGCCCTGGGTCAGGCTCTGTACTGACAGTGCAGAGCCAGTTTGGGATTCTCTCTCCCCCACTCTCTCCCCCTCCCCCCACTTTCTCTCTCCAAATAAATAAACATAAATAAATACCTGGTAGAATTCCCCTGGGAAGCAATTTGGCCCAGGAATCTTGTTTGCTGGGAGTTTTTTGATGGCTCACTCCATTTCTTTGCTGGTTATGGGCCTGTTCAAATTTTCTATTTCTTCCTGTTTCAGTTTTGGCAGTGCATGACTTTCTAGAAATTTGTTCATTTCTTCCAGACTATCCAGTTTGTTGGCATATAATTTTTCATAGTATTCTCTTATAATTGTATTTCTGTAGGGTTGGTTGTGATCTATCCTCTTTTATTTGTGATTTTATCTGTGTACTTTCTCTTATTGATAAGTCTGGTTAAGGGTTTATCGATGTTTATTCCTTCAAGGAACCAATTATTAGTTTCATTGATCTGTTCTGTTTTTGTTGTTGTTGTTTGTATATCATTTATTTCTGCTCTAATCATTATTTCCATTCTTCTTCTGCTTTAGGCTCTATTTGCTGTTCCTGTCCTAGTACCTTTAAGTGTAAGATTAGGTTGTGTATTGTGGACCTTTTTTGCTTCTTGATATAGGCCTGTATTGCAATATACTTTCCACTTAGGACTACCTTTGCTGCATCCCAAAGCGTTTGGGCTGTCGTGTTTTTGTTTTCATTTGCTTCCATGTATTTTTTAAACTTCTTTAATTTCCTAGTTAACCCATGCATTCTTTAATAGAATGTTCTTTAAACTCTCTACAGTGTTGAGAGTGGGTATCTTTGTCTAATTCCTGACCATAGAGGAAAAGCTCTTAGTTATACTCTACTGAGGATGATACTGTGGGTTTTTTGTTTTTGTTTTTTGTTTTGTATATGACCTTTATGGTGTTGAGGTATGTTTCCCTCTATCTGTAAGTTGTTGAGGATTTTATAAAAAATAAGATGCTGTATTTTGTCAAATGCTTTTTCTGAATCTATTGACAAGATCATATGTTAGTTATCCTTTGTTTTATTAATGTGGTGTATCATGTTGGTTGATTTGCAAATATTGAACCATGACTGTAACCCAAGAATAAATCCCACTTGATCACGGTGAATGATTCTTTTTTTTTTTAAGTTTATTTATTTATTTTGAGAGGGAGAGAGGGAGAGAGGGAGAGCAGGGGAGGGCAGAGAGAGAGAATCCCAGGTAAGATTCACACAGTACAGAACCCGATGTGAACTCACAAACCATGAGATCATGACCTGAGCAAAAATCAAGAGTCAGACACTTAACTGACTGAACCACCCAGGGTCCTCATGGTCAAAGATTCTTTTAATATACAGTTGGATTTGACATGCTAGTATGTTGAGATTTTTTTGTGTCCATGTTCATCAGGGATATTGGTCTGTGGTTCTTTTTAGTGAAGTCTTTATCTGGTTTTGGAATCAGGGTAATGCTGGCTTCATACAATGTCTTTGGAAGTTTTCCTTCCACTTCTATCTTTTGGAATAGTTTGATAAGACTAGGTATTAACTCTTCTTTAAATGTTTGTTTGAATTCCCCTGTGAAGCCACCTGGCCCTGGGCTTTTGTTTGTTGGGAGACTTTTTATTAATGATTCAGTTTCTTCGTTGGTTATCAGTCTGTTCAGTTTTTCTATTTCTTCCTGTTGCAGTTTTGGTAGTTTATATGTTTCTAGGAATTTCTCTATTTCTTCCAGATTTTCCAGTTGTTGCCATATAATTTTTCATAATATTTTCTTGTATTTCTGTGGTGTTGGATGTGATTTATCTCACTTTTTGGTAAGTCTGGCTAGGAGTTTATAAATTTTATTAACAGCTCTTGGTTTCATTGATCTGTTTTATTGTTTTCTTGGAGTTTGTTTCTATATCACTCATTTCTGCTCTAATTATTTACTTCTCATGCTGGCTTTAGGCTTCAATTGTTGTTCTTTTTCCAGCTCCTTTATGTGTAACATTAGGTTATGTTACTTGAGATTTTTCTTGCTATTTGAGGTAGGCCTGTATTGCTACATACTTCTCTCTTCTGACCATTTTTGCCACATCTCAAAGGTTTTGGACTATCATATTTTCATTTCCATTGATTTCCATGTAGTTTTTAATTTCTCCTTTAATTTCCATATATTCTTTAGTGAAATGTTTTTTTGTTGAGGAGAAACAATGCGAGTGAGAGCAGAGAGACAGAATCCAATGAGGGTCAGAGAGATAGGGAGGGAGGGAGGGAGAGAGAGAGAGAGAGAGAGAGAGAGAGAAGTGTGGCTCACTTAATGCAGAGAGAGAGAGAGAGAGAGAGAGAGAAGTGTGGCTCACTTAATGCAGAGCTCCTGCTCATGTGATATGGGCTCAAGCTCACCAAAAGTGGGAGCTCACCTGATGTGGGACTCGAACTCACAAACCATGCGATCATGACCTGAGCCAAAGTCAGGTGCTTAACCGACTGAGTCACCCTAGTAGGATGTTCTCTAACATCCATGTATTTGGGGTCTTTTCCTAAATTTTCTTGTGGTTGAATTCAAGTTTCAGAGCATTGCGTTCTGGAAATATGCACGGTATTATAAATTCAATCTTTTTGTATTTGTTGAGGCCTGATTTGTGACCTAGTATGTGATTGTTGTGGAGAATGTCCCATGTGCACTTGAAAAAAAATGTGTATTCTGCTGCTTTAGGACAAAATGTTCTGAATATATCTGTTAAGTTCATCTGGTCTGGTGTGTCATTTAAAGCAATTGTTTCCTTGTTGATTTTCTGCTTAGATGATCTGTCCATTGCTGTAAGTGTGTGTTAAAGTGTCTTAATATCACCGTATTATTACCAATAAGTTTCTTTAAGTTTGTAACTAACTGCTTTATATATTTAGGTGCTTTAAAGTTAGGGGCATATATATTTACAATTGCTAGATCTTGTTGGATAAACCTGTTTATTATGATATAATGCCCTTCTTCATCTCTTGTTACAGTCTTTGGTTTAAAATCTAGTTCGCCTCATATAACTATGGCTACTAAGGCTTTCTTCTGATGTCGTTTTGCATGGTAAATGTTTCTCCATTTCCTCATTTTCAATCTGCAGGTATATTTAGGTCTAAAATGAATCAAAATGATTCTCTTATAGGTAGCATATAGATGGGTCTTTTTAAAAATTCTTTCTGGGGCGCCTGGTGGCTTAGTCGGTTAAGCGTCCGACTTTCGCTTAGGTCATGATCTCGCGGTTCGTGGGTTCGAGCCCCGCGTCGGGCTCTGTGCTGACTGCCAGCTCAGAGCCTGGAGCCTGTTTCAGTCTGTGACTCCCTCTCTCTCTGACCCTCCCCTGCTCACCTGTCTCTCTCTCTCTCTCTCCTAGAAATAAATAAAACATAAAAAAAAAAAATTCTTTCTGACATCCTATGTCTTTTTTTAAGCTTTATTTATTTTTAAAGAGAGAGAGTGAGAGAGAATACCAATCAGGCTATGTGCTGTCAGTGCAGAGCTGTTCGTGGGGCTCAGTCTCACAATCCATGAGGTCATGACCTGAGCTGAAACCAAGACTCAGACACTTAACCAAGTGATCCACGAAGGCATCCCCACCCTGTGTCTTCTGATTGGTGCATTTGGTCCATTTACATTCAGAGTAATTATTGATAGATATGTATTTACTGATATTTTATTACTTGTTTTGACATTGTTTCTGGATATTTTTCTCTCTTCCTTTCTAGTCTTTGTCGCTTTTGGTCTGTCTTTCCCACTCAAAGAGATGCCTTTAATATTTTTTGCAGGTGGGTTTAGTAGTCATGAATTCCTTTAATTTGTGTTTGTCTGAGAAATTCTTTATCTCTCCTCTATTATAAATGATAGCCTTGCTGAGTATTCTTGGTTGCAGATTTTTCCCATTCAGCACATTTTCTATATCATGCCACTCTATTCTGGCTTGCCAAGTTTCTGTGGAGAGATCTACTGGTAACCTTATTGGTCTTTCCTTGTAAGTTAGAGACTTCTTTTGTCTTCCTGGGTTTAGGATTTTTTCTTTATATTTTGCAAATTTAACTACAATATGTCTTTGTTGGCCTGTTTTTGTTGATTTTTCTGGGAGTTCTCTGTGCCTCCTGGATTTGGATATGTTTCCTTTCCAAAATTAGAAAAGTTTTCAGCTATCATTTCCTCAGATAACCCTCCCCCTCCCTTTTCTCTCTCCTTCTCCTGGGACTCCTGTGGTATGAATGTTATTACATTTGCTGGAGTCTCTGAGTTCCCTAAGTCTATTTTTGTGATCCAAGATTTTTCTCTCCCTTTTTTGCTCAGCTTCATCATTTTCCATAATTCTACTTTCTGTATCACTTATTCATTCTTCTGCTTCTTCAACCCTCATGGTCCTTCCATCCAGTTTCAAATCTTGGTTACCGTATTTTTTAAAAAATTTCATCCTTCCTGGTTTATAGCTCTTTTATCTCTGGAGTAAGGGACTCCCTGGGAACGTCTACGCTTTTCTCAAGCCCAGGTAGTATCCTTATGATTGTTGCTTTAAATTCCAGATCAGGAATATTACTTATATATGTTTCAGTTAGATCCCTGGCTGTGACATTTCCTTGTTCTTTGTTTTGGGATGAATTCTTCTCTGTCTTCTGTCTCTGTCTTCTTCCCTGTGTTAGGAAAGTTTTTCATGTTTCCTGCTCCTGAGTAACGGCTTTTTGAAGAGGTCATATAATATCCAGAACCTGGAACTTCAGGGAGTGTCTCTGGTGTGTGCTATGTGCACTCTGTTGCTGTTATGGCTGCTCTTTTCCTAAGTCAGTGCTCTGGTGAGTTTCTTGTCTGCAATGGATCTTGGCCTCAGAGTGGTGATTTTTTTTTTTTTTAATTTTTAAAAATTTTTTTTATTTATTTCTAGGAGAAAGAGAGAGACAGCGTGAGCAGGGGAGGGTCAGAGAGAGAGAGGGAGTCACAGATTGAAACAGGCTCCAGGCTCTGAGCTGGCAGTCAGCACAGAGCCCGACGCAGGGCTCAAACTCATGAACCACGAGGTCATGACCCAAGCGAAAGTCGGACGCTCAACCGACTAAGCCACCCAGGCGCCCCAGAGTGGTGAGTCTTAATTAGGTGTGCTTTGTCTGCTTTAAAAGAGACCTGATGCTATTTCCGCTAGAATTGAAGCTTTGCAGAACTCTGATCAGTAGACATGGTGTGCACAGGGATTTGTGCCTGTCTTCTAGGGAAGAGGCCTGCTGCACTGGTCCTAAGGCACACCTGCCAGAGAAAAGCAGCATTAGCAAAGCATGCGGGGATGGGGGTGGGGTGGTGGCACTTGGTGTAAGCAGGTCAGGCAGCCAGTGTTGGCTCTTTGCTATTTACTGAAGTTTGTTTATGTGGGGGTCGGGGAGAGGATGGGAGGGAAATGGCACTAGCCATCTCCTTTGTCCTTAAAGAGGGGAGTTCATGCTTACATCGTCAGGGAAGCCCTCCCAGAAGAGTGAATAATTTCCCCTTATGCATTCTAGGCACTTTTAATATTGCTCTTTTCACACTGTCCAGTTTGCTTGACTGCCTGAAGCAGCTCAGTGTACCTTGGGCTCTATCTCAATCAGACCAGCTAACTTTTAAAACTCCAAACTTCAGGGACCTGGTATGGTGGGGAACTATGATGGTCTTCTGGGAAAGTGTCTTACTGAGCTGGGACCAATGCAGTCTGACCCAGAAGATCTGTTGCACCAGAGCACAGAAGCATGGGATTTGGAGCAAAGCACATTAAGCAGCCACTGTCTGGTTTAGCCACCCTCAGCAGGTGTCTCTGTACCTATACTGAGGGTTGGGACGGGGGGGGAGGGGGGAATGGTACCCAACAGCTCTTTTGTCTCCAAAGAGGCAATGCCATCCCCTCAGATGTGCTCTAAGAGGGAACAGTCTCTCCTAGCATATCTTAGATGATCCATAAATTGTGCCGTCTGTCCCTGGGTTACTTGCCTGCCTTCTCTACTGGAGCTCTGCAGCACCCTCAGGGCTATATACCAGCACACTTCAGGCCTCTTAAACTCAAGTCTTTGAGTCCAGCCAGTTGCAAAAACTCATGAAAATCAGCTCCTCTCATTTTCCCAGTGATGACTTTGAGAAAGTATTCTCTTTGGGTGTTCCCCTATATGTTCTCTCACCTTTTCTCTGTGATCAGGGCTCCCTCCCCTCCACAGAACCAGTGATCCATTTCTTCCCCAAACCATGCCTCCACACCTCCTACCTTCCACAGTGTGGCCTCTTCTTTCCCTCTAGTTGTGCAATTTGTTCTATCAGTCTTCGGATCAATTTCTTGGATATTCGGAATGACTGGGTATTTATCTAGCTGTGCTCAAGGGATGAGGAAAGACTGGAGTCCTCCTATTCCGGTACCATTTTTGCGCCTCCTCCAGGACATGCCTGTACTTTAATGACCAAGGGAAGGATATTCTCAGAATTTGCAAAGTTCACACACTGGTTGGTTGAAAATAATACCTAATAAACTTTAACACAATGTGTTTTGCAAGGGACCTTATTTTGACAGACACCATAATGAATGTTGACTGTATGATATTACTGTCTTCATGAAATTTATTATGTTACTTATGAATTATGGATAATTCATGGAACATGCATATTTGCTTTGTAATCTCAGTGATAATCTTTCCTCTCAGAACAAAAATTGTGTCAAAGAAACCTTGGTTACATTAGATTCCTATAGAAATAGTCAATAATGATAATCTAACATGTGAATATTCTTACTAACTCCTATTATGAAATATTTTTCACACTTTATATCAATATAAAGTGTGTGTGTGTGTGTGTGTGTGTGTAGGAGGGAGGGAGGGAAGGAGAGGGAGACAGAAATTGGCTTTCAACTTCCACAAGTGACCTAAATTTGTTTTCATGTGCTTGTCTTTTATTACAGAAATCTGAGTCGCTGTAAAATATTTTAAAGTGAAAATGATAGTGATTATGAGGCTCAAGATGATTCAGGGATGATGTTTACCAAATATTCCTTTCACATTAACAGGTTTGAAAAATTGCTCAGTGTAAACTTGTCAGTCTTCAATTTTTCCTACAAATGTAGAGCTTTGAGTTCTAGTATACAAGGTAATTTATTAAATTCTGTTTTTTAATATGTAAATAATCACAGGGGTGGTTAGGTGTCACATGTTTGAAGCCCTGACATTAATGTTAAGAAACTGTGCTGGAGGCATATTTGTTTATTATCTCAGGAAATTTCAGGCAAAGTAGCATCCACAATTAAGATTTAATTTATCACTTGTTTGCATTCTCCCCAGGTAGAAAAACTCTCCACATGGCCCTACATTGGTGGTTCTAGTAAAGCAATTTATTTGAATTTTGATGCTATAAAGTCAGTGAACAGTTTACACAAACTAAGTATTGGTCATTTGAAAGAATCCTCTTGTTTCTGAGTATTGTGCTTTGTTTTGTATTTCTGATGATACTTATAACTCCCCACTCATATAATTTTTTGAAGGTGCTAAAGTATGTAATAGAGTATGGGATAGGCATATGGCATGAAGTTTGTTATTTAACTTTTTTCATTAAAGTGCATTTGTATACACTTCTTAGCAATTATTCTGAATCAAACGGTTTCATTTGTACACTGCCTTTGTCATTATTTTGGAAATACACTCTGTCTTATTGCCATTATTATCCCTGAAATTCTTCAAGAACTTATATTTTTTCTCAGGTTTAGCTGTGCATACTTTGATTTTATAATTTTATGTGGGCAGGAAAGCCACTTTTCTGTCATGAAATTTAGCCAGCACACATAAAGATGTAAAATTTTATGAGATTTTTTTCGAAGAAAAAAACTAATAATACACATCTTTCCCTTCTTCCCCAGACATTCCATTTTGAAGGAGGATTAGTATACTAAAGAAGAATAATGATGCTAACAGCTGTTTTCCTTGATAAATTTGAGAGAGAAAAAATAAAAGAATGAAGAACAGGTGAGGTAAGATTGTATTTTTGTATGTTATTTACATAGTACTGAATCTCAGTATTAAAAATACTTGGCATTAAAGCATTATATTCCTTATGGGAGGGATTATACTCTCCTTGTGGATGTTTTATTGTACCTTTAGTATTAATTTTTTAAATGTTTATTTATTTATTTCTTACAGGTTAAGTATTATCTTTATTTTGTGTAAGGCAGAATTTACAATGCATTTTTTAAATTTATTTTACAAATAGTTTATTGTCAAGCTAGTTTCCACATAACACCCAGTGCTCATCTCCACAAGCGCCCTCCTCCATGCCCATCTCCCCCCGCCCCCACACACACACCCATGAGTCCTCAGTTTGTTCTCACCATTCAAGAGTCTCTCATGGTTTGCCTCTCTCCCTTAATGTTTATTTTTTGAGAGCATGAGTTGGGGAAGGGGTAGAGAGGGAGACACAGAATCTGAAGCAGGCTCCAGGCTCTGAGCTTGTCAACATAGAGCCTGATGCAGAGCTCAAACTCATGAATTGTGAGACCATGACCTGGGTTGAAGTTGGACACTAACTGAGACACCCAGGTGCCCCTTTATTGTACCTTTAGAACTATAAAGATTATAACTGAGCTTATAATTTTCCTGTCATGATAGGAATTACTTATCTCTACTTTTGCCTGAGTCTTACACTTTTCTACCAATGTTTCTTATTTTCCATTAATTTTCAGGAGTTGTTTACATATACTTTCAATGAGCCTTTTGTGACTTAATATGTGTTACCAATATTTCTTAACAGTGTAGAAATATTAGAAGTTACAACTATTCATTCAATTTTTGGTGATATATCACAGTTTTTAAAATTTTTCTTTCCATTCAATGTATGTACGTATGTGCTGAAGTCAGTTAACATATAGTGTAGTCTTGGCATCAGGATTAAAACCCAGGGATTCCTTACTTACAAATGATACCCAGTGCTCATCCCAAAAATACCCTCCTTAATGCCTATCACCCCTTACCTGCACCCCTCCAGCAATCCTGTTTGTTCTCTGTATTTAATATTCTATATGGTTTGCCTCCCTCTCTGTTTTTATCTTATTTTTCCATACCTTCCCCTCCCCTATGTTTCTCAAATTCCACATATTCGTGAAATCATATAATCTGTCTTTTTCTGACTTATTTCACTTAGCATTAATATACTCTAGTCCATCTACATTGTTGTAAATGGCAAGATTTCATTCTTTTTCATTGCTGAGTAATATTCCATTGTATATATCTACCACATCCTCTTTATCCATTCATCAGTTGATGGGTATTTGGGCTGTTTCCATAGTTGGGGTATGTTGATAGTGCTGCTATAAACATTGGGGTCCATGTGCCCTTTCAAATCAGCATTTTTTATATCTTTTGGTTAAATACCTAGTAGTGCAATTGTTGAGTCATAGGGTAGTACTATTTTTAATTTTTTAAAGGAACCTTATACTGTTTTTCAGAGTGGCTACAGCAGTTTGCATTCCCAATAGTGCTAAAGGGTTCCCTTTTCTCGGCATCCTCACCAACATCTGTTGTTTCTTGAGTTGTTAATTGTAGCTATTCTGACAGGTATGAGGTGGTATCTTAGTGTGGTTTTGATTTGTATTTCCCTGATGATGACCGATGGTGAACATCTTTTCATGTGACTGTTAGCCATCTGGATGTTTTCTTTTGAAATGTGTCTATTCCTGTCTTCAGCTCATTTCTTCACTAGATTATTTGTTTTTTGGGTATTGAGTTTGGTAAGTTCTTTATAGATTTTGGATATGAACCCTTTATCTGATATGTCACTTGCAAGTATCTTCTCCCATTTTGTTGATTGGTTTCCTTCACTGTGAAGAAGTTTTTATCTTGATGAGGTCCCAATAGTTCATTTTTGCTCTTGCCTCTAGAGACATGTCAAGAAGTTGCTGTGGCCTAGGTCAAAGAGTCAAAGTTGTTAGCTCTTTTCTCCTGTAGGATTTTGATGGTTTCCTATCTCACATTTAGGTCTTTTAGCCATTTTGAATTTTTTTTTTTTGTATGGTGTAAGAGTGTGGTACACTTTCATTCTTCTGCGTGTTGCTGTCCAGATCTCCCCCAGCATCATTTGCTAAAGAGACGGTCTTCTTTCCACTGGATATTCTTTCCTGCTTTGTCAAAGCTTAGTTGGCCATGTATTTGTGGGTCCTCTCTGCGTTCCCCATTCTATTCTGTTGATCGATTTGTCTGTTTTTGTGTGCCAATACCATACTGTCTTGATGATTACAGACAGCTTTGTAATACAGCTTAAAGTCCAGAATTGTGATGCCTCCATCTTTGGTCTTATTTTTCAACATTACTTTAGCTATTCAGGTGTCCTCTGGTTCCATACAAATTTTATGATTGTTTGTTGTGAAGAATGCTGGTGTTATTTTGATAGGACTGCACTGAATGTGCAGACTGCTTTTGGTAGTATTGACGTTTTAACAATATTTATTCTTCCAATCCATGAGCATGGAATGTTTTTCCCTTTCATTAGGTCTTTCAATTTCTTTTATAAGCTTTCTATAGTTTTTAGTGTAAAGAATTTTCACTGGTTTAGTGGTTGGGTTTATTCATAGATTTTTTTTTTTTTTTTAATTTTTTACATGTTTTTATTTATTTCTAGGAGAGAGGGAGAGACAGCTTGAGCAGGGGAGGGTCAGAGAGAGAGGGAGTCACAGACTGAAACAGGCTCCAGGCTCTGAGCTGGCTGTCAGCACAGAGCCCGATGCGGGGCTCGAACCCACGAACCGCGAGGTCATGACCTAAGTGAAAGTCGGACGCTTAACCAACTAAGCCACTCAGGCGCCCCAGATATTGTATGTTTTTTGGTGCAGTTGTAAATAGAATCAATTCCTTGATGTATCTTTCTGTTGCTCATTATTGGTGTATAGAAGTGCAATGGATTTCTGTACATTGATTTATATCCTGTAACTGAATTCACATATCAGTTCTAGCAGGTTATTTGTGGAGTCTTTTGGGTTTTCCATGTAGAGTATCATATCATCTACGAAAAGTAAAAGTTTGACTTCCTCCTTGTCGATTTGGATACCTTTTCTTTTTGTTGTCTGATTGCTGAGACTAGCTAGGACATTATGTTGAACAACAGTGGTGAGAGTGGACATCCCTGAGATTCCTGAACTTAGGGGGAACACTCTCAGGTTTTCCTCATTGAGGATGATATTAGTCGTGCGTCTTTTATATATAGCTTTTATGATGTTGAGTTATGTATCTTCTATCCCTACTTCATTGAGGGTTTTTATCAAGAAAGATGCTGTATTTTGTCAAATGCTTTTTCTGCATCTATTGACAGGATCATATGGTTCTTTTTTTTTCTTATTTTTTTTCTGAGTTTTACTTATTTATTTTTTACAAATAATTTGTCAAATTAGTTTCCACATAACACCCAGTGCTATATGGTTCTTACACTCTTTTATTAATGTAGTTGATTTGTGAATACTGAACCAGCCCTGCAGCCCAGAAATAAATCCCACTTCATCCTAGTGAATAATTATTTTAATGTATTGTTGAATTTGATTTGTTAGTATCCTGTTGAGAATGTTTGCATCCATGTTTATCAGGATTATTGTCTGGTTTGGCTTCATAGAATAAGTTTGGAAGCTTTCCTTCCATTTCTGGTTTTTGGAACAGTTTTAGAAGAATAGGTATGAACGCTCCTTTATTTTTTTTCCAATTTATTTATTTTTAAATGTTTATTATTTATTTAATAGTTTATTGTTAAGTTGGTTTCCATAATACACCCAGTATTCATCCCCACAAGTGCCCTCCTCCATGCCCATCATTCCCATCTTCTCCCCCCGCCCACCCTAGAGGAGAAAGCAGGAAACAACCTCCTTGACCTCCACCGCAGCAACTTCTTACTTGACACATCCCCAAAAGCAAGGGAATCAAGAGCAAAAATAAACTGTTGGGACCTCATCAAGATTAAAAGCTTCTGCACAGCAAAGGAAACAACCCAGAAAATTAATAGGCAACCAACGGAATGGGAAAAGATAGTTGCAAATGACATATCAGATAAAGGGTTAATATCCAGAATCTACAAGGAACTCACCAAACTACATGCCCGAAAAACAAACAACCCAGTGAAGAAATGGCAGAAGATATGAACAGACACTTCTCCAAAGAGGACATCCAGATGGCCAACAGACACATGAAGCGATGCTCAGCATCGCTCCTCATCAGGGAAATACAAATCAAAAACCACACTGAGATACCACCTCATGCCAGTCAGAGTGGCTAAAATGAGCAAATCAGAGAACTCTAGATGCTGGCGAGGATGTGGAGAAACGGGCACCCTCCTCCACTGTTGGTGGGAATGTAAACTGGTACAGCCCCTCTTGAAAACAGTGTGGAGGTTCCTCAGGAAACTAACAATAGAACTGCCCTATGACCCAGCAATAGCACTGCTAGGAATTTACCCAAGGGATACAGAAATGCTGAGGCCTAGGAGCACATGTACCCCAATGTTCATAGCAGCACTCTCCACAATAGCTAAAACATGGAAAACACCCTCCCATCTTGAATGCTGAGAACATACTGAGGGCTGCTGATGAACTGGGAAACCATCTGGCCCAAGATTCTTGTTTGCTGGGAGATTTTTAATAACCAGTTCAGTTTCTTTGCTGATTATGGAACTGTTCAAATTTTCTATTTCTTCTTAAATTTTGGTAGTGTGTGAATGTCTAGGAATTTGTCCATTTCTTCAGGTCTGTTGGCATGTAATTTTTCATAGTATTCTCTTAAAATTGTTTGTATTTTTGTGCTGTTGGTTGTAATCTCTCCTCTTTCATTTGTGATTTTATCTCTTTGGGTCCTCTCTGAGAAGCCTAGTAAGAGGTTTATCAATTTTGTTTATTCTTTGAAAAAGCAATCATTTAGATTGATCTGTTCTACTGGGTTGGTTTTTTTTTAATTCTGTTATTTATTTCTGCTCGAATCTTTGTTTCTCTTCTGCTGGCTTTGGGCTGTATTTGCTGCTTCTTTTCTAGCTCCTTTTGGTGTTAAGATTAGGTTGTATATTTGGGACCTTTCTTGCTTCTTGAGATAGGCCTGAATTGCAATGTATTTTCCTCTTAGAACTGACTTTGCTGCATCCCAGAGGGTTTGGACTGTCATGTTTTCATTTTTATTTGCTTCCATGTATTTTTTAATTTCTTCAATTTCCTTGTTAATCCATTCATTCTTTAGTAGGATGTTCTTTAACCTCCATGTATCTCTGGGCTTTCCAAATTTCTTCTTGTGGTTGATTTCAAGTTTGATGGCACTGTGTTTTGAAAATATGGTTATGATCTCAATTTTGTTGTACTGGTTGAGGCCTGATTTGTGACCCAGTATATGATCTATTCTGGAGAATGTTTCATGTGCACTCTAGAATATGTATTCTGCTATTTTAGGATGTAATGTTCTGAATATATCTGTTAAGTCCATCTGGTCCAGTGTGTCAAGCAGAGCCATTGTTTTCTTGTGGATTTTTTGCTTAGATGTCCATTTCTATAAGTGAAGTATTAAGCGAAAGTCGGACGCTTAACCGACTAAGCCACCCAGGCGCCCCTAGTTATGGCTTTTTAAAAAAACATTTATTTGTGAGAGCACAAGTGGAGGGGGGCGGGAGGGACAGAGGATCAGAAGCAGGCTCTGCGACAGCTTTGGTGCTGATGGCAGCGAGCCTGATGTGGGGCTTGAAATTACAAACTGTGAGACCATAATCTGAGCCTAAGTCAGACACTCAACTGACTTAAGCCACCCAAGTGCTCCAATGGGTTTTTCATATATGGCCTTAATATATTGTTATGTTCCCTTAGTCCACATTGTTGTAAGTTTTTTTTATCATAGATGTTTTGTTAAATTTTTTTTCTGCATTTATTGAGATGATTATATAAAATTTTCCTTTGTTTTATTGATGTAGTGTATCATGCTGATTGAGGGGCAAATCAGTATCATCCTTGCATCCCTGGAATACATCCAACTTGATCATGGAAGTGTCCTTTTAGTATATATATATATATTTGCCAACTAACATCCTCTTTTTTCTTCCAAGATACTACTTAAATTTACCTTAGCTAACATATTGTATAGTATTGGATTCAGAAGTAGAGTTTATGGGCGCCTGGGTGGCTCAGTTGGTTAAGTGTCCGACTTCGACTCAGGTCATGATCTCACAGTTCGTGGGTTTGAGCCCGGCGTTGGGCTCTATGCTGACAGCTAGCTCAGAGCCTGGAGTCTGCTTCGTATTCTGTGACTCCCTCTTTCTCTGACCCTCCCCTGCTCACACACACTCTCTCTCTCAGAAATAAAACATTAATTTTTTTTTTAAAAAGTAGAGTTTAGTGATTCATCACTTACATATAACACTCAGTGCTCATCACATGTACTATCCTTAATGCCCATCACACATTTAGCCCATCTCCCCACCCCCTCTCCTCCAACAACCCTCAGTTTGTTCTATTATATTTAAGAGTCTGTTATGGTTTCTCTCCCTGTTTTTATCTTATTTTTCCTTCCCTTCAACTATGTTCATCTGTTTTGTTTCTCAAATTCCACGGGTGAAATCATGTATTTGTCTTTCTCTGCCTTATTTCACTTAGCATAATACACTCTAGTTCCATCCAGATCATTGCAAATGGCAAAATTTCATTCTTTTTGGTGGGTAATATTCCATGTATATATACACCAGACCTTTATTAATTAATCAGTTGATGGACATTTGGGCTTTCTCCATAGTATGGCTATTTATTTATGTTTATTTATTTTTGAGAGAGGGAGAGCACAAATGGGGGAGGGGCAGAAAGAGGGAGAGAGACACAAAATCCAAAGCAGTTTCCAGGCTCTGAGCTGTCAGCTCAGAGCCCAATGAAGGGCTCAAACCCACAAACATGAGATCATGACTTGAACCAAAGTTGGATGCTTAACAAATTGAGCCACCCAGGCTATTGTTGATAATGCCGCTATAAAAATTGAGGTGTGTCTGTCCCTTCAAATCTTTATTTTTCTATCATTTGATAAGTACTTAATAATGCAATTGCTGGGTTGTAGGGTATTTCTATTTTTAATTCTTTGAGGAACCTCCATATTCTGCAGAGTGGCTGCACAAGTTTGCATTCCCATCAACAGTGTAAGAGTTTCCCTTTCTCCACATCCTTGCTAATATCTGTTGTTGAATGAGTCGTTCCTTTTTGCCATTCTGACAGCTGTGAGGTGATAACTCATTGTGCTTTTGATTTGTATTTCCCTGATGATGAGTGATGCTGAGCATTTTTGCTAAGTTCTTTATAGATTCTGGATACTAACCCTTTATCAGATATATCATTTGCAAATATATTCTCCCATTCTGCAGGCTGCCTTTTAGTTTTGTTGATCGTTTCCTACACTGTTAAGAAGATTTCCATATTGATGAGGTCCCAATAGTTCATGTTGGTTTTTGCTTCCCTTGCCTCTGGAGACGCGTCTTCTAAGACACTGCTCTGGCCAAAGTTAAAGAGGTTACTGCCTGCGTTTTCCAGGATTTTGATGGTTTCCCATTTCACATTTAGGCCTTTCATCCATTTCGAATTTATTTTTGTGTATGGTGTAAGAAAGTGGCCTAGTTTCATTCTTATCCATGTTGTCGTCCAGTTTCCCCAACACCATTTGTGGAAGAGACTATCTTTTTCCCATTGTATACTCTTTTCTGCTTTGTCCAAGATGAATTGACCACATAGTTGAGGGTGCATTTCCAGATTTTCTATTCTGTTCTGTTGATCTATGTGTCTGTTTTTGTGCCAGTACCATACTGTCTTGATGACTACAGCTTTGTAGGATAGCTTGAAATCCAGAATCGTGATGCCTCCAGCTTTGTTTTTCTTTTTCAGGATTACTTTGGCTATTCAGAGTCTTTCATGGTACCATGAAAGTTGTAGGTTTGTTCTAGCTCTGTGAAAAATACTGGCAGTATTTTGATAGCGATTGCATTCAATGTGTAGATTATTTTGGGTACAACAGACATGTTAACAATGTTTTTCCAATCTGTGAGCATGGAATGCTTCTCCATTTCTTTGTATCCTTTTCAATTTCTTTCATAAGTGTTCTATGGTTTTCAGAGTACAGATATTTCACCTTTTTGGTTAAGTTTATTCCTAGATATCTAATTGTTTTTGGTACAGTTGCAAATAGGCTCTATTTCTTGATTTTTTTTTTCTGTTGCTTCATTATTGGTGTATAGAAATGGATTTTATATTCTGCGACTTTACTGAATTCATGTATTAGTTGTAGCAAGTTTTTGGTGGAATCTTTTGGGTTTCCTATCTAGAATATCATGTCATCCTCACATAGTGAAAGTTTGACTTCTTCCTTGCTGATTTAGATGCCTTTTATTTCTTTTGTTGTTTCATTACCAAGGCTAAGATTTCTAGTGCTATGTTAAACAGATGAGAGTGGACATCTGTGTCTTGTTTCTGACCATAGGGGGAAGGCTTTTGTTTTCCCCATTGAGGATGGTATTAGCTGTAGGTCTTTTGTATATAGCCTTTTTGATGTTGAGGTATGTTCTATCTATTCTTATTTTGTTGGGGTTTTAATAAGAATGGCTCCTGTATTTTGTCAAATACCTTTTCTGCACCCATTGAGAAGACGATATCGTTCTTATCCATTTTTTTTAATGTTTATCTTTGAGAGACAGAGACACAGAGCATGAGCAGGGAGGGGTGGGGTAGAGAGAGAGGGAGACACAGAATCTGAAGCAGGCTCCAGGCTCTGAGCTGTCAGTACAGAGCCCAATGCATGGATTGAACTCACAAACTGCGAGATCATGACCTGAGCCAAAGTTGGTCGATTAACTGACTGAGTCACCCAGGTGCTTCTCTTACCCTTTTTTTTTTTTTAAACTTAGGGTGATGTATATAGCATTGATTGATTTGCAAATACTGAACCACCTTGCAACCTAGGAAAAAGTCCCACTTGATTGATTGTGGTGAATCATTCTTTTAATGTACTGTTGGGAGTGTTTTGCACTTGCTGATAACTTTTGCATCTGTGTACATCATGGATATTGGCCTGTAGTTCTTTTTAGTGGGGTCTTTGGTTTGGGAATCAAGGTAATGCTGGCCTCACAGAAAGAGTTTAAAAGTTTTCATTTTTATTTTTTGGAACAGTTTGAGGACAGGTATTAACTCTTCTTTACATGTCTGGTAGTATTCCCTCAGGAAGCCATCTGTCCCTAGACTTTTGTTGGGGAGATTTTTTATTATTGTTTGTTTTCTTTGCTACTTATGGTCTGTTTAAATTTTCCATTTCTTCCTCTTTCATTTTTGGTAGTTTGTTTCTAGAAATGTATCCATTTCCTCTAGGAAATGGAATGCCCATTTTCGTGGCATATAATCTTTCCTGATACTCTTGTAATTGTATTTCTGAAGTGTTGGTTTTGATCTCTCCTCTTTCATTTGTGGTTTTGAGTCCTTTCTCTTTTCTTTTTGATAATTCTGGTTAATGGTTTATCAATTTTATTCTTTCAAGAACCAGCTCCTAGTTTGATTGATCTTTTATCCTCTGTTTGTTTCTGTATTATTTCTGTTCCAGTCTTTATTATTTCCCTTATTCTGCTGGCTTAAGGCTTTATTTGCTGTTCCTTTTCTAGCTCCTTTAGATGTAAGGGCAGATTGTGTATTTGAGACCTGTCTTCCTTCTTGATATAGGCCTATATTGCAATATACTTCCCTTCTAGGACTGTCTTTGCTGCCTCCCACAGGTTTTGACTGTTGTCTTTCACTGGCTTCTATGTACTTTTTAATTTCTTGATTTCCTGGTTGATTGATTTGTTCTTTAGTAAGTTGTTTTTTAACTTCCATGTATTTGTGATTGTTCCAATTTTTTTCTTGTGGTTTACTTCAATTTTCATATTTGGAAATTGTGATCCAAACAGATGCATGGCATGATCTCAGTCTTTTTGTAGATGTTAAGACCTGATTTGTGACCTGTATATGATGTATTCTGGAGAACATGTGAACTAAAAAAAAAATGTTTATTTTCCTGATTGAGGATGAAATGTTCTGAATATTTGTTAAGTCCATCAGGTACAGTGCCATCCAAAGTCATTGTTTCCTTATTTTCTGCTTATATAATCTGTAAGGGGGTGTTAAATTTGGTTAATAAGACCCCTTGTATTATTATGAATTGCTTTGTTAGTAATGATTTATGTACCTGTGTGCCTCCACGTTGGGGGCATAAACATTTATAATTGGTAGATCTTCTTGATGTATAGACTCCTTAAGTATGACATAATGCTTTTCTTCATCTCTTTTTACAGTCTTCGTTTTAAATTTTTTTAACATATATTCCCTCTTGAGAGACAGAGACACAGAATGTGAGTAGAGGAGGGGCAGAGAGAGAGGAAGACACAGAATCTGAAGCAGGCTCTAAGCCCCGAGGTGTCAGCACAGAGCCCAATGAGGGGCTCCAGCCCAGAAACAGCAAAACCATGACCTGAGCCTAAATCAGACACTTAACCAACTAAGCCAACAAGCACCCTTATAGTCTTTTGCTTAAAAATCTCGTTTGTCTGATATAATAAGTATAGCTACTCTGGCTTTCTTGGCATCCATTCTTGTGAAAGCTGGTTTTGCATGCCCTCACTTTCAATCTTTAGTTCTAAAATAAGTCTTCTGTATGGAGCATACAGATAGGACTTATGTTTTTTGTTTTTAATCTACTCTGATACCCTGTGTATTTTGGTTGGAACATTTAGTCCACAGTTACATTCAGAGTGATTACTGAAAGATATGACTTTAGTGCCATTGTATTACGCCTAAAGTTGGTGTTTCTGGTGATGTTCTGTTTTCTTCTAGTTTTTGTTGCTTTTAGGGGTTTTTTTGGTCCCCACTCTAGGAGTCCCCCATAAAATTTCTTGGAGATCTGGTTTGTGGTCATTAAATTCCTGTACTTTTTGTCAGAGAAACTTCTCTCCTCATAGGAATGACAGTCTTGCTGGATAAAGTATTCTGGCTCTGTATTTTTCCCATTCGTGTGTTGAATATATCCTGCCCCACCGTCAGGCATGTTAAGTTTCTGTGGACAGATCTGCTGTGAATCTGATCTTCCCTTTTATTTTTCTTTCATAGTTTATTGTCAAGGTGGCTTCCATATAACACCCAGTGCTCATCCCAAGTGCCCTCTTCCATGTCCATCAACCCCCTTCCCCTCTCCCCCACCCTCCTCACCCCTCATTTTGTTCTCAGTATTCAAAGGTCTCTCATGGTTTGCTTCCCTTCCTCTCCCCAACAATTTTTTCCCCTTCTCCTCCTCGATGGTCCTCTGTTATGTTTCTCCAGTTCCACTTATAAGTGAAAACATGTGGTATCTGTCCTTCTCTGCCTGCCTTATTTCACTCAGCATAACACCCTAAAGGCCCATCCACATTGCTACAAATGGCCAGATTTCATTCTTTCTCATTGCCATGTAGTATTCCATTGTATAGATATCCATCTTCTTGATCCATTCATCGGTTGATGGACACTTAGGCTCTTTCCATGTTTTTGCTATTGTTGAAAGTGCAGCTATGAACATTGGGGTCCATGTGCCACTATGCATCAGCACTCCTGTATCACTTGGGTAAATTCCTAGCAGTGCTATTGCTGGGTCATAGGGGAGTTCTAGTGTTAATTTTTTGACGAACCTCCACACTGTTTTCCAGAGGGGCTGTACTAGTTTACATTCCCAGCAACAAGTGTAGGAGGGTGCCTGTTTCTCCACATCCTCGCCAGCATCTATAGTCTCCTGATTTGTTCATTTTAGCCACTCTGACTTGCCTGAGGTGGTATCTCAGTATGGTTTTCATTTGTATTTCCCTCATGATGTGGGACGCTGAGCATCATTTCATGTGTCTGTTGGCCATCTGGATGTCCTCTTTGGAGAAGTGTCTGTTCATATCTTCTGCCCATTTCTTCATTGGGTTATTTGTTTCTTGGGTGTGGAGCTTGGGGAGTTCCGTATAGATTTTGGATACTAGCCCTTTATCTGATATGTCATTTGCAACTATCTTTTCCCATTCCATCGGTTGCCTATTAGTTTTATGGATTGTTTCCTTTGCTGTGCAGAAGCTTTTTATCTTGATGAGGTCCCAATAGTTCATTTTTTGCTCTTGATTCCCTTGCCTTTCAGGATGTGTCAAGTAAGAAATTGCTGCAGTTGAGGTCAAGGAGGTTGTTTCCTGCTTTCTCCTCTACGGTTTTGATTGTTTCCGGTCTCACATTCTGGTCCTTTATCCATTTTGAGTTTATTTTTGTGTATGGTGTGAGAAAATGATCTAGTTTCATTCTTCTGCATGTTGCTGTCCAGTTCTTCCAGCACCATCTGTTAAAGAGGCTGTCTTTTTTCCATTGGATACTCTTTCCTGCTTTGTCAAAGAGTAGTTGGCCGTATATTTGTGGGTCCAATTCTGAGTTCTCTATTCTATTCCGTTGGTCCATGTCTCTGTTTCTGTGCCAATACCATACTGTCTTAATGATGAAAGCTTTGTAGTAGAGGCTAAAGTCTGGGATGGTGATGCTTCCCATTTTGGTTTTCTTCAATATTACTTTGTCTATTCGGGATCTTTTGTGGTTCCATACAAATTTTAGGATAGTTTGTTCTAGCTTTGAGAATGCTGGTGCAATTTACATTGGGATTGCATTGACTGTGTAGATTTCTTTGGGTAGTAATGACATTTTAACAATATTTATTCTTCCGACCCATGAGCATGGAATGTTTTTCCATTTCTTTGTGTCTTCTTCAATTTCCTTCATAAATTTTCTATAGTTTCCATCATAGAGATCTCTTATAGCTTTGGTTAGGTTTATTTCTAGGTATTTTATGGTTTTTTGTGCAATTGTGAATGGGATCAGTTTCTTGATTTCTGTTTCTGTTGCTTCATTGTTGGTGTATAAAAATGCGACCGATTTCTGTACGTTGATTTTGTACCCTGCAACATTGCTGAATTCATGGATCAGTTCTCGTAGGCTTCTGGTGGAGTCTGTTGGGTTTCCCATGTAGCGTATCATGTCGTCTGTGAAAAGTGAAAGTTTGACTTCTTCTTTGCCAATTCTGATGCCTTTTATTTCCTTTTGTTGTCTGATGGCTGATGCTAGGACTTCCAGCACTATGTTAAACAGCAGTGGTGAGAGTGGACATCCCTGTCGTGTTCCTGATCTCAGGGGGAAAGCTTTCAGTTTTTCCCCATTGAGAATGATATTAGCTGTGGCTTTTCAAAAATGGCTTTTATGATGTTTAATTAAGTACCTTCAATCCTGACTTTCTCCGGGGTCTTTATTAAGAAAGGATGCTGTAGTTTGTCAAATGCTTTTTCTGCATCTATCGACAGGATCATATGGCTTTTATGTTTTCTTTTGTTAATGTGATGTATCACATTGATTGATTTGCGAATATTGAACCAGCCCTGTAACTCAGGAATGAATCCCACTTGATCATGGTGGATAATTATTTTTATATGCTGTTGAATTCAATTTGCAGGTATCTTGTTGAGGATTTTTGCATCTGTATTCATCAATGGTAGTTGTTTTTTTGCTGGGTCTCTGGTTTAGGAAACAAAGTGATGCTGGCTTCATAGAATGAGTCCAGAAGTTTCCTTCCATTTCTGTTTTTTGGAATAGCTTGAGAAGAATGGGTATTAACTCTGATTTAAATGTCTGGTAGAATTCCCCAGGGAAGCCATCTGGCCAAGGGCTCTTATTTGTTGGGAGATTTTTGGTAACTGATTCAATTTCTTCACTAGTTATGGGTCTGTTCAGATTTTCTACCTCTTCCTGTGTGAATTTTGGTAGTGAGTGTGTGTTTAGGAATTTGTTCATTTCTTCTAGGTTGTCCAGTTTGTTGGCATATAATTTTTCACAGTATTCCCTGATAATTGCTTGTATTTCTGAGGGATTGGTTGTAATAAATCCATTTTGATTCATGATTTTGTCTATTTGGGTGCTCTTTTCTTTTTGAGAAGCCTGGCCAGAGGTTTATCAATTTTGTGTATTGTTTCAAAAACCAATTCTTGGTTTCATTGATTTGTTCAACTGGTGTTTGGTTGGTTGGTTGGTTTCTATATTGTTTATTTCTGCCCTGATATTATTTCTCTTCTTCTGCTGGGTTTGGGGTGCTCTTGCTGCTCTGCTTCTAGTTCCTTTAGGTGCAGTTAGATTTTGTATTTGCGCTCTTTCTAGTTTCTTGAAATAGGCCTGGGGTGCAATGTACTTTCCACTCAGGATTGCCTTTGCCACATCCCAACGAGTTTGGATTGTTATATTTTCATTTTCCTTTGTTTCCATATATTTTTTAATTTCTTCTCTAATTGCCTGATTGGCCCATTCATTCTCTAGTAGGGTGTTCTTTAACATCCATTTTGGAGGTTTTCCAGACTCTTTCCTGTGACTGATTTCAAGGTTCACAGCATTGTGATCTAAAAGTGTGCATGGTATGATCTCAGTTCTTTTATATTTATTGAGGGCTGCTTTATGTCCCACTATGTGATCTGTCTTGGAGAATGTGCCATGCGCACTTGAGAAGAAAGTAAATTCCATAGCTTCAGGATGCAGAGTTCTAAATATATCTGTCAAATCTTGGGGTGCCTGGGTGGCTTAGTCAGTTAAGCGTCCGACTTTTGCTTAGGTCATGGTCTCGCGGTTCATGGGTTCGAGGCCCACATCAGGCTCTGTGCTGACTGCCAGCTCAGATCCTGGAGCCTGTTTCAGAGTCTGTATCTCCCTCTCTATCTGACCCTCCCATGCTCACGCTGTCTCTCTCTCTCTCTCTCTCTCTCTCTCTCTCTCTCTCTCTCTCTCTCTCATAAAAATATTTTAAAAAAATAAATATATCTGTCAAATCCATGTGGCCCAATGTGTTGTTCAAGTCCATTGTTTCTTTATTCATTTTCTGTCTAGTTGGTCTATCCATTGCTGTAACTGGATTATTAAAGTCCCCTGATGTTAGTACATTCTTATCCATACAATTGTTTCTGTTTGTGATTGTTTTATGTATTTGGGTGCTCCCGAATTTGGTGCGTGGACATTTATAATTTTTAGCTCTTCCTGATGGATAGATCCTATAATTATTATATAATGCCCTTCTTTATCCCTTGTTACTGCCTTTACTTTAAAGTCCAGTTTGTCTGATATAAGTATGGCTACTCCACCTTTCTTTGACTTCCAGTAGCATGACAGATATTTCTCCATCCCCTTCCTTTCAATCTGAAGATGTCCTTAGGTCTAAAATGATTCTCTTGTAGACAGCAAATAGATTTTGTTTTTTATCCATTCAGGTACCCTAGGTCTTTTGATTGGAGCATTTAGTCCATTTACATTAAGTGTTATTATTGAAAAATATGGGTTTAAGTCATTGTGTCATTTGTGGGATTCATGCTTGTGGTGGTGTTTCTAGCATCTTGCGTTCCTTGCAACATTTACCTCAGAGAGTCCCCCTCAGGATTTGTTATAGGGCTGGTTTAGTGGTGCAAAGTCTTTCAATTTTTGTTTATTTGGGAAGATTTTTATCTCTCCTTCTATTCTGAATGACAGACTTGCTGGATAGAGGATTCTTGGCTGCGTATTTTTTCTGTTCATCACATTGAAGATTTCCTGCCATTCACTTCTGGCCTGCTATGTTTCAGTAGATAGATCTGCAACCACTCTGATAGGTCCCTCTTTGTATGTTAGGCCCCTTTTATCCCTAGCTGCTTTCAAACTTATCTCTTTGTCCTTATATTTTGCCAGATTCACTATGATATATCATGCAGAAGACTGATTCATGTTACGTCTGAGGGGAGTTTCTGTGCCTCTTGGATTTCAATTTGTTTCCTTCTCCGTATTGGGGAAGTTCTCAGCTATAATTTGTTCAAGTACCCTTCAGCGCCTTTCTCTCTTCCGCTCTGGAATTCCTATGATATGGATATTGTTCCGTTAGATTGTATCACTCAGTTCTCAAATTCTCCTTTTGTGCTCCTGGATCAGTTTTTCTCTTTTTCTCAGCTTCCTCTTTTTCTATAATTGTGTCTTCTAATTCACCTATTCTCCTCTCTGCCTCTTTAATCCATGCATTAGTTGCCTCCCATTTTATTATGCACCTCATTTATAGCTTTTAATTCATCACAACTATAATTCATCACAACTATTTTTTTTAAACTTTTTTTTAATGTTTTATTTATTTCTAGGAGAGAGAGAGAGACAGCGTGAGCAGGGTGGGTCAGAGAGAGAGGGAGTAGACTGAAACAGGCTCCAGGCTCTGAGCTGGCAGTCATAGTCAGAGCCCGACGCGGGGCTCGAACCCACGAACCGCGAGATCATGACCAAAGCGAAAGTCAGACGCTTAACCGACTAAGCCACCCAGGCGCCCCTCATACAACCTGCAAGTATATTAAAGAAGGCTCACTGACTGTCCAGGGCCTGTCCATTCAGGAAGTGTTCTTTTAATGGTATCTCTTGGTCTCTCTTGTTGAGACTTTGGTTATCTTATTTCCCTACTCGTAGTGATATTTGGGACTTTCCACCATGTGTACTTTGGCTTGTTTCTTGAGGTAGCCCTGAAAAGGAAAACAGGCAAACACACAGGGAACAAAAGCATGCAAATGCACAGACAAATCCAACAAAGAAGCAAACCAAAAGGGAAAAAGAAAAAACAAAAAACAAAAAACGAAAGACAAAGGATAGTCTAAAAGCATAAAACTAGAATTCCCAGCTACAAATAAAGAGCAGGATGTATGCAGTGCTGATGGAAGAGCATATACAAAGAAAGAAATGACAGGGGTGGGGAGAAAGCGAAATTGGACATTGACCAGGCAGAGAGACTAAGGGGCTTAATTCAGAGAGAGAAAGAGGAGAATATGGTAGGAACCGAGGAGAAAGAAATGAAGATAATGTTCCCCAAAGAAACTAGTTAGTCTGATTATTCTAGAGAGAGAGAGAAAGGAAGGTAACAACAGAGGTATAGAATATGCATCCAGAGAATGGATTAAATGTGATTGTTTAAGCAAACCAATGACCAGAGTGCCCAGTCCAGTAAAAGGGAAAGATAAGAATGAGATAAGGGAAAATATATTTCAAAAGCAAGAATTGATTTAGAGTTAATCACGGGAATGCATCAATGTTGGTCTTGCCCCAGGCTCTGGTAAAAAAAAACAAAAACAAAAACAAAAAAAAACCCAAAAAAAACCAAACCTCTCCACTGCGTATGTGTGTTGTTTGCTGTAGACAGGTCTCGCCTCCGCCTCCGCTGCAGGTCCCACAGGCCATGCCTTGAGGCCTTGCCTTGGTGGTTGTGGGGAGAAAAATGGCAGCACCCAAGTCCCTTCTTGAACCAAGCGTTGCAAATCACTCTTTTGGCTCCAATCTCCCTGTGCCGTGAGTGTAGCCAAGATGGGCTGTGTTCTATGGCCCAAGCCCCACCTCATTTCCAGATCTTAGTCCGAGTGCCTTATTGATACCACCCGAAATGTAATCCTGAAGGCCAGGCCACTTCCCAGCTGGGGACTAAGCAGGAAGAGCAGAGGAGCAGTTTCTCCTGGCGCTGCCTGGGACCAGAGCATCCAGCCCAAAGACAGCACTACAGCTAGAGATAGGGTTATTCTCCAAATGCCCTGCGGTTAGGTTAGAGATGGGATGATAGGATCCTTCTCCGGGCCAGGCTGAGGTTTTTCTCTTCTCCAGGGACAGTTCTCTGAGCAGTTTCAGCTGTTCTTTCTCTTTCCCTCCTCCTTCTTGGCTCTCTGTGGAGGGGGCTCCCTCCCCTCCGGACCTCCAGGTCCTGGCCCATTTTATCTTCCCCAGTTCACAATTACACACCTATGAGGCTGTCTTCTTAGTGGACTCTGTAATTTTTCCTCCCAGATTCTTGTGGTTCAGAGTCCTATGGCTTCAGGCCTTGTTTGAGAGATGTGGGCGAGTGAAATGTACAGAGCTCCCTACTTCTGCGCCATCGTGACTCCTCCCTTGATCTTCCCCTTTAAAGGCTTTTTTCCTTTGCTGCTTTCAAGATTCTTTCCTTGTGTATGTATTTTGTGAATTTGACTATGATATGCCTTGGGGATGATCAGCTTTTCTTAAATTAAATGGGACTTCTCTGTGCTTTTTGGATTTTGATGTCTGTGTCCTTCTCCAGATTAGGGAAGTTTTTTAGGTACAATTTGCTCAAATAAGCCTTCTGCCCCTGTTTCTCTCTCTTCATATTTTGGGACTCTTATTCCATTTTAATAAGTTGCTGAGTTTCCTAAGTCTACCTTCATGATAACTGACCTTTATTTCCTCCTTTTCAGCTTATTTTCCATAATTTTTCTTCTATATCACTATAATTATTCCTCTGCTTTGCCCATCCTCACTGTTGTGACATCCATACGGGTTTGCATCTTAGTCATACATTTATAATTGGTGGCTGACTATATTTTAGTTTTTATTTGTACAGTAAGGGATTCTCTGGGTTCTTATATACTTTTTTGAAGCCCACCTAGAATCCTTGTAATTGTTTTAAATACTACTTCAGACATCTTACTTGTATCTGTATTAATTTTCTTAAAATGTTTTATTTATTTCTGAGAAAGAGAGAGCATGAGCAGGTAAGAGAGAGAAAGGGAAACACAGAATCTGAGCTGGTTGTCAGCACAGAACCAGGCGCAGGGCTCAAACCCAGGAACCGCGAGATCATGCCCTGAGCCAAAGTCGGCCACCCAACTGCCCCATATCTGTATTGATTAAATCCCTGGCCATCATCCCTTCCCATTCTTTCTTCTGGGATGAATTCCTCTTTTTTGTAATTTTGGAGGGAAAAAATAATATTTAAAAAACTAAAAAACAAAGGGAGCTAGATTCTAGATTTGTTTTGGTCTGCTTGATAGAAAAAAGAAAAAAAGATAAAGTAAAATTTTAAAAAAATAAAAATTTGCTTTCTGTATTCAAGGAAAACAATCCCGAAACATAAAAAAAGAACCCAAAGGAAGCTAGATACTGTTTCCCCTTGAACTGATGCTTTTCAGTACTCTATGACCATAGACTTAGTGAAAAGTCAGATTTTAAGTGAAATGACAAGGTATTTGTCTTTCTCTGACTTCACTTAATGCTCTCTAGGTCCATCCATATTGTCATAAATGGCAAAGTCTCATTCTTTATATAGCAATGTGTATATATACCACATCTTCTTTATCCACTCGTCTACTGACAGGTTGTTCACATACGTTGGCTATTGTACATAATGCTGCAGTAAAAATAGGGGTGCATATATATTTTTGAAACTGCTTTTTATGTAAATGCCTAATAGTGGCATTAATGGATTATATGGTATTTCTTTTTTTAAAAAATATAATCTATTGTCAAGTTGGCTAACATATAGTGTGTATATAGTGGGCTCTTGGTTTGGGGTGTCGATTCCCGTGATTTGTCGCTTACATAGAAAACACAGTGCTCATCTCAACAAGTGCCCTCCTCAATGCCCATTACCCAGTCCCCTTTCCCCTGTCCCAACGCTCAGTTTGTTCTCTGTATTTAAGAGTCTCTTATGGGGGCGCCTGGGTGGCTTAGTCGGTTAAGCGTCCGACTTTCACTTAGGTCATGATCTCGCGGTTCGTGGGTTCGAGCCCCGCGTCGGTCTCTGTGCTGACTGCAAGCTCAGAGCCTGGAGCCTATTTCGGAGTCTGTGTCTCCCTCTCTCTCTGACCCTCCCCTGCTCATGCTGTCTCTCTCTCTCCTAGAAAAAAAAAAGTCTCTTATGGTTTGCTTCCCACCTCTGTTTATAACTATTTTTTTCCCTTCCCTTCCCCCATGGTCTTCTGTTAAGTTTCTCAAGTTTCACATATGAGTGAAGACATGATATCTGTCTTTCTCTGACTTATTTCACTGACTACCCTTATTACTTATTACCCTCCAGTGCCAACCATGTTGCTGCAGTTGGCAGGATTTCATTCTTTCTCATTGCCAAGTAATATCCCATTGTATATATAAACCACATCTTTTTAAAAAAAAAGTTTTAATGTTTTATTTATTTCTAAGAGAGAGACAGACAGACAGACAGCATGAGCAGGGAAGAGTCAGAGAGAGGAGACACAAAATCTTAAACAGGCTCCAGGCTCTGAGCTGTCAGCACAGAGTCCGAAACTGGGCTTGAACCCACAAACCGTGAGATCATGACCTGAGCCAAAGTCGGACGCTTAACCGATTGAGCTACCCAGGCGCCCCTTCTTTATCCATTCACATCAGCTGATGGACATTTTTGCTATTTCTATAATTTGGCTATTGTTGAACGTGCTGCCTTAAACACTGGGGTACATGTTTGTAGGGATGAATCAGCACTCCTGTATCCTCTGGATAAATTCCTAGTAGTGCTATTGCTGGGTCGTAGGATAGTTCTATTTTTAATTTTTTGAGGAACCTCCACACTGTTTTCCAGAGGGGCTGTACCAGTTTGCATTCCCACCAACAGTGCAAGAGAGTTCCCGTTTCTCCACATCCTTGCCAGCATCTGTTGTTTCCTGAGTTGCTCATTTTAGCCATTCTGACAGATATAAGGTGGTATCTCATGGTGGTTTTGATTTGCAATTCTCTGACGATGAGTTATAATTGAACATCTTCATGTGTTTGTTGGCCATCTGGATGTCTTCTTTGGAAAAATGTCTATTCATGTCTTCTGCCCATTTCTTTACTGGATTATTTGTTTTTCAGGTGTTGAGTTTGGTTAAGTTCTTCACAGGTTTTGATATGTCATTTGCAAATATCTTACCCCATTCTGTCAGTTGCCTTTTAGTTTTGTTGATTGTTTCTCTGCTGTGCAGAAGGTTTTCATCTTGATCGGGTCCCAATAGTTCATTTTTGCTTTTAATTCCTTTGCCTTTGGAGACGTGTTGAGCAAGAAATTGCTGTGGCTGAAGCCAAAGAAGTTGTTGCCTGGGGTTTTGATGGTTTCCTGTCTCACATTTAGGTCTTTCATCCATTTTGAGTTTATTTTTGTGTATGGTGTAAGACAGTAGTCCAGTATAATTCTTCTGTATGTTGCTCTTCATCTCTCCCAGAACCAGTTGCTAAAGAGATTCTCTTTTTTTCCATTGCATACTTTCCTGCTTTGTCGAAGACTAGTTGGCCATACATTTATGGGTCCAATTATGTGTTTTCTATCCCATTCCATTGGTCTCTGTGTCTGTTTCTGTGCCAATACCATACTGTCTTGATGATTAGAGTTTTGTAGTAGAGGCTGACGTCCTGGATTGTGATGCCTCCCACTTTGGTTTTCTTTTTCAGTATTACTTTGCCTCTTCAGTGTCTTTTGTGGTTCCATACAAATTTTAGGATTATTTTTTCTAGCTTTGAGAAGAATGCCAGTGCAATTTTCATTGAATGTGTAGATTGCTTTGGGTAGTATTGACATTAAACAGTATTTGTTTTTCCAGTCCACGAGCATGGAATGTTTTTGCATTTCTTTGTGTCTTCAACTTCCTCCATAACTTTTCTATAGTTTCTAGCATATAGACATTTTACATCTTTGGTTAGGTTTATTCCTAGGTATTTTATGTTTCTTGGTGCAATTTGTAAATAGCATCGATTTCTTGATTTCTCTCTTTTTAAAAAATTTTTATTATTTTTATTTATTTTTGAGAGAGAGAGAGAGGGCGAGAGTGCGAGTGTGAGCAGGGGAGTTCAAAGAGACAGGGAAATACAGAATCTGAAGACAGGCTCCAGGCTCGGAGCTGTCAGCACAGACCCTGACACGGGGCTTGAACCCATGTACCGTGAGATCATGACCCGAGCCGAAGTCAGATGCTTAACTGACTGAGCCACCCAGGTGCCCCATCTTGATTTCTCTTTCTGTCACTTCATTATTGGCGTATAGAAATGCAAATAATTTCTATACATTGATTTTGGTTTTTTGGGTCTTTTGGATTTTCCATGTAGAATATCATGATATCTGCGAAAAGTTAGTTTGACTTCTTTGCCAATTTGGATGCCTTTTATTTCATTTTGTTGTATGATTACTGAGGCTATAACTTCCAACACTATGTTAAACAACAGTGGTGAGAATCATGCTCCTGATCTCAGGGGGAAAGCTCTCAGTTTTTCCCCATTGCGGATGATATTACCTGTGGGCTTTTCATATATGGCTTTTATGATGTTAAGGTATGTTACTTCTATCCTGATTTTTTTAAGGGTGTTTGTTAAGAAAGAATGCTGTATTATGTCAAATACTTTTTCTGTATCTATTGACAGGTTCATATGGTTCTTATCCTTTCTTCTATTAACATGATGTATCACATTGGTTGATTTGCAAATAATGAACCAGCCCTGCAGCCCAGGAATGAATCCCATTTGACCATGGTTAATAATTCTTTTAATATATTGTTGAACTAGATAGTATCTTGTTGAGAATTTTTGCATCCATCTTTATCATGTATATTGGCCTGTAATTCTTCTTTTTAGTGGTGTCTCTGTCTGGTTTGGGAATCAAGGTGATGCTGGCTACATAGAATGAGTCTAGAAGCTTTCCATCCATTTTGGAACAGCTTGAGAAAGATAAGTATTAATTCGGCTTTAAATGTCTGAGAGAATTCCTGTGGGAAGCCATCTGGCACAGGACTCTTGTTTTCTGGGAGATTTTTGATAACTGACTTAATTTCTTTGCTGGTTATGGGCTGTTCAAATTTTCTATTTCTTCCCATTTGTGCTTTGGTAGTGTGTGGGTGTCTAGGAATTTGTTCATTTCTTCCAGGTTGTCTAGTTTGTTGGCATAAATCGTTTCATAGTTTTCCCTGATAATTGTTTATATTTCTGAGAGGTTGGTTGTGATATGGCCAATTTCATTCATCATTCTATCTATGTGGGTTCTCTCTCTTTTTGAGAAGTCTAGCTAGGGGGGTATCAATTTTGTTTATTTTTTCAAATACCTGCTTTTAGTTTCATTGATCTGTTCTACTGTTTTTTTTTTTTTTAATTCTATATTATTTCTGCTCTGATCTTTATTATTTCTCTTCTTCTGCTGACCTTGGGGTTTCTTTGTTGTTCTGCTTCTAGTTCTTTAGGTGTACTGTTACATTTTGTATTTGGGATTTTTATTTCTTGAGATAAGCCTGGCTTGCAATGGATTTTCCTCTTAGGACTGCTTTTGTTTCTCCCCAAGGGGTTGGGCTCTCGTGTTTTCACTTTTATTTGCTTCCATATATTTTTAAATATCTTCTTTACTTGTCTGGTTGACCCATTCTCTTTAATCTCCATGTATTTGGGGTTTTTCCCAAACTTTTTCCTGTAGTGGAAATTTATAGTTTCATAGCGTTGTGACCTGAAAATGTGCATATGATCTCAATTCTTTTAATGAGGGCTGCTTTGTGACCCAGTATTGATCCATCTTGGAGAATGTTCCACATGCACTCGAGAAAAATGTATATTTTGCTGCTGTTGGATGAAAAATTCTGAAAATATGTCAATTCCATATGGTCCAGTGTATTAGTCATTGCTTCCTTATTGATTTTCTGCCTAGATGATCTATCCATTGCTGTAAATGGAGTATTAAAGTCCCCTGTAATTACTGTATCCTTATCAACAAGATTGCTTACATTTGTGATTGATTTATATACATGGGTGCTCCCAAATTAGGTTCATGAACATTTATAATTGTTAGCTGTTCTTTATGGATAGGCCCCATAATTATGATATAATGCCCTTCTTCATCTCTTGTTATAGCTTTTAGTTTAAAATCTAGCATTTCTGATAGAAGTATGACTACTCCAGCTTTATTCTGACTTCCAGTAGCATGATACATGATTGTCGATCCCCTCAGTTTTTAATCTGAAGGTGTCCTCAGATTAAAATGGGTTTTTTGTAGACAGAATATAGATGGATCTTGTTTTTTTTTAACCTATTCTGATGCCCTACGTCTTTTGATTTAGCATTTAGTCCATTTACATTTGGTGTTATTATTGAAAGACACAGATGTAGTGTCACTGTATTATCTGTAGGTTTCACGTTTGTGGTGAGGCCTCTGGTCCTTTGTAGTCTTTGCAGTTTTCTACTCACAGAGTCCCCCTTAGGATCTCTCGCAGGGCTGGTGTAGTGTTCATGAACTCCTTCAGTTTTTGTCTATCTGAAAAAACCTTTATTTCTTCTTCTATTCTGAATGACAGCCTTGCTGGATAAAGGATTCTTGGCTGCATATTTTTCCTATTTAGCACACTGAAAATTTCCTGCAACTCCCTTCTGGCCTGCCAAATTTCAGTGCACAGGTCTAGTGACACAGATCAAGTGTCTCCTCTTGTAGGTTAAGGTCCATTTGTCCCTAGAAGCTTTCAGAATTCTGTCATTATCTTTGTTATTTTGCCTGTTTTACTATATTTTGTGGAAATTGATTCCTGTCATGTCTGAAGGGAGTTATCTGTGCCTCCTGGTTTTGACTGTCTGTTTCCTTCCCCAGATTAGGGAAGTTCTCAGCTACAATTTGTTCAAGTAAACCTTCTGTCCCTTTCTCTCTTCTTCTCTGAAACTCCTATGATATTGATATTACTAGATTTCACTGAATCACTTAGTTCTCTAATTCTCCCCTTGTGGTCTAGAATCTTTAAAATCTTTTTCTCAGCTTCATCTTTTTCTATAATTTTATCTTATATTCACTCCTCCCCTCTGCCTTTTTAATCCTCACTGTCACTGCATCTATGTTATTTTGCACCTCATTTACAGCATTTATTAACTCATCATGACTACTTTTTAGTTCCTTGGTCTCTGCAGCAATAGACTGTCTGCTGCTGTCTATGGTTTTTTTCAAGCCCAGTGATTAATCTTATGACTATTATTCAAATTCTTGATCAGATATATTGTTTATATCTGTTTTGAGCAATTCATTTTTTTTTAAACAAATAGTTTATTGTCACGTTGGTTTCCAACAACACCCAGTGCTGTTTTGAGCAATTCTTTAGCTGTCATTTCTTCCTGGAATTTCTTTTCAGGAGAATTCTTCCGTTTTGTCATTTTGACTAGTTTTCTGTCCCTTATGTGTTTTAAAAGCTTGTTATCTCATACAAAAAGAGAAATGTCAGGGGAGGGGAAAAATAAAAGAATATTGACCAGGCAGAGAAACTATATGGCTTAATCCAGAGAGAGAAAAAGGAAACTAAAGAAGGAGATATAGAACAGGTGTAAAGAGAATAAATTAAATATGTCTGCTTAAACAAACCAACAATCAGAATAACCAGATTAGAGAAGGGAAGAAACGAGAAGGAAAAAATATGTAATAAGCATTGTCCAAGAATTAAATCAGAAAATGAAAAACTGCTGGGTGCCTTGGAACTGGTGGCTGCTGTAGTCTGGAGGAGGGACTGTCTGGTTAGTCAGTGTCAATCTTTCTCTGGGAGACATACAGGTACCAGGCACAGAGGGGCGTGGTTTGGTGTACGCAGGTCCTGCCTCCACTGTGGCCCCTTATCTGTTCCCTGAAGCCTCACCTTGTTAGTGATGAGGAGAAAAATGGCAACGCCCCAGTCTCTCCTCCCCTAACCAGAGTGTCCCAAACCACTCTGTTCAAGCCATCCTCACAGTGCTATGTGTATGCAAGTGGGCTTTTTTTTTTATTTCCTCCATAGTCTCCCGCACCTCCCTGGTGTTTGTCTGGGATTCAAACCCTCGTGTCATAAAGGATACTGCTCCATGCTCCCTGATACCAGGGAAGTGTGGCTCTGCCCCGCAGAAAAAGGGCCTCTGGCTGGCAGGTGCAGGCAGGGATCTTTGTCCCTGGAACGGCTATATACCTTCTTCCCATTGCACTCAAGGGAGGGGATTGGTTTCTCCCACTGTGGACTGCACCTCAGAGCTAGTTACCAAGCCAGGGCTGGCTCCCCTCCTCCCCAGGTCCATGAACTGGGAAGCCAGTCCCAGTCCAGAGAAAGCCCTGCAGTTAGAAGTTGGATCATTCTCCATTTTTTCCCCCTAATCCCTGGTCTGTGGTTTTCCTCTTGTCCAAATACAATCCTACATTTCCACAGCCTCTCTGGTCTTCTTTTTGTCTCTCCACAGAAAAGGATCCCTTCCCTCCATGTCTTCAGCGCCTGTTTTCTCTCTCCCAGTTCGCAATCATGCACCTGTGACCCACCACATTGTCCCTATGGGCCCCTGGAGACATCTCTGTCATTCTGCAGCCTGGACTCTTAGAATTCCAAGTCCTCTGGCCTCAACACTGCTATGTTTGACGGACAAGGGAACCCTGGGTCCCCCTACTTCATGGTGTTAGATTCTCTCCTGGTATTTCTCTTTTTAAACTTGAAGGATCTCTATACTGTTTTCCACAGTGGTTGTACCAATTTACATTCCCACCAACAGTGCACATGGATTGCTTGTTCTCCATATCCCTGCAAACACTCATTATTTATTGTCTGATACTAGCCAATAGTATCTCTGGTAATAACTCATTGTGATTTAGATTTGCATTTCCCTGATAACTAGTGATGTTGAGAATCTCTTCATATGCATGCTGGCCATCTGTAGGTTGTCTTTTAAAAAATCCTACTCAGGGGCCCCTGGGTGGCTTAGTCGGTTGAGCGTCCGACTTTCGCTTAGGTCATGATCTCCCGGTTCATGGGTTCGAGCCCCGCGTCAGGCTCTGTGCTGACTGCCAGCTCAGAGCCTGGAGCCTGTTTCAGAGTCTGTGACTCCCTCTCTCTCTGACCCTCCCCTGCTCATGCTGTCTCTCTCTCTCTCCCTCCCAGAAATAAATAAAAAAATATTTTAAAAAAAAAAAAACCTACTCAGGTACTAGACTTATTCTTTAATTGGATTTTTTCTGGTGAGTTAAGTTCTTTATACATTTTGGATACTAACTCCTTAATGGATGTGTGGTTTGCAGATATTTTCTCCCATTCAGTAGTTTGCCTTTTTGTCTTGCTGATGGTTTCTTTTGCTAGGACAGGCTTTAATTTTCGTGTAGTTCTAATAGTTTGATTTTGTTTCCCTTGCCTGGGGAGACATATCTGTAAATAAGCTGCTAAATTTTATATCTAAGAGATTACTGCCTATGTTTTCTTCTAGGTGCATTATGGTTTCAGGTCTCACAGGGGTCTTTAATCCATTTTATTTTTGTGTATAGTGTAAGAAAGTGGTCTGATTTTATTTTTTTGCATCAGCTGTCCAGTTTCCTCAGGACTACCAATTGAAAGGAGTGCCTATTCCCCCATTGTATGTTCTTATATCCTTTGTTGGAAATTAACTGACCATAGAAGCATGGATTTATTTCTGAACTCTTTGTTATACTGACCTATGTGTCTGTTTTTGTGTTTGTACCATGCTGTTTGGTTACTAGAGATTTGTATCTCTTGAAATCTGGGATTGTGATACCTCCAGCTTTGTTCTGCTTTCTCAAGATTTTTGGGGTCTTTGTGCCTCCATACACATTTTAGGATTATTTTCTAGTTCTGAGAAAAATACTTCTAGTTGTCTGATAGGAAGTCTGAAGATTGCTCTGGGTAGTATCCACATATTAATATATTAATTTTCTCAGTCCTTGAGTGTGGTATATCTTTTCATTTGTTTGTGTTCAGTTTCTTTCATCAGTATCCTATACTTTTCAGAGTGTAGGTCTTTCACCTTGGGTAAAGTTATTCCTAGGTATTTTATTCTTCTTGGTGCATTTGTGAATGGCATTGTTTTAATTTTTCTCCTACATGGTTTGTACTGTATAGGAATACAACAGATTTCCGTCTACTAATTATGTATCTTACAACATTAATGAGTTAATTTTTAGTTCTAATAGTGTTGGTGGATCCTTTTAGGTTGTGGTATCATGTCATCTGCAAATAGTGACAGTCTTCTAAGTTGTCCAATTTTTGGCATATAACTTTTTTTTTTAATGTTTTATTTATTCCTAGGAGAGAGAGGGAGAGACAGCGTGAGCAGGGGAGGGTCAGAGAGAGAGGGAGTCACAGACTCTGAAACAGGCTCCAGGCTCTGAGCTGGCAGTCAGCACAGAGCCCGATGCGGGGCTCGAACCCACGAACCGCGAGATCATAACCTGAGCGAAAGTCGGATGCTCAACCGACTAAGCCACCGGGCGCCCCGGCATATAACTTTTTTAATGTTTATTTTTGAGAGAGAGAGCACGAGGGAGGGCAGAGGGGGAGACACAGAATCCGAAGCAGGCTCCAGGCTCTGAGCAATCAACACAAAGCCCTACACAGGATGCAAAATCAGGAATTATGAGATGATGACCTGAGCCAAAGTTGGACACCTAATCTAATGCTCCACCATATAACCTATTTTTAGTATTGTCTTATAATCCTTTGTATTTCTGTGATACCAGTTATTTATCTTCCTTCATTTCTGATTTTAGTCCTTTCTTTCTTGATGAGTCTGGCTAAAAGTACATCAATTTTACTTATATATTTAAAAAACCTGTTCTTGGTTTCAGCAATCTATTTATTCTTGCTTCTATTTCATCTATTCCTGCTCTTCTTTATTTCCATCTACTCAGTTTGAGATTTGTTCTTTTTCAAACTTCTTTAGTGTAAGATTAGACTGAGATTTTTGTGTTAAAATTTTTTAAAACTTATTATTGTGTTAGTTAGCATACAGTGCAATAATGATTTCAGGAGTAGAATCTAGTGATTCATCCCTTACATATAACACCCAGTGTTCATCCCAACAAGTGTCTTCCTTAATGCCTCTTGCCCATTTAGCCCATCACCCCACCCACAACCCCTCCAGCAAACTCCAGTTTGTACTCTGTATTTGAGTCTCTTATGTTTTGTCCCCATCCCTGTTTTTTTTTTTTTTTTGTATTATTTTTGCTTACCTTCCCTTATGTTCATTTCTTTTGTATCTTAAATTCCACATATGAGTGAGGTCATATGACATTTGTCTTTCTCTAATTTTGCTTAGTATAATACACTCTGGATCCATCACGTTGTTGCAAATAGCAAGATTTCATTTTTTGATTGCTGAGTAATATTCCATTGTGTGTATGTATATGTATATACATATACCTATACCACATCTTCTTTATCCATTCGTCCACCTATGGACATTTGAACTCTTTCTATACTTTGGCTATTGTCAATAGCACAGATATAAATGCTTGGGTATGTACCCCTTCAAATAGCACACCTGTATCTTTTGGATAAATACCTAGTACTGCAATTACCAGGTCATAGGATAGTCTCATTTTTAAATTTTTGAGGAACCTCCATACTGTTTTCCAGAGTGGCTGCACCAGCTTGAATTCCCATGAGGAGTGCAAAAGGCTTGCTTTTTCTCCACATCTTCGCCAACATCTGTCATTGCCTGAGTTGCTAATTTCAGCCATTCTGACTGGTGCAAGGTAATATCTCATTGTGGTTTTGATTTGTATTTCCCTGAAGATGAGTCCTGTTGAGCATTTTTTTCATGTGTCTGTTAGCCATCTGGATATCTTCTTTGGAAAAGTGTCTACTCATGTCTTTCCCCCCATTTCTTCACTGGATTATTTTTTTGGGTGTTAAGTTCAATATGTTCTTTATAGATTTTGGATATTTACCCTTTATCTGATATGTCATTTGCAAATAGCTTCTCCCATTCTGTCAGTTGCCTTTTTCTTTTGATGAGGTCTAAGTAGTTCATTTTTGCTTTTATTTCCCTTGCCTCTGGAGACATGCTGAATAAGAAGTTGCTCAGGCTGAGGCCAAAGAGGTTTTTGCCTGCTTTCTCCTCGAGTGTTTTGATGGCTTCCTGTCTTATATTGAGGTCTTTCATCCATTTTGAGTTTATTTTTGTGTATGGTGTAAGAAAGTAGTCCAGGTTCATTTATCTGCAGGTCATTGTCCAGTTTTCCCAGCACCACTTGCTGAAGAGACTGTCTGCATTCCATTGGATACTCTTTCCTGATTTGTCAAAGATTAGTTAACCATACATTTGTGGGTCCATTTCTGGGTTCTGTTCTGTTCCATTGATCTGAATGTCTGTTTTTGTGCCAGTACCATACTGTCTTGATGACTACAACTTTGTAATACAGATTTAAGTCCAGGATTGTGATGCCTCCAGCTTTGGTTTTCTTTTTTAAGATTGCTTGGCTATTCAGGGTCTTTTCTGGTTCCATACAAATTTTAGGATTGTTCATTCCAGCTCTGTGAAGAATGCTAGTGTTATTTTGATAGGGATTGCACTGAATATGTAGACTGGTTTGGGCAGTGTTGACATTTTAACAATATTTGTTCTTTTAATCCAGAGCACTGAATATTTTTCCATCTTTTTTGTGTATGTCTTCTTCAATTTCTTTCATAAGCTTTCTATAGTTTTCAATGTATACGTTTTTCACCTCTTTGGTTAGATTTATTCCTAGTTATTTTATGGTTTTTGGTGCAACTGTGAATGGGGGTTGATTCCTTGATTTCTTTTTCTGTTGCTTCATTATTTCTGTATAGGAATTCAACCATTTTCTCTGCACTGCTTTGCTATCTTGCGACGTTGGCTGAATTCATGGGTCAGTTCTAGCAAGTTTTTGGTGGAATCTTTTGGGTTTTCCATATAGAGTATCACCTTATCTGTGAAGAATTAAAGTTTGACTTCCACCTGGCCATTTTGGGTGCCTTTTATTCCTTTGTGTTGTCTAACTGCTGAGGCAAAGACTTCCAATACTCTGTTGAATAACAGTGGTAAGAGTGGACGTCCCTGTCATGTTCCTGACCTCAGGAGAAAGCTCTCACTTTTTCCCCATGGAGAATGATATTAGTGGTAGGTCTTTCATATATGGCTTTTATGATCTTGAGGTATGATCCCTCTATTCATACTTTCCTGAGAGTTTTTAATCAAGAAAGGATGCTGTATTTTGTCAAAATGGTTTATCTGAACCTAGTGAGAGGATCATGTGGTTCTTATCCTTTCTTTTATTGATATGATGTATCACAATGACTGGCTTGCGGATATTGAACTAGCCCTACATCCCAGGTATAAATCCCACTTGTCATGGTGAATAATTTTTTTTAATGTATTGTTGGATCCAGTTGGCTAGTATCTTATTGAGGATTTTTGCATCCCTGTTCATCAAGGAAATTGGTCTGTTGTTCTTTTTGGTCTTGAAATCAAGGGGTGGGGTCTTTGGTTTTGAAATCAAGGTAATGCTGGCTTCATAGAATAAATTTGGAAGTTTTCCTTCCAGTTCTAATTTTTGGAATAGCTTCAAAAGAATACTTGTTAACTTTTCTTTAAATGTTTGGTAGAATTCCCCTGGAAAGCCATCCAGCCCTGGACTCTTGTTTTTGGGGAGATTTTTGATTACTAATTTGATTTCTTTATTGGTTATGGGCCTGTTCAAATTTTCTGTTTCTTCCTGTTTTAGTAGTTTATGTTTTTAGGAATTTGTCCATTCTTCCAGACTGCCCATTTTATTGGTGTATAATTGCTCATAATATTCACTTATCATTGTTCATATTTCTGCTGTGTTTGTTATTATCTCTCCTCCAGATTTTATTTCTTTGGGTCTTTTTTCTTTTTAATCAAACTGGCTAGGAGTTTATCAATTTTGTTAATTCTTTCAAAGAACTAGTTCCTGGCTTCATTGATATATTTTTTATTTTGTTTTGTTGTTGGCTTCCATAGCATTGATTCCTGCTCTAATCTTTATTATTTATTGTCTTCTTCTGGTTTGGGTTTTATTTACTGTTCTTTTCACAGCTTTTTAAAGTATAAGGTTAGGTTGTTTATCTGAGACCTTTCTTGCTTCTTTCAGTGGAGGGAAGGCCTGGATTGCTATATACTTCCCCCGTAAGACTGTTTCTGCTGTGTTCTTGTTCTTTATTGATTTTCTGTTTAGATGATCTGTCCATTGCTGTAAGTGGGGTGTTGAAGTCCCCTACTGTTATGGTATTATCATCAATGAGTTTCTTTATGTTTGTGATTGTTTTATATGTTTGAGTACTTCCACATTTGGAGCATAAATGTTTACAGCTGTTAGATTTTCTTGGTGGACACACTCCTTAATTATAATGCTCTTCTTCATCTCTTGGTATTGTCTGCATTTTAAAATCTTGTATTTTAAAATACTTGTCTGATACAAGTATAGTTACTTTCTTTTGGTGACCATAAGCATGATAAATTGTTCTACATCCCCTTATTTTCAATCTGAAGGTGTCTTTGGTTCTAAAGTGGGTGTCTTATAAAGAGCATATAGATGGATCTTGTTTTCTTATCCATTCTGTTACCTTATGTCTTTTGATTGGAACGTTTAGTTCACTGACAATTATTTATTTTTAATGTTTATTTTTGAGAGACAGAGACAGAGCATGAGCAGGGGAGGGGCAGAGAGAGAGGGAGACACAGAATCTGAAGTAGGCTCCAGGATCTGAGCTGGCAGCACAGAGCCTGATGCGGGGCTCGAACTCATGGACCACGAGATCATGACCTAAGCCGAGGTGGAGGCTTAACCGACTGAGCCACCCAGGCGCCCCAAGTCCACTGACGTTTAGAACTGAGTACTGAAAGATATGAATTTATAGCCATGATGTTGCTTGTAGAGTTGGAGTTTCTGGTGGTGTTGCCTAGTCCTTTCTAGTCTTTGTTGTTTTTGGTCTTTTTGGTTTGTTTGCTTTTTTTCATCTTTTCTTCCCTCAGAGTCGACCTGAAAATTTATCGCAGGGCTAGTTTAGTGATCACAAACTCCTTTAGGTTTGTCTGGGAAACTTTTTATCTCCTTTATTTAGAATGACAGCCTTGCCAGGTAAAGAATTCTTGGCTGGATATTTTTCCAGTTCAGCATATTGAATATATCCTGCCACTCCTTTCTGGCCTGCTAAGTTTCTGTGGATAGGTCTGCTGCAAACCTGATCAGTCTTCTCTTGTAGGTTAGGGACTTTTCCCCCCTACTGCTTTCATCATTCTTTCCTTGACTGAGCATTTGTGAATTTGACTATGATATGCCTTGTTGATTGTCAGGTTTTTGTTGACTCTAAAGAGAGTTCTCTGTGGTTCTTGGATTTTGATGTCTATGTCATCCTCCAGGTTAGGAAAGTTTTCCACTATGATTTGCCCACATAAACTTTCTACCCCTTTTTCTCTCTTTTCATCTCTAGGACCCCTATGATTCTGATGTTATTCCTTTTTAATGACTCACTGAGTTCTCCAATTCCTACACCACGCTCTTTTGCCTTAGTCTCCCATCTTTTTTTCTGCTTCATAATTCTCCTTAAGTTTGTCCTCAGTATCGCTGATTTGCTGCTCTGCCTCATCCATCCTTCCCGCCATGGCATCCAATCAAGATCAAAGCTCAGTTATAGCATCTTTCATTTCACCCTGACTAGCTTTTACTACTTTCATCTCGTAGAAAAGGATTCTAACCTATTTTCAACCCCAGCTAGTATTCTTATTATCGTGATTCTAAATTCTGGTTCAGATCTCTTGCTTGTATCTATGTTGATTAAGTACCCCCTGGCTGTCATTTCTTCTTGTTTGTTTTGTCATTTTAAAGGAAGAAAATAAAGTTAACAAAAGAAAGAAAAATTAAACAAAAACAACACAAAAATATCAAATAAAGGATGCTAGGTCCTAATGTGTTTTGGTTTGATTGTTGAAAGAAACTTGAGGGACGCCTGGGTGGCTTAGTTGGTTAAGCGTCCGACTTTTGCTTAGGTCATGATCTCGCGGTTCGTGGGTTCAAGCCCCGCATCGGGCTCTGTGCTGACTGCCAGCTCAGAGCCTGGAGCCTGTTTCAGAGTCTGTGACTCCCCCCTCTCTCTGACCCTCCCCTGCTCACTCTCTCTCTCTCTCTCCTAGAAAATAAAACATTAAAAAAAAAAGAAACTTGATACATTAGAGAAAAAAGAGAAAGACAAGGGGAAAAAGATAAGTTTGAAAATTTGAAAAAATAAAATGAAATAATGGAAAATATAAAAACTTACAGAAAAGCAAAAAAATGTAGAAAATATATTTTTTAATAAAAATAGAAAATAAAAACAATTTTTTTCTCTATCTGTATTCTAGAAGAAGAAAAGAAAAAATTAAATAGATGGACTAGCAAAAATATGATTGAAATTTCATCAGGTTTCCCCCAGAAGTCAAACTACGAAGCACTTCATACATAAAGTAAGCATGCAGAGAGACTTGCAGTGTTCCTCAAGAGCACGATTGGCCCAGTTGGGCAGGGCTTAGTGTAAGGGCTCCATTCTGCACTAGATGTCACTGCTTAGCTTACTGGGATGTATTGTTGTGGCACGTGTGAGTGTGTATGTGCATGTGTAGGACAGGTGAAAATGGCATTACCCAGCTACCCAGTCTCTAGGATCAGAACTCTATGCTCTCCCGATCTGGCAACCAAGCACCCGTCCTTTGTCTCCAGCTTCTGTTCATTCCCTGCTTCTACACTCTCAGTGATCAAGCCATCAGGCTGCCAGACAGTACCTCCCTCCTGAGTTTTATCTCAGATGGGGCTGTTTCCTAACCTCTCACTTCTGAGGGATTGCAGCTCTGACCCATTCTGACCCTCTGAGGGAGGGTCTCACTGAGCAATGGATAGGTATCTGCCCAACCCCAGAAATGTTCATGAGACTGTGCTGCTGCTGAAGTCCAGGGACTGCAGCCAGGTGCCAGTCTGCCCCAGAAAAAGTTTGCACAATTGTGTAGCAACAGCATTTCATGGATTATAGCAAATCACAACACACATCTGACACCAGCTTCACCCTTCATGTCCTCGCTCCAACACCAGTGAATGTGGCCATTTTCTGGGGTCCACTGGGACCTTTGCCTGTGGGAAGGCCATACTGCCTCTACCAAATGTCCTCCAAGCAGCGGAACTGCTTCTTGTCATGTGGTCTGAGAACCCCTTGGAACTCGCTCTCTGCTCCTGGGGTTTTGCCCTTCCCACCAGAACACTGTCCGGTATTGAACTGTGGAGTTTCAGACTCTGCACTCCTTGTTTATAGAGTCTTAATGGAACCTCTCCTTTCTCCGTTTTATTGTTTGGTCCTTTGCGGCTGTTTACACTGTTCCCTTTTCTCTCCAGCTGCTTTTGGGGAGGGTGCTTTTCCCATACTCTCCCCACATCTCTGTCCTCTCTCCACAAGCAAAAACAGCTTCTTGTCCTCCGTGGTTTCTCTCTCCCAGCTCACCTTTCCACACTGCATACCTGCTGAGTTCTGTGGTTCAGGTTGTGCAAAGTACTGTGTTAATACTCCAATCAGTATTCTAGGTGTGCAAGATGGTTTCGTGTTGATATGGCTGCATTTCAGGGATGAGCAATGCAAAAAAAACCCTCAATGCTTGACTGCCATCTTGGCCCCTTCCTGAGTTTTTAGTGTACATTTTAACGTGCATTCTTTTAATTCATTGTTGGATTCCATTTGCTAGTGTCTCGTTGAGAATGTTTGCACCCATGTACATCACTGATATTGGCCTGTAGTTCTTTTTTTTTTTTTTTTTTTTTTTTTTTTTTTTTTTTTTTTTAGTGGTACCTTTCTCTACTTTTGGAATCAGGCAATGCTGACTTCATAGAATTTGTTTGGAAGTTTTCCTTCCATTTCTACCATTTGGCATAGTCTGAGAAGAAAAAGTATTAACTCTTCTTTAAATGTTTGGTAGAATTCCCCTGGCATGCAACCTGGTCTTGTACTTTTGTTTGTTGGAAGGTTTTATTACTGATCCAAAGTAAATTAATTATTACTTTGGTGGTTATCAGTCTAAGTTTTCTATTCCAGTTTCAGTTTTGATAGTTTATGTTTCTAGGACTTTACCCATTTCTTCCGGATTGTTCACTTTGTTGGCATGTGATCTTTTTATAATATTCTCTTATAACTTTCTGCAGTGTTGACTGTGATCATTCATCATTTTATTTTGGGTCTCTTTTCTTTTTGATATACCTGGCTAGATGTTTAACAAGTTTATTCATTTTTCAAAGACCAGCTCCTGGTTTCTGCCGCTGTACTTCTCTTTTTTCTCTATCAACTTCTGCTTTAATCTTTAGCATTTCCCTTCCCTTCTAGCTTTTGATTTTGTTTGTCCTTTTTTGGGCTCCTTTAGGTATAAGATTAGGTCATGTATTTGAGATTTTTATTACTTCCTGAGGTAGGCCTGTATTGATATATACTCTTATGATCTCTTATGATCACCTTTGCTGCATCTCAAAGGTTTTGGACAGTCATGTTTTTGTTTTCGTTGACTTACATGTATATTTTTTATATCCTTAAATTTCTGGTTAGCCCATTCATTCTTTAGGAGGATGTTCTTTAACCTCCAGGTATTTTTGGTATTTCCAATTTTTCTTGTGGTAGACTTCAAGTTTCACAGCATTGTGGCCTGAAAATATGTATGGTATGATCTCCATCTGTTTGTACTTGTTAAGGACTAAACTGTGACCTAGTATGTGATCTATTCTGGAGAATGCCCCATGTGCACTTGAAAAGAATGTGTATTCTGCTGCTTTAGGATGAAATGTTCTGAATATATCTGTTAGGTTCATCTAGTTCAGTATGTCATTAAAGACATTGTTTCTTTAATGATTTTTTTTTGCTTAGATGATCTGTCCATTGCTATAAGTGGAGTGCTAAGGTTCCCTACTTTTACTGTATTATCAGGGAGTTCCTTTATTTTTGTTAATTACATATTTGTGTGTTTCATGTTGGGGGCATACATATTTACAATTGTTAGATGTTACTGGATAGTCCCTTTTATTATGATATAATATTCATCTCTTGTTACAATCTTTGGTTTAAAATCTAGTTTGGGGGCGCTGGTTTAAAATCTAGTTTGGGGGCGCCTGGGTGGCTTAGTCGGTTAAGCGTCCGACTTTCGCTTAGGTCATGATCTCGTGGTTCGTGGGTTCGAGCCCCACATCGGGCTCTGTGCTGACTGCCAGCTCGGAGCCTGGAGCCTGTTTCAGTCTGTGACTCCCTCTCTCTCTGACCCTCCCATGCTCGTGCTGTCTCTCTCCTAGAAATAAATAAAACATTAAAAAAAATTAAAAAAAATAAAATCTAGTTTGTCTGATAAAGTATTCCTCCTCCAGCTTTCTTTTGACATCCATTGGCATGGTAAGTGTTTCTCCATTTCCTCACTTTCAATCTGCAGGTGTTTTTAGGGCTAAAATGAATCTTGTAGACAAAATATAAATGGGTCTTTTAAAAAAATCCATGCTACTCTATATCTTTTTATTAGAGCACTTAGTCCATTTATATTCAGAGTAATTATTGATATTTAGTGCCATTTTATTACTTGTTTTGTCATTGTTTATGGAAATTTTCTCTCTTCTTTGTAGTCTTTGTTGCTTTTGGTCTTTCTTTCCCACTCTGAAAATCCTCTTTAATATTTCTTGCAGCACTGATTTAGTGGTTATGGACTCCTGTAGTTATTGTCTGGGAAACTTGTTTTCTCTCTTTTATTTTGAATGATGGCCTTGATGGATAGAATATCCTTGGCTGTATATTTTTCATTCAGCATGTTGAATATATCATGCAAATCCCTTCTGGCTTGTCAAGTCTGTGGAATGATATGCTGCTAATCTTATTGGTCTTCCCTTGAAGCTGGAGATTTGTTTTGTTTTGCTGTTTTTAGGACTTTTCTTTATATTTTGCAAATTTAATTACAGTGCATCTTGGTGTTGGTCTGCTTTTGCTGATTTTGATAGGAGTTCTCTGTGCCTTCTGGATGTCTGTTTTCTTCCCCACATTAGGGAAGTATTCAGCTCTAATTGTCTCAAATAAGCATTCTAGTCCCTTTTCTCTCTTATTCTTCTGGGACTCGTATGATACGAATGTTATTATGTTTGATGGAGTCACTGAGTTACCTAAGTCTATTTTCATGATCCAAGATTTTTCTTTCCCTCTTTTGCTCAGTTTCATTTTTCCATAATTTTATCTTTCTTATCACTTATTCATTCCTCTCCTTCCTCCATTCTTATCATTACATGCAGTCACTTTCAAAACTCTGTTATTGCATTTTTCATTTTGGCCTGATTTGTTTTTAGGTCTTTGATCTCTCTGGTAAGTGTCTTTCTAAGGTCTTCCATGGTTTCTCAAGCCCAGCTAGTATCCTTATGATTGTTGCCTTAAGTTCTGGATCAGGCATATTATTTTTATCAGTTTCGATTAGATCCCTTGCTATGACCTTTTGTTGTTCTTTCTTTTGGAATGAGGTCCTCCACACTGGCATTTTGTCTAGGTCTGTCCTCTGTGTTAGGGAAGTGTGTTATGTTTCCAGCTCCTGAGAGTAATGGCTTTATGAAGAAGAGGTTCTAAAATGTCCAGAGCTTGGTGCTCCAGGAAGTGTCTTTGGTGTGTGCTGCATACAATCTGCTGCTGTGTTTTGGCTGCTGAATACCTCTGGTCAGCTTTCCACAGAGTTTCTTCTTACCTGCAGTGGGCAGTATTTGGACCTTGCCCAGAGTGTGGCAAGTTTTAACTAGGTGTGCTCTGCTCTACTTGTTAAAAGAGACCTGGTGCTACTTACACTAGAATGGAAACTTTGAAGAACTATGGTCTGTAAACATCACGTGTGCAGGGGTGTGTCCTGCTATTCTGGGAGAGGGGTCTGCTACACTGTTCTTTAGGCATGCCTGCCTGAGAAAAGTCAGTACCAGAAGAGTGCAAGGGGTGAGACTTGGTGTAAGCAGGTCAGGCAGCCAGTATTGGTGCTGTGCTCTCTGCTGAAGTCGGTTTATGTTGAGGGATGGGGAGGGAAATGGCAGCATCCAACTTCTTGTCTCTGGAGAGAGGAGTCCATGCTGGATGCTCTCAGGGAGGCAGTTTCAGAGGAATGAATAAATTTCCCTGTACATCAGAGGCATTTTTTAGATCCCTACTTTCACAGCCTCTGGGCTGCTTGCCTTCCTGGAGCAGCTCAGTGTACCTCGGGCTCTATCCCAGCCAGGCCAGCTGACTTTTAAAATTACCAATTTCAGGGACCTGGAAGGGTGAGGATCTGTGTTGGTCCTCTGGTAAAGGGTCTCACCATGCTAGGACTGGTGCAGGTTTGACCCAGAATGACAGTTGTACCAGAGCACAGTGGCATTGGATATGGAGCAAAGCAAGTGTCTGGGTTGGCTGCCTTTAGCAGGTGTCTATGCACCTATGCTGAGGGGCAGGGTAGGGAAATGGCACCCACCAGTTCTTTTTTCCCCAGAGAGGCAATACTACCTCTGATAAATGTGCTCTAAAGAGAACAAAACAGGCTCTCCCTGTGCCACTTACATGATCCTTAGATTGCACAGTGTGCCCTGGAGGTGTTTGCCTGCCTCTGTTACATGAATAAGGCAATGTACTCACAGTTTTATCCCAGCCAAGCCAGGGAAACTCTGATACTCCAATCTTTGACCCCTGCTGGTTACAAAAAAAATCATGAAAATCATCCCATGTCATTGGGGGAAGTGCTCTCCTTGTGCTTATCCCTGTCTGCTCCACTCTCTCTCGCCTTTCTCTGTGACCAGAGCTCTCTCCCCTCTGCAGCACCATAATCTGTTTCTCCCCCAAACCATTTCCTATCTTCCTCAAAGTGGCCTCTTCTCCCCCTCTAGTTGTGTAGTTTGTTCTATCACTCTCAGATTGATTTACTGAGTAGTCAAAATGATTTGATAGTTACGTGTTTGAGGAATGAGGCAAGGCTAGGGTCCTCCTACTATGCTGCCATCTTCACTCCCTTCTGATTATACTGCTTTTGTATATATCTATGTAGTTATCTTTATCAGTGTTATTTCTTCATATGGCTTTGAGTTACTGTCTAATGTCCTTTCATGTATACCTGAAAGACACCCTTAAGAATTTATTTTGAGGGAGAGAGAGAAAGAGGGCAGAGTGAGCAAGACAGAATCCCAAGAAGGCTCCGCTCAGTGCTGTCCCAGCTGGTGCAGAGCTCAATTCCACGAACTCAGAGATCATGACCTGAGCCAAAATCAAGAGTCAGGCACTTAACCAATGGAGCCCCCAGGTGCCCCTGAGCTTTTCTTACAGGTCATATCCAACAGCCACACTCTCCCTTAGTTTTTGTTTATCTTGTAATGCCTTCGTTTTTCCTTTACTTGTGAGACAGTTTCATCAGATACAAAATTATTGATCGACAGTTTTTTTTTTCTTTCAGCGATTATTAAATATGTCCTCATCCTACCTTTTGGTTAAACAATCTGCTGTGAAACTATTAATTTTATTGACCCCTTTTTATAAGATGTCACTCTGCTTTCAACATTCTTTTTGTTTTCAGCTTTTAATACTTTAATTATGCTTTGGTGTAGGACCCTTAAGTTTACATATTTGGGAGTTAACTGAGCTTTTTAGATTTAAAAATGTAGGATTTTTAAAATCACTTTGGGGAAGCTTTGGCCATGATTTATTCATAGATTCTTCCTGCTCCTTTCTTGCTCTTATTTCTGGAAGTCCTATAATGCATTGTTTGCATTCCTTTTTTTTTTTTTTTTAAGTTTATTTTAAACTTTGAGAGAGAGAAAAATCCCAAGCAGGCTACATTCTGTTGGCACAGAGCCGAAAGCAGGGCTTGATTCCATGAACCAGGCCAAAATCAAGAGTCGACCGCATCCCCATATGTTTGTATTCTTGATGGTGTTCTTCAGGTCTCTTCTCTGTTCACTTTTCTTTTTCCTTTCTGCTTCTCAGACTTGATCATTTTCAGTTGTCCTATCAAGTTTACTGACTCTTCTGTTCAAATCATCTTTAAAATCTCTAGGGAATTTTTCATTCATTACTGTATTTTTTAGTTCTAGAATGTTTCTTTATATAATCCTTTATATTAAGACATTTTTTCTCCTGCTTCTGTTTAGCTCTTTTGACCGTATTTAAGAAGGCTGATTTAAAGTCTTTGTCTAGCAAGTTCAATTTCTGTGCTTCTGAAACTGAGCTGTTTCCCTTAATTTTTCCTGTGAATGAGCTACATTTTCTTGTTCTTTTGCATGCTTTGTCATTTTTCTTGTTGAAAACTATATTTTAAATACTACAATTAGGTAAATCTGGACACCAGATTCTTTCCCCTCTTTAAAGTTTGTTTGTGTTATTCAATGTTGGTTGTAGTAATCTGTTTAGTGACTCAAGTAAAGTTTCTATTCTTTGTTGGGTACGTTTTTTTAACTTGTGGTCAGATGAATTCTGGAGGAAGGAAAGAAGGTAGGGATGAAAGGAAGAGAAGGAAAGGAGAGAATAAAAAAGGAAAAATATCAGCATTTTACAGATTGGCTTTCTGTTGGAGCATTCACTCATCACTTAATAGGCCTTTTATAACACAAAACATGGAAAAAGAATTTGAGAAAACTAGGAGAATAATGTCCTAACAAATAAAGACAAAGAAATTATGAAAAAGAATGTAAGTTCTAGATTTCAAAAGTATAACCGAAATGAAAATTTCTATACAGAAATTCAATAATCTTAAGCTGGCAGGAAAAAGAATCAGCAAATTTGAAGATATATCAACTGAGATTATCCAGTTTGAGAAACTGAATGAAAAAAAAGTCTAACCAGAACACAACCTGAGCTGCCTGTGGAATGCCATCAAGCATGCCAAAATGTACATAAATGGATATTCAGAAGGACAGTACAGATATAAAGAGGAAGAAACAATATTTGAAGAAATAGTGATGGCAAACTTTTCAGATTTGATTAAAAACATTAAAATAAAGGAAGAGAAATAGAAATGGCATAGTAGGAAGGTCCTGAGCTCACTTCATCCCACAGACACACTGAAGCAATAACAAATATGTATTGTATTTCACTCTGAAAATTACCTGAAGACTGACAGATCTTCCACAGCTACTCACAAAGGGAAGGCCACATCAGAAATGGCAGGAGTGGCAGAGAAGTGGTTGGGAACCAAATCCCCAGGATGACTAACTGCCACACAAGGGACATCACAAGAATGGAGTAAGGGAATCAGATCCCACATTGGGCACCACTACCCTTAGAACCTACACTGGGAAGATAAGTCCTTATATGTCTGGCTTTGAAAATCAGTCTGGCTTAACTCTAGAAGTGTCTGAAAGCTACAGGAAATCTATCTTCCACCCTTAAAGAGCCAGCATGCTAAACAACCATACCAAGACAACCACAGAAGCAGCAGTTTCAAAAGTGCCTGAAGTATATGGGGCAATTTACTGACTAATTTTAGGATGTGTGCTAGAGCGTCATGGATCTGCAGATTTCTCCAGGAACAAAAGTACTAGCAGGTACCATTTTTCTTGCCCTTCCCTAGCCTAGATAACTGGACCTTGTGGGAGCTAGTTCTAACATTCTCCATCTACACTGCTAGTACCACGTGCCCTGCCCCAGTGTTCCTCTGCTGACCTACCCCACCCAACCCATCCATCTCAGCACATGCCCCTCAAAAGCAGTTCCTATCCTGCCATATCCAGCAGGCAACACTCACTGGTACCAACACCCCTGTAAAACAACTTTTGTCCTGAGTATGTAGGGAGCTATCCCCAAACACTAAAATGGCTGTAGCTCCTGTACCTGGGACTCTTAGCTAGGTGTGCAGTGAGCAAGTTGCCCCTGGTGTCAGAGTAGATAACTGCAGAAAAGTAATCTGAGGGCTGGTAATGCCCCAACAGCAAGCTTATGGTGGATGATGCCAGTCCTCTTAGAAGCACAGGGAGAAACTCTGCCTACTCACTGGTGAGGCAGGCAGCAGTTACAATGGACCTCTCAGCCAGTAGTGTAGAGAGTAAAGCCTGTCCACAATGTACCTTCAGCACCCAAAGGGGATCATTACAGCCAGGTTTCCCACAAGTTATGCACACAGCAATTATGGCTCAATCTCAACAAAATATTAGCAACCCAAATTCAACAATCCAGTAAAACGATCATTCACCATAATCATGTGAGGTTTATTCCAGGAATGCAAGGATAGCTCAATATTCACAAATCAATCCATGGATACATCACATTAACAAGAGGAAGGACAAAAGTCACAGTTCTCTCAATAGAGAGAGAGCATTTAACAAAATACAACATTGGTTCATGCTAAAAACTCTCAACAAAGTGCACTCAGAGGGAACATATCACAACATAATAAAGTCCATACACAAAAATCCCACAGCTAACATCAGACTCAGCACTGAAAAACAAAGTTTTTTCTTTAAGTTAAGAACAAGATAAGGTGTCTACTCACCACTTTCATTCAGTACATTACTGGAAGTTTAGCTGCAGCAATCAGACAAGAGAAAGAACGAAAAGGCATCTAAATTGGTAAAGAAGTTAAATTGTCACTATTTGCAGACGAGATGATACAACAACCTGAAAGGCTCCACCAACATTAACACTAACAAGTAAATTCATTAATGTTGCAGGATACACAGTTATATACATAAATTTACTGTGTTCCTATATACTACAAAGAGTGTAGGAGAAAGAAGTTAAAACTGCCATTTGCAAATGCACCAAGAATAAAATTCCTAGAATAAATGTAACCAAGGAGGTGAAAAACCTACCTCTAAAAGCTATAGGACACTGATGAAACAAACTGAATATAAACAAATGGAAAGATATACCATGCTCAACGACTAGGAAAATTAATATTGTTAAACTGTGCATACTACCCAAAGCAAGCCTCAGGTTGAATGTACTTCATATCAAACTACCATTTTTCAGACCTGAAAATAAGCCTAAAATGTGTATGGAGACACAAAAGATCCCAAATAGCCAAAGCAATCTTAAGAACAAAGTTGAAGGTATCACAATCCCAGATTTCAAGAGATAATACAAATCTGTAGTAATCAAAAACAGTATGCTACTGGCACACAGACACATACCTCAGTAAAATATACAGAACAGAAGCCCAAGTTTATATGGTCAATTAATCTCCAATAAAGGAGACAAAAACACATAATGGGTAATAGACTTTCCTCAATGCATGGTGCTGAGAAAATCTGATAGCTGATGCAGAAGAATAAAATTGAACCGGGGCGCCTGGGTGGCTTAGTCGGTTAAGCGTCCGACTTTCGCTTAGGTCATGATCTCGTGGTTCGTGGGTTCGAGCCCCGCGTCGGGCTCTGTGCTGACTGCCAGCTCAGAGACTGGAGCCTGTTTCAGTCTGTGACTCCCTCTCTCTCTGACCCTCCCCTGCTCACGCTCTCTCTCTCTCTCAGAAATAAATAAAACATTTAAAAAAAAAAAAAAAGAATAAAATTGAACCACTTATACTACACAAAAATAAACTCAAAATGGATGACTTCTGGGGAAAATGGTAGAGTGGGAGGACCCTAGGATCACCTTATCCCATGGGTACACCTAGAGAACACCTGGAGCTGAATGTAGAGAAACCACCACATCAAAGAGGATAGGAAAGGTAGAGACAGTCAGGAGTTAAAACAGACCCATGGGACTATCCCTGGTAGGGAGGAACACCTTATACAGGGAGAGGGAAGAGAAACAGAGTCTCACACCAACCACCCCAGGGATGGAGGACATGCATGGGTAAGATGAGTCTGTGTAATATTTAGCTTTGAAAACCAGAGAAGCCTAATATCTTGAGTTTGTATAATCTGTGGAGCTTTAAAAATCATTGGGCTCCACTCTGGAAAAGCTGGTGGGCAATAGGAAAATGAGTCCCTGCTCTTAAAGAGACAACAGTATCATGGTGATACAGCACAGAAGCAGCAGTTTGAAAAAACATTTGGGGTATACAGAAGGGACATTTGTTTACTAATCTCATCCATGTGCTGGAGGGGCAGGGATCTCTGGCGGGCTTCTCCAAAGAAGCTGGCAGATGTCATTTCCCTCCCATGCCCCCAAGCCTTGACACATGGACACCTCTGGGAACCAGTGCAGTGCAAACACTTTCGGCCTAGCTTGTTAACAGTGCCCGCACCCTGTGTTCTCTTGTGGACTCACTCCCCCAATACACCCTAGGCCAAGCCCATCCAAAGTGGTGCCACAAGCCTGGCAGTATGCAAGCAGCCTGGAAAGGAGCCAGCACCACTCCAAAGTGACTCTTGTCCAGGGAAGAGGGGGAAGATAACCACATACCACAGTCCAACCATGGACCCTGCTGTGTGCTAGGTCAGACATTTGTGGGGATGGCCAGACCCACCAACAAAAGCTTCTCAGGGGACAACACAGGGAAATCACTCTGCAGTTTGGTGGTACTTTATCTCTGGCAAATACTTGGTCTGATTCAACTCAAACCCACACTGGCCCACTAACAACACAGGGACCAAACCCTGCCCATGACAAAGAAAGCAACTACAGATGACTAAAGACAAAAGTGGCTCAGCCATAACAGGGATGACACAACACATATAGGTAACCCTGAAGCGCCAGGTTCTGGTGACCAGTATTCTTCATAAGGTCACAACTTTCAAGGGGTGGAGATAGAGCTGACCTTCCTAATACATAGAAATAGGGCACCTGCATGGCTCAGTCAGTTAAGCGTCCGACTTTGGCTCAGTCAGGTCATGATATCATGGTTCGTGGGTGGGAGCCCTGCGTTGGGCTCTGCTGACAGCTCAGAGCCTGTCTTCAGATTCTGTATCTCCCTCTCTCTGCCCTTCCCTGCTCATGCTGTCTCTGTCTCTACTAAAAGACATTTAAAATTTTATATATATACTATTAAGTTAAAAAACAAAAACCTAAAGGGGCACCTGGGTAGTTCAGTTGGTTAAGCGTCTGATTTCAGCTCAGGTCATAATCTCATGGTTTGGGAGTTTGAGGCTCACGTCAGGCTCTGTGTTGACAGCTCAGAGCCTGGAACCCGCTTAGGATTCTGTGTCTCCCTCTCTCTCTGCCCCTCACTCACTAATGCTCTCTCTTTCACTCTCAAAAATAAAGATTAAAGCCAGATGGATTAGACAGATATATTTAGAACTCTACATCCTGAGGCCATGGAATTCACTTTCTTCAAGGGTGTACGGCACATTCTCCAAGATAGATAAAAAACTGGGTCATAAAGCAGCCCTCAATAAATATAAAAGAACTGAGATCATACCATGCACACTTTCAGATCACAATGCTATGAAACCTGAAATCAATCACAGGAAGAAGTCTGGAAAACCTCCAAAAACATGGAGGTTAGAGAACACCCTACTAAAGAACAAATGGGTCAATCAGGCAATTAGAGAAGACATTAAAAAATATATGTAAACAAATGAAAATGAAAATACAACAATCCAAACTCTACAGGATGCGGCAAAGGCAGTCCTAAGAGGAAAGTACATCACACTCCAGGCCTATTTCAAGAAATTAGAAAAAGTGCAAGTACAGTATCTAACAGCGCACCTAAAGGAACTAGAGAGAGAGCAACAGGAGCACCCCAAACACAGTAGGAGAAGAGAAATAATAAAAATAAAAATCAGGGCAGAAATAAATGTAGAAACAAAAAAAAAGAAACCAGTTGAACAGATCAGCAAAACTAAGAGTTGGTTTTTTGAAAAAATAAACAAAATGGACAAACCTCTAGCCAGGCTTCTTGAAAAGAAAAGAGAGAGCACTCAAATAGATAAAATTATGAATGAAAAAGGATTATTACAACCAACCCCTCAGAAATACAAGCAATTATCAGGGAATACAATGAAAAATTATATGCCAACAGACTAGACAATTTAGAAGAAATGGACAAATTCCTAAACACACACACACTACCAAAATTCACACAGAAAGAGATAGAAAATCTGAACAGACCCATAACTAGTGAAGAAATCGAATCAGTTATCAAATATCTCCCAACAAATAAGAGCCCTGGGCCAGATGGCTTCCCTGGGGTATTCTACCAGACATTTAAAACAGAATTAATACCCATTCTCCTCAAGCTATTCCTTTTTTTTTTTTAATGTTTTATTTATTTCTAGGAGAGAGAGGGACAGCGTGAGCAGGGGAGGGTCAGAGAGAGAGGGAGTCACAGACTGAAACAGGCTCCAGGCTCTGAGCTGGCAGTCAGGACAGAGCCCGACGCGGGGCTCGAACCCACGAACCGCGAGATCATGACCTAAGCGAAAGTCGGACACCTAACCGACTAAGCCACCCAGACGCCCCTCCTCAAGCTATTCCAAACAACAGAAATGGAAGGAAGACTTCCGGACTCAAAATATTTTATGAAGCCAGCATCACTTTGATTCCCAAGCCAGAGGCCCAGCAAAAAAGAGAGAACTACAGGCCAATATCCTTGATGAATACAGATGCAAATATCCTCAACAAGATACTTGCAAATTGAATCCAACAGCACATAAAAAGAATCATCCACCAAGATCAAGTGAGATTCACTCCTGGGTTACAGGGCTGGTTCAATATTCGCAAATCAATCAATGTGATACATCACATCAACAAAAGAAAAGATAAAAACCATATGATCCTGTCGATAGATGCAGAAAAAGTATTTGACAAGATACAGCATCCCTTCTTAATAAAGACCCTTGGGAAAGTTGGGATAGAAGTAGGGAACTTATTTAAACATCATAAAAGCCATCTATGAGAAGTCCTCAGCTAACATCTTCAACGGGGAAAACCTGAAAGCTTTCCCCCTGAGATCAGGTACATGACAGGGATGTCCACTTTCACCGCTGTTGTTTAACATAGTGCTGGAAGTCCTAGCATTAGCCATCAGACAGCAAAAGGAAATAAAAGGCATCAGAATTGGTAAAGAAGTCAAACTTTCACTTTTTGCAGATGACATGATACTCTACATAGAAAACCCGAGAGACTCTACCAGAAGCCTACGAGGACTGATCCATGAATTCAGCAATGTTGCAGGATACAAAATCAATGTACAGAAATCGGTTGCATTTTTATACACCAATAATAAAGCAACAGAAAGAGAAATCAAGAAACTGATCCCATTCACAACTGCACACAAAAACATAAAATGCCTAGGAATAAATCTAACCAAAGATATAAGAGATCTGTAAATTGAAAAAGGAAATTGAAGAAGACACAAAGAAATGGAAAAACATTCCATGCTCGGGGGTGCCTGGGTGGCTTAGTCGGTTAAGCGTCCGACTTTCGCTTGGGTCATGATCTCACGGTTCATGGGTTCGAGCCCCGCGTCGGGCTCTGTGCTGACTGCCAGCTCGGAGCCTGGAGCCTTTTTCAGTCTGTGACTCCCTCTCTCTCTGACCCTCCCCTGCTCACGCTGTCTCTCTCTCTCTCTAGAAATAAATAAAACATAAAAAAAAAATTAAAAAAAAAGAAACATTCCATGCTTATGGGTCGGAAGAATAAATATTGTTAAAATGTCATTACTACCCAAAGAAATCTACACAGTCAATGCAATCCCAATCAAAACTGCACCAGCATTCTTCTCAAAACTAGAACAATCCTAAAATTTGTATGGAACCACAAAAGACCCCAAATAGCCAAAGTAATATTGAAGAATAAAACCAAAACGGGAGGCATCACCATCCCAGACTTTAGCCTCTATTACAAAGCTGTAATCGTCAAGACAGTATGGTATTCGCACAAAAACAGACACATAGACCAATGGAATAGAATAGAGAACTCAGAATTAGACTCACAAATATACAGCCAACTAATCTTTGACAAAGTAGGAAAATGTATCCAGTGGAAGAAAGACAGCCTCTTTAACAGATGGTGCTGGGAGTACTGGACAGCAACATGCAGAAGAATGAAACCATATCATTTTCTCACACCAAACACAAAAATAAACTCAAATGGATAAAGGACCTGAATGTGAGACCGGAAACCATCAAAACCCCAGAGGAGAAGGCTGGAAACAACCTCCTTGGCCTCAACTTCAGCAATTTCTTACTTGACACATCCCCAAAGGCAAGGGAATCAAGAGCAAAAATGAACTACTGGGACCTCATCAAGATGAAAAGCTTCTGCACAGCAAAGGAAACAATCCATAAAATAGTTAACTGATGGAATGGAAAAAGACAGTTGCAAATGACGTATCAGATAAAGGGCTAGTATCCAAAATCTATAAGGAACTCACCAAACTCCACACCTGAAAAACAAATAATCCAGTGAAGAAATGGGCAGAAGACATGAACAGACACTTCTCCAAAGAGGACATCCAGATGGCCAACAGACGCATGAAATGATGCTCAGCATCCCTCCTCATCAGGGAAATACAAATCAAAACCACACTGAGATACCACCTCACGCCAATCAGAGTGGCTAAAATGAGTAAATCAGAGAACTCTAGATGCTGACGAGGATGTGGAGAAACGGGCACCCTCCTACACTGTTGGTGGGCATGTAAGCTGGTACAGCCCCTCTGGAAAACAGTGTGGAGGTTCCTCAAAAAATGAACAGAACTCCCCTATGACCCAGCAATAGCACTGCTAGGAATTTACCCAAGGGATACAGAAATGCTGATGCATAGGGGCACATGTACCCCAATGTTCATAGCAGCACTCTCCACAAGAGCCAAAACATGGAAAAAGCCTAAGTGTCCATCAACGGACAAATGGATCAAGAAGATGTGGTTTATCTATACCATGGAATACTACCTGGCAATGAGAAAGAATGAAATCTGGCCATGTGTAGCAACATGGATGGACCCTGAGGGTGTTATGCTGAGCAAAATAAGTCAGGCAGAGAAGGACAGACACCATATGTTTGCACATATAGGAGGATTAGGAGGAAATTAATGGAGGACCATGGGGGAGGAGAAGGGGAAAAATAGTTGGGGAGAGTGAGGGAGGCAAACCATGAGAGACTCTTGAATGGTGAGAACTGAGGGCTGATGGGGGTGGGGGAGAGGGGAATGGGGGTGATGGGCATGGAGAAGGGCACTTGTAGGGATGAGCACTGTGTGTTATATGGAAACCAACTTGACAATAAACTATTAAAAATAAAACCCAAAAAACCAAAGAGAGAAGGTGATATAGAATCTGAAACAGACTCCAGGCTCTGAGATAGCTGTCAGCACAGAGACTGACGTGGGGCTCGAACCCACAAACCGCAAGATCATGACCTGAGCCCTAGCTAGATGCTTAACCGACTAAGCCACTCAGGCACCCCATGATAAGATTTTTATTTATTGATTTCCCCTGATGGTTAAACCAAGTATCTTATTTTTAATAAAAAAGCAAAAAAAAAAAAAAAACCAACTATGCACTGGGTGTTATATGGAAACCAATTTGACAATAAACTATTAAAAAATAAATAAAAAATAAAATAAACCTAAAAAAAAAACTATGATGAAACATAACCTCATACCAGTTTGATTGGCTATTACCAGGAAGACAAATCAAGTTGGCAAAGGGAATGCTTTCATCCTCTTGATGGGAATGTACACTGGTGCAGCCACTATGGAAAAAAGTATGGGTGTAGCTCCAAAAAATTAGAAATATAACTACCATATAATCCAGCAACCCCATTTCTGATTATTTATCTGAAGGAAATGAACTCAGTATCTCAAATAGATATCTGCACTACCATGTTCATTATAGCACTATTTACAACAGTCAAGATATGGAAACAAACTAAGGACCCATTGTTATATAAATGGATAAGTTGTCATAGATAGATACATATATACACATATATACATGTAATGGAATATTATGCACCCATAAAAAGAAGCAAGTTCAGGTATTTGTGACAACATGGAACAGACTCTTAACTATTGAGAACAGATGGGAGGTGGGTGGAGGGATGGGTGAGACAGGTGAAGGGGATTAAGAGTACACATATCTTGTGGCACCTGGGTGGCTCAGTCGGTTAGGTGTCCGACTTCGGCTCAGGTCATGATCACACGGTTCGTGGGTTCGAGCCCCACATCAGGCTCTGTGCTGACGGCTAGCTCAGAGTGTGGAGGCTGCTTCAGATTCTGTATCTCCCTTTCTCTCTGACGCTCCCCTGCTCACGCTGTTTCTCTCTCTCAGAAATAAACAAAACATTAAAAAAAAGAACACACATATCTTGATGACCACAGAGTAACACATAGAATTGTTGAACCACTGTATTGTACACCTGAAACTAATATAACACTGTATATTAACTATATTCAAATTAACTTTTTTAAAAGGCACAAGTTTCCAGTTATAAGTTCTGGGAATATAATGTATGGCATGGTGACTACAGTTAACAAAATTGTACATTTGAAAGTTGCTAAGAAAGTGGATCTTAAAAATTCTCATCCCTTCATAATCCACCTTACAGAAGATAGAAACAATGAAAAAACAGCAAGGAAGATAGCCTGGGGGAAAATTTATTGGTGATTACACCACCACTTCCCAAGGTACCACCCCTGAAGCTACAAATATACAAACATTTGCCCTACATAGTGACAAGTGAAGCATGTGGTCCTACAGCGAAACACAGCAACATTCTCATAAACGGGCAAAAATGGACCAAATGTGTATACAACTGATGTCTATTTTTGAAATAACTTGGCCCACCTGTGTGAGTGGCTGAGCGTCTATTTTGGTACAGAGCTAAACTAACCTTTTTTCAAACCACCAAGAGCACCTGTGAAACTCATCCCACAGCCATGGAAGGACATCAATACTCTTTACTATAGGCAAACCCTAAGGCATAATAATCTGAGCAAGAAAGAATATACAACTGCTCACCAAACCAAACCTGTGTATGGCCTCAGCCACAGCAATATACACCGAAACAGGCCTACTCACGTGCTGGGCTTCTTTCTCACAACTTGACTTTGGTGCGCATAAGTGTAATAGTTCTCCCACTGCCAAAGTCTATTGTAAACCTCACTCATCGACCTGAACCTACTCCCCTCAACAGCAGCACTGAAATCCAATGAATCTGCAGGAGGCTAATCACAGAAGTGTGGGGGCAGTGGTGGGCTAAGCACAAAACCCATTTAGTTGACCCAGGCGATGAGTGTGAAGTTAACACCTATGACCATTAGACCATAATTATATGCTCCTACTCCCACCACCTGGAATTTCACTCAGCCACACAAACTCACCTTTCTCAGGAACACAGAGCATACAGGGAGCAGAGGGAGTCTGGTGGACCTGAGTCAAATAGCCTAACCATCACAAGCTCTCCCCCATCCAACATTGCAAAGTACTTTCTGTACTTGGATATGGTTTAAAATCCCTTTAGATTTCTACTCAGCAAGGGAACCCCCAAGTACTTCTGTCCACAAATTACGCCAGCCAAAACTCTCCAATGCCACAAACGAGCTCTCCCAGCAGTCCCCTGGCGCTAATCATTCTAGAATCACCAATTCTGAGGACACCAAGTGTGCTGGACACCTCACAACAATTATAAAAACAACAGATAGCTATGTCTGTGGAATTATCCACAAAAACCAAATGGCCCAGGGGCTGGAACTCTTGGCTGAATGTCTGTGTACTTCAGGACAACAGCGATTAACAACTGTGAAGCCCTAATTTCTTCTAAGTTGTTAAAGAGAGGTGGGGCCTGTGCACTCATTCACACATCTTGCTGCATGTGGGTTGGTAATATTCATCAGGCTTTATGGATAGTCAGAGACATGTATCAACAGGGCCAGAATGTCATTCTACTGATTAAATAAATTAAACAAGTCAAAATTTCCATTTCTGATCTACTCTCTTGCCTGTCCCCACAGCTAGCTGTAAATGGGCTTTGAAATCCTGCTTTTGTAGGATTTGGAATGATTTATCACTGGCTCCAAACTCAGGCATTATAAAGTAACACAATTTCAATTATAAAACAAGCATGGAGGGGCGCCTGGGTGGCTTAGTCGGTTAAGCGTCCGACTTTCACTTGGGTCATGATCTCGCGGTTCGTGGGTTCGAGCCCCGCGTCGGGCTCTGTGCTGACTGCCAGCTCAGAGCCTGGAGCCTATTTCAGTCTGTGACTCCCTCTCTCTCTGACCCTCCCCTGCTCATGCTGTCTCTCTCTCCTAGAAATAAATAAAAAATATTAAAAAAAAAAAAAACATGGAGCCAACAGATGGAATGTTTGGTTCATTAAGTGAACCAAAGCTGCTCCATATATTGGCTCCTATGCTGTTTATTTCTTCACAGCAGGCTGGGACCTCTTGTTCATAACATACTACTACCAAACTCAAATTTTTACATATTTTTACATATGTGTTTTAAATATAGTCCAAATAAGCCCATTTAGAGCCCACCTGCTTTGCATACCTAGTGAAACTGCACCTAACATCTGCTAGCCATAGATAAAGCAAACCCTGGGGCCAGGAAAAACCCTACACTGCTGCTGCTCTTCAGAACATACGAACGTGCCAAAATTCATATGCTGTCATCTGAACCCCCAGTACCTCAGAATGGGATTTTATTTGCAGACAGGATCTTTAAAGAGCTAATTAAAGTAAAATAAAGTCATCAGGGTGGGCCCTAATCTGACATGATTGTGTCCTTAAAAGAGATGAGGACACAGACATGCACATGGACGACCCTGTGAGGACTCCCTAGTAGAGAGCCACCTACAAGCCAAGGAGAGACCTCCAGAGAAACTTTCACTGCCGACACCTTGAACCAAGATCTCCAGCTTCCAGAACTGAGAATAAATTTGTGTGTATGCTATTTAATTTGTGGTAACTGTTACAGCAGCCCAAGCAAACCAATGCACTTCCCATCTTGTTGCTGAAGAACACTGCCTAGACATCTAACCCCCGTCCAACACTACTCCTTCCCAGCAGTTCCTGGGCCTTGTAGCTTTTCTGGGCAGTAGTCCTGAGCCACTGCCTCTGGAATGTCTCCTGTGAGGGACTCTGCTCCTTATGCAACCTATGAAAGCACCACCCAAATAAAGCTTACTGTGTGCTACTGCTGTCTGTGGTCATGTCTTTTCCCTCGATCAGCCTTGAAATCCCCAAACTCACTACATTTTAACTTTAGATCTTTCTCATCTTTTTGTTTTTTGAATACACATATACACATTTCTGTTGCAAGTGCCTGTGATCTAGCTAAGCAGGTCATCTTATCTGAGATCCCAGAGTAATGACACACGCTAGGAGTGCGGACAGAGTCCATAATGTAATTTCTTAGCCCAGAAGCTCCAGTTGTTGCCTATTTCCAAAAGTTCCATGTATTGAAACCCTACAGTCTATTAGGTGTTGTGCTAATACATATTAGCACAGATATTTCCAACACAAGAAGACATCACAACTATCTTTCCAGTGAAGTATGATTATTCCCACTGTACAGTTGAACAACCTAGGCAACTTAAGATACACAGAGGGTATTTAGTGTTAGATAATCTGCCTAGTCTCAAATAGCAATATGTGGCAGAATCCGTGTTGGCCTGACTGCAGAGCCTAAACAGGTAATAAAGACATACGACTCAATCCCTTTCAAGAAGGAGGTTGCGCTTGCTCTGCAATCACCCAAAAAAATCTATCACAAGAGGCTGCTAAGAATATACGTACTTGAATAACGTGTATCTTTAAACGTGTGAGGGGCACCTGGGTGGCTCAGTTGGTTAAGAGTCCGACTTCAGCTCAGGTCATGATCTCACGGTTTGTGAGCTCAAGCCCCACGTCAGGCTCTATGCTGATAGCTTGGTGCCTGGAGCCTGATTCAGATTCTATGTCTCCCCCTCTCTCTGTCCCTCCTCTGCTCATGCTCACTCACTCATGCTCTCTCTCAAAAATAAATAAAAAATAAACATTGAAAAAAAATCTGAAACATGTGATTGGTAAGTCAGTCATAGCTAAACAGAAAAAGTATCCAAGCCCCTAAAGTCACCTTGTATGCATTCTGATTGCTGGATCCTTTCTCTGTGCTGTAGACACCTTCTGAAGTAGTGCTGTTTTAAGGAGTGCACAGCAGGAAGGGGCTTTGAAGATGATCCAGTCCAGTTCTAAAATTACAGCCTTGGGGCGCCTGGGTGGCTTAGTCGGTTAAGCGTCCCACTTTTGCTTAGGTCACGATCTCGCGGTTCGTGGGTTCAAGCCCCGCGTCGGGCTCTGTGCTGACTGCCAGCTCAGAGCCTGGAGCCTGTTTCAGTCTGTGACTCCCTCTCTCTCTGACCCTCCCCTGCTCACACTGTCTCTCTCTCTCTCCTAGAAATAAATAAAACATTTAAAAAATAAAAATAAATAAAATAAAATTACAGCCTTGCAAAATTAAGGCCTGGGAATGGAAACAAGCTTGCCTAGAAACCTGGGATGTTAGTAAAAGAACTAGGAATAGAACCAGAGCTCTATTACACAGAATAATTAAAACTGAATTACAAATTAGCTATTACTATGTTGAGGGTATCTGTAATATGCCCTGTATATACTGTACCTTATTTAACCCTTTAAGCAATCTTTTAGTGAAGGTGTTTTTCCATCTTTTCTAAAAGTCCAGAATCACACAGGTAATACATGGCAAAAAAAAAAAAAAGAATCAAGTTCTTTTATAGACTCAAGATTCTAAGCTTTTCCTAATTTTTGCCTCACTTTTATTCATGCTATTACTATGGAAAAATAATTTAAAATTATATCAATGAGAAAAGGACAGGGGTGCCTGAGTGGCTTAGTCAGTTGAGCGCCTGACTTTGGCTCAGGTCATTATCTTGTGGTTCGTGGGTTCAAGCCCCCTGTCAGGCTCTGTGCTGACACTCAGAGACTGAAGCCTGTTTCAAATGCTCGCTTTCTCTCTCTGCCCCTCCCCCGCTCACAGTCTCTCAAAAATGAATAAATGTTAAAAATTTTTTTTAATAAAAAAGAACAGAAGGCAAATATATGATGCATTCCACATTCAATATAAGAAAAATCTCTAAAATACCTAAGCTTTATTCTTGTCTCGAGGAAAGTTTGAACAGAAATAAGAGTATACACTGCAGTTACCACTTCAAGTTGTAAAGTTATGGGAGTTATGGGATCATCTGGAAACAACAAGGCCTTATTTTCTCTTTTGTAGAAGATATCTGTTGACTCCCTTATAGATATTCCACTTGGATATCCGTTTGTATAGTCTTTTTTCCACCGTGTCTCAGTGGTTCCTTGTGGTTCTTGAGTCACACAGAGATAACAGGGAACACAGATGTGTTTTGTATTGAGACTTTACCATAAGCTCTTCATCTGTAGTGGCACTGGTCACCAGAAGGGCAGTTGAGAAAAATAGCCAGTTGTCTTATGAAGCTTTCCCAAAAACTTCCTCAGGGCTTCTTTTTCTTTATCAATCTCCCTGAACCGGGTATTTAAAGCCTTCTGGAGTTTCTGAATATGGAGTCTAGTCCTCTTCTCCTCTCCAAGGTTGTTCACAAGGGCCTTCCTCAGGTACATGGTGTCTCCTATTTTGAAGGTTCTCTTCTTCACTTGGTAGTCCATTCCACCCTTTGTCAAACTTTGGCCGAGGAAGGTGAAGCAAGGTAGGAGTGTGAGGTTTCCCGTAAATGTCTTAGTAAAATGAGTCTCCTACAGTTTGGAATATTAGAATCATGACACCATGGGAACAGAGACTCACAGAATCTTGGGGCTGAGTGGCATCAGAGAGCCATCTGCTTAAACTGAACTTTTGCATCTGTCCATCAGAAGTTTCTAAGCTTCCATATACTCTTAGTTTAGAAATAGAGAGGAGTGTTTCAATAGACCATAGTGGCATCAGGATGCCTACTGCTGCCTTGTGGTTACACAGATGTTGTTCTGCGCATTCATATGCAGGACAAGAATATTATAGATAGAGAAAAATTGAAAGTAGGGTCCATAATTGAGATTAGTTTTAGAAGCTGTTCTTCATTCCTTATGTGTTCCTTTGAAGTCGCTAAATGTGGTTCTCTCATTTGTCTAGGTATTGGATTGGACTTAAAAGGTAAAAACTTCCTTATGAAGTATCTACTTTTCATACAAGAAGGGGCAGGAAACAAGAAAATACACACATATCTATCACATGTACAAAAAAAACCCTAAGGAAAATATAAACTAAAAACTAATGAGATGATAGTGCTGGGAAAGGACAAGAGGTTAAGATGGAAAAATGGGAGTAGGGTTGAAGGAACAAAGAGAGGAACACTTGGGTGTATCTTTTCTCAATTGAGTGGCTGATTTTTCATTTCAGCTCAGGTCATGATCTGTATGTAAGATCAAGCCCCACGTTGGGCTCTATGCTAACAATGCGGAGCCTGCTTGGGATTCTCTTTCTCCCTCTCTCTCTGCTCCTCCCCCACACATGTGCTTGCACTGTCAAAATAAATAAACATTTTTAAAAAGAAACGACAAAAAAAGCAGAGGAAGGCTTTAATGTACTCTTGTGCTGGACTGGAATTGAAGCTATCAGTAGGACATGGTTCTATGAATCAGTGTGGATTCATGGTTCTGTGAATCAGTACAAATTCAGAGTTCCATGAATCAGATGAATCTACAGTTCTACAAATCATTATGAATTCTTGTGAAGAGTGGACCATTAGAAACACTGGTCTTCAATGATGACTCAACGACTTTATAACTCTCCCCAACATGGTTTGAGCCCCATTTATTCCTGAACTCAAAATTCCTTCTGGAAAGGGCAGATAATAGGTTTTATAGCTCTGTTTTTAGATTTTAGCTAGGACTTCTTTTACTAATTTACTTTCAAGTTAGTTAACATAGAGCGTAGTCTTGGCTTCAGGAGTAGAACCCAGGATTCATCTCTTACATGACACCCAGTGCTCATCCCGGAAAGTGCCCTCCTTAATGTCTGTCACCCATTTAACCCACCCCCCACCAAGCAATCCTCAGTTTGTTCTCTGTATTTAAGAGTCTCTTATGGTTTGCCTCCCTGTTTTTATTTTTCCTTCCCTTCCCCTATGTTCATCTGTTAAGTTTCTCAGATTCCACATGAGTGAAATCATATGGTGTCTTTCTCTATTTCACTTAGCATAATATCCTCCAGTTCCACCCATGTTGTTGCAAATTACACGATTTCATTCTTTTTCATCACTAAGTAGTATTTCATTGTATATCTATATATCTATATCTATAGCACATCTCCTATAGCCATTTATCAGCTGACGGATATCTGGGCTATTTCCATAATTTGGCTATTTTTGATAGAACGGCTATAAACATTTGATGATATTACTTTATTCCTTTTACCCTCATCAGGAGAAAATACATGTATATTTGTTCTAGTCCTCTTTAAATCAGGGGCAAGAAACCTGAGCAATGTGGAATGTTTCTAATTAATAGGAAAGCACATTTTTTTCTTCTAACAAGAGAATTTTACTAATTTTCAACTTTGAACTGTAATCTTTGGAAATCATTAAAAGATTTAGCAAAACTTGTTTGTATTATCAACTAACTACTAACGAGTACAAATACTGATAGCCCAATGAGACCGCACTCTCAGGGAGTCTGATGGGTCCACACTTTTGGAAGGAGCAAAGGGATCTTTACAAACACGACATACCAGAAGAGATGATGAGTGTGGAAATGATCTTTTGGCAGAGAAGACTTGGACAAGATATTGCCTTCAAATAACTCAAGGACGATCATAAAGACTGCATGTACCCTGACAAGAGAACTAGTGTTAGCTGGTAGAGATGGCAGATTACAGCTCAGGATAATAAGCAACTCTCCCAGCATCTGGAGGTGACCACTAGTAACATATTTGACACTAGAGATGTTCAGGAAAAGTCACCATAAGCGTGTGTTACACAGCAACCACTCACATTGTATTTTGGAATATATTTCTAAGATCTCTTCTATATCTGAAATAAGGATGATAATGATCAGTACCCCATCATTCACAACAACCCAGTGGCAGGAAAGTATTACTGTTGCTGTCTTACATGTGAAGAAACTGAAGCTCAGAGAGTTGAACTCTGTCCAAAATGGACCTCTAACTCCACCGTGACTCCTTGCAGCCATTATTCCATCTGCGGAGCCAGAAGCATACATAGTTGTGTGAATTCATCAAAGCACTTCTGGATACACAGATGCACATGAACAAACCTGACCTTCATGCACAAATGGGGGTTTACCCATGCACACATTCATGAACTAAGACAAACTAGGACAAGTACAAACACGTGGGTGCACAAATATATACTCTAGAGCTTGGCTCTCCTGTAGAAGTTTCTGTAGTAATGAAAATGCTCCATATCTGTGCTGTCCAATACAGCAGCCACTACCAAAGATAGATTGAGCACTTTGAAATGTGGCTGGTGTGACCGAGGAGCTAAATTTTAAATTTCGTTTAATTTTAACTAAATTTAAATTCAAATGGCCCCATGTGACTTGTGGGTGTTGTACTCACAGGTCCAGTACAGGTGATGAAATATGCGCATGTCCTTAGGTCTATGGCATGCTGGAGACAAGCAGTCACACAGAGGCCCTTGTGCCGTCATGCACACAATCACAACCAGACATCCCTCAATCCTTCAGGTATGCACACACAGAAACATACGTGCACCCACGAACACAAATCGGCAGAGTCAGCATCATCCCTTCACTGGAAGACACTCCCCCCACTCCACTAAAGGGGGAGGAGGCACCCCATCCCAGGACATGCGTTCCTGCAGATTTGTCCTGGCCTAGGAGAGACACGTAAAAGTGCTTGCAGGGCAAATGTGTGCTTTAAAAGTTGCTCTGTGCAAGTTAGAGAAGATGGCTAATGTTTTAACAACTATATGCTGTCACTTGTGTCGAGGTGGCATTTTCTGTAGTCCTCACAGGCTCCTCAAACCCAGTAATATCTTGGGGTGCCTGCGTGGCTCAATCGGTTAAGTGTCTGACTTTGGCTCTGGTCATGATCTCACAGTTCATGGGTTGGAGCCCAGAGTCAGGCTGTGTCGACAGCTAGCTCAGAGCCTGGAGCCTGCTTTGGAATCTGTATCTCCCTCTCTCTCTGACCCTCCCCTGCCCACGCTGTCTCTCTCTTTCAGAAATAAAGAAACATTAACATTAAAAAAAAAAAAACAGTAATATCTCCCTGGTAATGTGTGAAAATTAAGCAGGATCTAAACTATAAAGATTTTACTACTGCCAACAGTGAAGGGCTGCTGTACCCCAGCATGTCCCAGTGCCTCCCTGGCCTATGCATGGTCCTGCATCTCTTCTGACCCCTAAACCTTTCTGTGTCTGCTTGTGCTCACCCTACCCCCCTACTCATCCACATTCCACAGTCCCTGCAGCCTGACCACCAAGCCCTCTGTCACTCAAAGCTGCTATGATAGAGGTTAAAGTCCAGCTTTTGGAGAATGGGGGGAGTTCATACAAGGTTCCAGGAGTCGCCATAAGGTCTGGTAAGAAGGAACGTCAGACGTGTGTGTATGATCCCAGCCTGTCCTTGACCAGGTCTAAATGGACCTCACATGATTCTTGCTAGAGCAGGCCAGGGTGATCAGATAGCACCTGGGGGATGGTGGAGGCTGAGGAACCTGACCAGATACCAAGGGTGGGGACTCTGGTTGAACTGACTTAACAGGACTTTTGCTAAAACTGGACAGTGCAGAGAACTCAGAAGCTAAGCTGGTTGGAAAGTTTAGAAAAGCCTGAGTAGCATCTTCCCAGGACAGAATCTTTGTAAACGGAAAGGGGCACTTCATTCTTATCCGCTCAAGATTCTTGAGGACATTTCTCAGCTGACTTAAGATCACAAATCTCCTGGTCAATGTGTCTGGGCACCCTAAATGCCACAGCCCATTAGCATACTAAGAGTCTTCCCCCTCCAAACTACTGTTGCAAAATCAGGATGCTGCCATCACTGGTCTCCTGGATGCTGACCCCAGCCCATCTGAGGCTGACTGCAGCACCTGATAAAGGGTGGTCAGCACTCACAGCAGGGACCACTCAGGAGCTAATAGGTGATCACCTCCCCCCCAAAAGTGGGGGCAGCTGGGGGCAGACAGATAATAATGAAAGAAAAAAATCCTACACACCTAGAGTTACAAGCCATTCTAAAAGATTTTGTTACCCACAAACTGATCATGACCTGAGCCAAAGTCTGATGAGCAACCAGCTGAGCCACCCAAGCACCCCATACCAACTTTACATTTTTAAGGGTAGCTCATTAAAGTAGCTGATGTCATCTAACTCTAATTGTCTGATCTCCAGACCTCCTCCCATCTTCACTCAAAATAGAGCTAATTTAATTTCTTGTTGCCCATGTCCTCAGCTCACATCTCTTTTTTTGTTTTTGTTTTTTTATAGTTTATTGTCAAGTTGGTTTCCATATAACACCCAGTGCTCATCCCAAGTGCCCTCCTCCATGCCCATCACCCATTTTCCCCTCTCCCCCACCCCCACCAACCCTCAGTTTGTTCTCAGTATTTAAGTCTCTTATGGTTTGCCTCCCTGCAACTAATTTTTCCCCTTCCCCTCCCCCATGGTCCTCTGTTAAGTTTCTCCTGCTCCACATGAGTGAAAACATGGTAGCTGTCCTCCACCTGACTTATTTCACTTAGCAGAACACCCTCGAGTTCCATCCATGTTATTACACATGGCCAGATTTTATTCTTTTTCATTGCCATGTAGTATTCCATTGTATAGATAAATCTCATCTTTTTGATCCATTCGTCCGTTGATGGACATTTAGGCTCTATTCATGATTTGGCTATTGTTGAGAGTGCTGCTATGAACACTGGGGTACATGTGCCCCTATGCATCAGCACTCCTGCATCCCTTGGGTAAATTCCTGGCAGTGCTATTGCTGGACCATAGGGGAGTTCTAATGTTAATTTTTTGAGGAACCTCCACACTGTTTTCCAGAGCAGCTACACACTGACAGCTCAGAGCCTGGAGCCTGCTTCAGATTCTATGTCTCCCTCTCTCTCTGCCCCTCCTCTACTCATGCTCTGTTTCTCGCTCGCTCTCTCAAAAATGAATACACATTACATTTTTTAAAATGTAAAGTTGGAGCTAATATTTTTAAAAGTCAACTTAAGTATTTGTTCACAGTAAGATGGTGTTTTAAATAATGGGGGAATAAAAGAGAAAATAGATTGGAGCCTGTTTCAGTCTGTGACTCCCTCTCTCTCCGACCCTCCCCTGCTCACACTGTCTCTCTCTCTCTCTCTCTATCTCCTAGAAATAAAAAAAAAAAACATTAAAAAAAAAAAAGAAAGTATTAACATTGCTTTTCCTTGTGATGCCACAGTATTGGATTTTAAAAATATAATTTAAATCTGTGCCTTTTTAAATGAATCAATGCCCTTGATGCAATCAAATAAGAATTTTGTATTAATGGGTTAATAAAATGATTCAGTGCTTTCTCTTTTTTTAAGTACCTCAATTGAATGTACTTTTGTTTTCAGATCTTTTTTGATTATTTTTTTGCTATTACTTTTGTAGGAACTTCTTTATTTCACTTTCTACCATAACCAATTATTTATAAGATTGTCTTTCTAGAAAAATCATGAGTATTTGAAGGCATAGTCTATATCCCACTCACTTTCCCTCCTACCATCACATAGTAGAGTGCCAGGAAATTAGAAATAACTCAATAAATATATCACGGATGAATGCATGTGTGAAATATGGCTATAACAATTAAAACAAAACTTAAAATATAAGAAAGCATATTAAAAATATTTTGGTCCTGGGGCACTTAGGTGTCTTAGTCGGTTAAGCAGCCGACTTTGGCTCAGGTCATGATCTCATGGTTCATGGGTTTGAGCCCTTCATCGGGCTCTGTGCTGACAGCTAGCTCAGAGCCTGGAGCCTGCTTCTGATTCTGTGTCTCCCTCTCTCTCTCTGACCCTCCCCTGCTCACGCTGTGCGCCCCCCCCAGAAATAAACAAAAACATTAAAAAAGTTGTTTTAAATATTTTGGTTCTCATGCTATATATGTCACATTTCAATTCCAGAAGGCCATATTAATATATATCAAATATTTTTAATTTTGTAAACTGCTATTACCTCTTCAAATGTAACAGTTTATTGTTGCATAGAAAATCACTAAGCAGAGAGTATGGTATATGCATCACAGCTGACTTTTGATCATGGGTTTGAACTACTCAGGTCCAATTACACAGAATTTTTTTTTTTAATATAGTACAGTGCTGCAAATGTACTTTCTCTTATGATTTTAATAACATTTTCTTTCCTCTAACATACTTTATTATAAGAGTACATATAACATACAAAATTTGTGTTAGTCGACTGTTTATGTTATCAGTAAGGCTTCTTGTCAACAATAGGCTGATGGTTAAGTACTGGGAGAGTCAAAAGTTATATGAGAATTTTTGACTGCGTCAGGGTCAATACCCCTAACCCCAAACACCCCTCCCTTGTTGAAAGGCCGACTGCATTTGCAATTCTGAAGGGAACTCAGAACTACAAACCATTAATTATTTTGCCAATGACCTACTGAAAGAGAGTTGTGAATAATACCCGAATACTCTTACTGCAAATTGTTTCTCTTACCTCAGAACTCTTGCTATTGCTATCAAAAACCAATTATTGGTTCATTATACAGATAAATATCTAGATAAATAACTGTTATAGAGTTAAATAACTGATAATTCATCCTAAAACTGGTGAGGCAAATGGAATGTTACAGGAATAGGAAATAGCGATATAAAGGGATCTAGAGGTCAATTCGGTATGCCACAGTTTTGTTTGGTATAACGACAGAAACATCCAAAACTAAACTACATTAGCAATTGTAGTTGCTAATCATATGCAAAACCAACAGTGTAGGAGGGTGCCTGTTTCTCCACATCCTCGCCAGCATCTAGAGTTCTCTGATTTGTTCATTTTAGCCACTCTGATGGGCGTAAGGTGGTATCTCAGTGTGGTTTTGATTTGTATTTCCATACTATTTTCTATGATGGCTTCACCAATTTACAATCCTACTAAAAGTGCACAAGGGTTCCTTCTTCTCTACATCCTAACCAGCACTTGTTATTTCTCAGACAAAATAGAGTTCAAATAAACAATTACAAGGGACAATGAAGGACATTATATATTAATAAACTGTTCAACACAGCAAAATAAAACAATTGTAAACCTCTATGCACCTAATAAGAGATCATCAGAGTATATGAAGCAAAAACTGACCTGAAGGAAGAAACAGTTCTATAATAATAGTTGGAGACATCAATACCCCTCACAATAATGTATGAAACCACCAGACAGAACATAAGGAAGCAGAAGACTTAACATAATAAACCAACTAAATCTAACATACACAGAACACTGTGCCCAACAACAAATGCATACGCATTTTCCCTCAAGTGTCCACTGGGCACATTCTGGGATAGTCCCTATGTTATGAACAAAATTAAGTCTCAAAATTTAAAGAAATAGACATCATACAAAGTATCTACTCTAATCACAGCGGGATGAAGACAGAAATCAGTAACATAAAAAATGAAAAATTCAAATTGTGGAAATTAAAGTTTTCAACAACCAGTGGATAAAGAATAAATCACAAGAGAAATTAAATAGTACTTAGCTGTGAATGAAAATGAAGATATAACATAACCAAAACTTATGACATACAATGAAAATAGTGCAAAAATGGTAAATCTAACTATAAACACTTACATTAAAACACAAAAGGGATCTCAAACCAACAACCTAAATTTACAACTTAAAGACCTAGAAAAAGAACACAGATGCTTGGATGGCTTAGTCTGTTAAGTACCTGACTCTCGGTTTTGGCTCGGGTCATGATTTCATAGTTTAGGAGTTCAAGCCCCACACTAGACTCTGTGCTCATGGTGCAGAGCATGCTTGGGATTCCCTCTGTCCCTGACTCTCTACCCCTCCTCTTTAAGAAAATAAACAAATTTTTTAAAAAGAGAAAACTAAACCGAAGCTGGCAGAAGGAAATGATAAAGAGATAGAGAATAAAAGAATTGAAAAAAAATCAACAAAATTGATAAACATTTAGCTAGATGGACTAAGAAAATAAGAGAAGACTCAAATAATCAGAAGTAATAATCAGAAATGAAAGTGGGGACAATACTACTGACATTACAGAATTAAAAAGGATTATAAAAGAATAAAAAGAGGGGCGCCTGGGTGGCTTAGTCGGTTAAGCGTCCGACTTTCGCTTAGGTCATGATCTCGCGGTTCGTGGGTTCGAGCCCTGCGTCGGGCTCTGTGCTGACTGCCAGCTCAGAGCCTGGAGCCTGTTTCAGTCTGTGACTCCCTCTCTCTCTGACCCTCCCCTGCTCACGCTGTCTCTCTCTCTCTCCTAAAAATAAATAAAAATATTTTAAAAAAATAAAATAAAATAAAAATAAAAAGAACAACGGTAACACACAAAAATTAGAAAAGTCATATGAAATGGACAAATTCTTAGAAACACAAAACATACCAAAACAAAATCATGAAGAAACAATGTGAACAGATCTGTAACTAGTAAGGAAATTACTAATAAAAAAAATGTCAAAACAAAGAAAACCCTGGACCTGATGGCTTCACTGGTGAATTTTACCAGACATTTAAAGAACAATACTCAATCCTTCTCAAACTTTTCCAAATAATTGAAGAACAGGGAATACTTCCTAACTCCTTCTGTGACGTCAACATAACCCTGATACCAAAGCCAGACAAAGACACAGAAGAAAACTAGAGACTACTATCTTTCAGAAACACTTAAAAATCTCAACAGCAAACAGAATTCAGCAGCATACTGAAAGGGCTATACAACATAACTAAGTGGGATTTATTCCTGTAATGTAAGGATGGTTTAATATAGAAAAATCAATCAATACACCAAATCAACAGAATGAAGAAACCCACATGATCATCTGAATTGATGCAGGAAACACATTTGACCAAATTCGACACTTTTTCATGATATCAACACTTAACAAGACAGAAACAGAAAGAAACTACCTCTACTTAATAAAAGCCATATAGGAAAACCCCAAACCAAACATAATCCTCAAAGGTGAGAGACTGGAAACATTTCCTTTCAGATCAGAAATAAGGCCAAGATGCTTTTCACAACATGGCACTGGAAGTCCTATCTAGAGCAAGCAGGCAACAAAAAGAAATAAAATTATCTGTTTGCAGAGTATATATTATATGTAGAAAACTTTAAAGATTCCACAAAAATTGTTAGAATAAATCAATTCAGCAATGTATTATGATATAGAGTCAACACACAAAAACCAGTTGCATTTCTACACACAAAAATGAGCACTCTGAGAAGGAGATTACAAAAATGAGTCCATTTACAACAGCATCAATAAGAATAAAGTACTTAGGAATTAACTTAATCAAGGAGACAATGAAAGACAATGAAAACTCCAAGACACTGCTGAAAGAAATTAAGAAGACATAAATAGAAACACATCACAGGCTCATGGATTAGAAGATTTAATATTATTAAAATGTCAATATTACCCAAAGTAATCTACAGATTCAATGCAGTATCTACCAAAGTATCAATCATGTTTCTGCTGAAATAGGAAAACATACCCTAAAATTCATATTTATCTCAAGATTTCCTGAATAGCCACAACAATCTTAAGAACAAAACTCACACTTCCTGGTTTCAAAACCTACTACAAAGCTACAGTAACCAAAACAGTGTGGTATTGGCAGAAAGAAACCATATATGGACCAATTTAATCAAATAGAGAGCCCAGAAGTAAACCCTTGCATATGAAGTCAAATGATTAAAAAAAAAAACTTTTTTTAATATTTGCTTTTGAGAGACAAATAGAGACAGACAGAGCATGAGTGGCCGAGAGAAAGGGGAAGACACAGAATACAAAGCAGGCTCCTGGCTCTGAGCTGTCAGCACAGAGCCTGATGAGGGGCTCGAACTAAAGAACTGTGAGATGATGACTGAGCCAAAGTCGGGCACTTAATGGACTGAGCCACCCAGGTGCTTCAAAGTCAAATGATTTTTGACAAGACTGCCCACACTATTTAATGGAGAAAGGACAGCCTTTTCAATAGAACTAGATATTCACATGCAAAATAACGAAGCTAAACCCTTACCTAACACCATATACTAGAATTAACTCAAAATGGATCAAGAACTCAAGTGTAAGACCTTAAATAAAGCTCTTAGAAGAAAACATATGACTAAAGCTTCAGGACACTGGCATTGGCAATGATTTTTTGGGTAAGATAACCAAAGACATAGGAAACAAAAAAATAGACAAATTGGAGACATTATCAAAATTTGAAAATTTTGACATTAAGAGGTACTATCCACAAAGTAAAAAAGGCAACATACAGAATGAGAGAAAACATGTAAATTCTGTATCTGATAAAGAATCACTATCCAGAATATACAGAAATTTCCTAAAACTTGACAGAAAAACAAAACAAAACTGATCAACAATGGGCAAACAACTTGAATAGAATTTCTCTAAAAAAGATAAACAAATGGGCAATAAGCATGTGAAAAGATGCTCAATATCACTTATCATTAGGTAAATGCTAATCAAAACTCCAATGGCTACTGTAAGGAGTTTTGGATGGCTACTGTAAGAAATAAAAAAAGGATTTGGCAAGGATTTGGAGAAATTGGAACTCTTTTGCACTGCTAAGAATATAAAATAATATGGCCACTGTGGAAAACAGTATGAAGGTTCCTCAATAAATTAAAAATAAAATTGTGTTAGGACCCAGCAACTGCATTTCTGGGAATACACCCAAAAGAAATGAAAGCAAGGTTTTCAAGAGAGATTTATACATTCATGTTCATAGCAGCATTGGTCACATTATGTGAGATGCAACCCAATTGTCCAACCAATAAACACATAGGCAAAATGTGCTATATACATAAAACATTATTTAGCCTTAAAAAGGAATGAAATTCTCTAATGTACTACAACATGGATAAACCTTGAGCACATTATGCTAAATGAAATAAGCCAGTCACAAAATATAGACAAATACTGTTAAGATTACATTTATATGATGTATATACAACAGTCAAAATCACAAAGAAGAAAAATAATGGTTGCCGGTGTGGGGAAGAGAGAAGAATGGAAAGTGAATAGGTATAGATTTTCAGATTTAAACTATGAAAAGATCTTCAGCAAATGGTGTTGGGAAAATTGGACAGCTACATGCAAAAGAATGAAACTGGACCATTTTCTTACAACATGCACAAAATAAGCTCAAAATGGACTAAAAACCTAGATGTGAGATCTGAAACCATAAAAAGCCTAGAGAAAAGAATAGGCAGTAATGTCTCTGACATTGGCTGTAACAACTTCTTTCTAGATATATCTCCTGAGGCAAGCAAAACAAAAGACAATTAACTATTAGGACTACATCAAAATAAAAATATTGAGCATAGCAAAGGAAACAATCAACAAAAATAAGACAACCTACAGAATGGGAGAAGGTATCTGCAAATGACATCTCTGATGATAAACAAATGACTTATACAACCCAACACCAAAAATACAAATAATCAAATTTAAAAATGGGCAAAACACATTTCTCCAAAGACACACAGATGGCTGACATATGAAAATGTGTTCAACACCACTCGTTATCAAAAACAAATCAAAACCATGATGAATTATCAACTCAAACCTGTCAGAATGACTAAAATCAAAAACACAAGCGTTGGTAAGGATGTGGAGATAAAGGAGCCCTTATGCACTTGGAGGGAATGCCAACTAGTGTAGCCGCTGTGGAAGACAATAGGGAGGCTCCTTAAACAATTAAAAATGGAACTACTCTAGATGTCTGCCATGTCTATTCTTACTCCAGCAGAACACTGGCATTTGATTCTCTGAAGAGGTTTCTGTACTGCATGCATATATCCTAATTCTAAACCCAAAGCTAACCATCTGGAGAGGTCTGAGCTGCAAAATACAAGACACATAGCCTAACCCTAACTGGAATACTAACCTTGAACACTAATCCTAACCCCTAAAAGCTAACTCTAACCATAACTGACTCTTTGATTTCAGCTCAGGCCGTGATGCTAGACATGGAATCTGCTTGGGATATTCTCTCTCTCTCTCTCTCTCTCTCTCCCCCCACCTTTGCCCCTCTTCCTAACTCGTGCCGCTCTCATGCTTCACACACACCACACACACACACACACACACACACACACACACACACACCAGTGGTTAAATTCTGGTAAATGCTTAATAAAATGATCTTTAGGGGTAGGTGGTAAAGTGTTAATTTGTGGCATTTAAGAATTTACCTGGTGTTCATATTCTCAGCATGACTAATTCTGCCTGGTGTCACAAAACTGGGAAGAAATATGCACCATTAATTATCCCAAGCTAGTACAAGCCAGTTCCAGTGCACTCTATCCTCATTCACAAAAACATGTGCACATAATTCACTTATATCCCGAGTGAATTATATACCGTAAACTTACCCCAATATACAAAATAAAAACCACGTTATGTATCTCCACAACACACAATCTTTCATACACCTAAATACATGTATACAATTGCTACCTGCACCCTGAATACACTACAAACCACCTCTTACTAACCAGATTTTTACAGACAAAACCCTACTCACCTCAAATACTCACATGCCACAACTACAAGTATATACACACATACAACTGTTGCCCAAATACAAACATGAACAATGAACATGCTACCCACAAGTTTACAATGAATACCCTAAAAAGATACATAGGCTCTCAAAAACTACCATGTACACAGTTGTTTCATGAACCACCCCAAAATATTCCCATAATCTCACAGGTCTAAAATGCACATACTCTACCGTTCCTGAACACACAACCTACTCAGACTTTCAAAATATGTATACTGAACCTCCTACATCTCGTAGAATACACACCTCATAAGTCGCCATGAACTCAAATACACACACAGTCACAACTTAATTTACCAAATCCATAGACTACCCCACAAATGCCGAAAGCATGCATATAAGCAACCTTGCCAAATTCTTCAACCATTACTTTCCAGAAGTGACACACACAGATCCCTGAACCCATTAACACACACCCTCATAAACTAGCCATGAATTTAAATATACACAGAACCTGCAGATACACACAAAACACTAACAATCATTGCACTTTACACTCACACCTCAACACACCCATGAACACACACACACAAACGCACACACACACTCTAAATCTCTAAATGCAGACATCATCCAAAACACTATGCATCATTCTCACATTTCCAGACTACAGCATGACCACCACAATCCCCAAACAATCCCCAAAACATACAAAAACCCTAGCATTCTCCAAACGAAATCACTTTGACTATTACGGACAACCCCAAACCCTATGTTGATGAATAAACTTATAAAATTCACCTGTGTGCTGATAAATGTACATACAAATCAGTATACACTCCTAGAACACAAGGAAACATCTATGGCACATCATACACAAATACACATAAAACCCTTTCAAGTCCCAAATGAAAGGTCTCAAATTTCCACATTCCTCAACACTCACAAAGCCATATTACATACTACCAGTACACACAGATACAGTTCTCCAACTCCCCTGTATAAACACATAACCCCATTACTCTATCAGTACAAAAATGTTCCCAGATACACGCTAATAAGCCCCTAATGAAAAACGCAAACACCCACCATAAAAATACTCATCCAATCTGACATGCTCCTTGAATACAATAACACACATTTCTCACAAGCTCCAAATATACCTCAAATTACCCAGCACACTACAAATGTGAAAATAGACCACCTTTTACTCCCCCATACACATAAAGCTTCAGATAACCCATATACACATAATCATGCTCTCAAATACTCAGTAACTCTACCATCTTCCATAATACAAATTACACCCATTCATCTGCACGTATCTGACATACCACCAGTCATACCTATAAAATGGTCACAGACTGTCCCCACCCCCCCGATATGTGCTCACAGCTCCTGAAAAATCACCAAAATAAACCACATGTAACCACACAGCATGCCCTGAGTTCACAAAGGATCTGCCCACATTTCAAAATGTCAACCTTAAAAACAGCCAGTCATATTACCAGCAAAATGACTTTATTCAGGAATAGCAAAGGAAGTGCAATTTGGAACATGCAAACTACGGCAAACCATAGGCAGGTCCAGAGAACAAAAAGGTGCTTGTTTTTATAGAAGGAGTATGTTGGGACAAGTGGCTTGGATCAAAGTTCGTTGAAGAAGATCAAGAGTTTGGTGTGGTGGCTGTTTTCCACTAGCTGGGCTGTTGCTGGGCAAGGAGAAAATCTTCCATTGCTGGAGTAGTCAGGTATGCTTCTTCCTACCCTGTCTCCAAGCGGGAGTGACTGGTAGTGCCTGAGAGCTCCCCAAGAGCAATGTAAATAAGGTTGCCTTTGCTTATTTTCATAGAAAATATGCAAACAGACCCTACACCAGAAGTAACATACACACTCTCCCCAGTGTTGCCAGTGTGCACAAGCAACGAACCCTTCCAAACCTGACATACACACCGCCAACATTCGGGGAATAACACACAAACAATCCCAAAGTCCTAAGTTACAAACACATAACCCAAACACCTGAACTATACCTGAATTACAACTCAAACCCTCTAAATAAACGTAACCCCACCCGGAAAAACACACTCATAGCTCCACTTAGCCCCAAACACCCACAGACATCACCAACACACACATGCAGATGTACTAGTCACATTCCCACCAACTCTATAAAAAGACAAACCTCAACTAAGAATTCATGTAAACACATTTCCAACACTCCCTAATATGACAGGCACAAAACCACCAATGTCCAAGAAATACTAAAATCTGCACGAGACCCACAAACACACATATACCACATGCATTTCTAGATACAACCATACATAACATCCCCAATCGCCAAAACAAGCACAAAACTTCACATCTCAAACACTGAATCTCAACACTCATGAACACATATACATACACCTTGCACTACAAACTCACCCACACAGTCCCCTCACTCCCACAGAACACAGGCAGAAACCACCTTCGATCCCAAAGGAACAAGCAGTAGTGTGCTGGCAAAGGCTTCAGAATCCAAACCAGCTCTCCCAGGCCCAAAAGAGGTAACAGATGAATACACACACCCATATTTCACTTTAATGATATGATGGGTGTGCAGCATATAATTTACAATTAAAGAGAAAACAATACTATTCCTTGTGACTCCCACCTACTCAATGGACTAGTACCTACTGCTGTTGGTTTTTCCTTCACTCTCCCATCAGTGCCACCTGCGCTCCACTTCCCTCGCAGCCCTGCACCCTCAGACGCCAACCAGACTGATCCTCGCCACCCGCCCATCCCACGCACCAGACCTCACACCCACGTCCACCCAGGACCCCACCGCCACCGACTCCCAAGAACCGGCCTCAGACCCGCAGAGTCCAGACGCTGGGACGTGGACCCCAGACCCATGGGGACCCCACAGACGACGCTGACTCCCAAAAATCTGTTTCAGCCCCGCACCGGCACACCGCAGGTGTCCACACCCACACACCACTACCCACCTGAAAACCTCCCACGTCAGCTCACCATCATGATGGCAGTAACCGAATGTCCACACCCCCAGCAACCACACAACTCGTGCGCCCACAACTATGGTGTTAACAACACAAAATGCAGGGACACCTGAGCTAACAGCGCACCAACACTTACCTTAAATTTACGTCACCCTAGCAAAAGGCGGCCATGCACGGCCCCACCCCCACGTACACGCACACACATATGCTCCGGTGCAACGCGGCAACGGACACTGGGACCCTTGGGGAGCGTGTCCAGGAGCACTTCAGCCCCGCCCCCAGTGGGCGTGCGCATGCGGGCAGGATCAGGCCCAGAGGTCCCTTCGGGAGAAGAGACCAGGGGACCCTCTTGTGCTGGGAAGCTACTCAAGTGACACTGGCTTGGCCTGGATGGATGCTATGGCTGTGAAGAATTAAAGCAGGAGCCTATGAAGCCAGCACCGCAGTTCTAACATTGCAGACACGCGCTCCGCGCCCTCTGCCCAGCTCATCTCAACGAGTTACAGATCAGGTGCACCTGCAAGCCGACGGCCTCGTGTGGGGCCAGAGCCGCTCTCCCCCGGGACCACGTTTCCCACTTCTCATCCCCGCCTGTTCCACACGAACAGTTCAGGCGGAGAATGCAGGCCTGGGGAGCACTCCAAGGGGCCCTCCCCGCCTCAGCCAGTCCAGCAATTTCCATTCGTTCCACTTGAGTGGGGCACATTCAGTGCTGCTTTGAGATATCAAGGTACTCCTGTTCCTCTCCCCTAAACCTCAGGGTCTACGTCTTCCCATACCAAATACAAAACCAATTAAACACACCCAAGAACGTCTACCTTGTATATGTTATATCGTATTCTTTCTAAAACATGACATGTTTTAAAATACAAAAACAGGCAAAGTCCATTCTGCCAACAAAACACAATACAATTAATATACCCGGCTGTCACTTTATTGGGGCTAGGTTACAAAGCAGGCAGTGAGAGCCACTAGGAATCCACTAGTACTAAGAGAGGCAGCTATTGGGACATTCAAGGAGGTGACATTGCCACCTTTTGTTGGATGGAGATTCACCATGAGGGAGAAAAGGCCAGTAGGAGACTTACCATAAGGGAGGCCCAGAAAGGCTTGCAAGGGTCCAAGGGAGGTGGGAGGCAGGAGGCAGCTTGGGGCCATATTGATCAAACCCTCTGGTGGGTCTGCAGCTCCATGTGGACTGAGAAAAAAAGAGCATCGGGTCATCCCATCAGAGAAACACGAGGCTGAGAGAAGCTTCCCAGTACTAGGAGGATCCAGAACCTTCAGAAAAGATAAGAGAGCATACCTATAGGGTTCTAGAACATCAGAGCCATACCTACCCAGGGAGGCACATCCGGTCTCTCTGGGTCTCAGCCCCCAGACCTTCTGCAGGGACAAAGCCTCCCCACCACCAGCCTTGTCAGTTCACCGACCCCCAGCAGTCCTGCCTAGTGCTGAGGGCTCAGGTGTCCACTGAGATGGGTTGGTTGAGAACGAGTGACATGGCTGAGCAGCATGATGGCCAACACCTCCCGCCCCCTGGGCACCTGGTCTCGCATATATAGGGTTCTACGGACTTTCACCACCTGGAACCCACATGAAGGATGTCCTTGCCTACCAGCCATGCTCCGGAAGGGACAGCAATACCAGGACCTGCTCACTGACTTTCAGGGGGTTGCCTGGAAGAGCAGACCTCCTCACCTCCTGTCCAGGAATCCCCACAACTTTCTGAACGCTGCCCATCACACCAACAACACGTTTGTGAAGGTTCTGCACTGACAGCGATCGATGCCCACCAGGCCCATCCGCCTTGGGACCCAGATGCCAGGACCACAAATGCTGAAAGAGTGTCCAACTGCATAACACACACCCGTGGACCTACGGGCACGAAGAAAAGCTGGACACCACCAACACTTACAGGGAGTCGTTGGCCCTAAATAATGGGCCCACCTGATTACGATTAATGCAACGGGACACCTGATTAGGTAGTAATGCAATGGGCCCACCTGACTAGGAGCAATGCAATGGTTCAGAATGACCAGGGTCGGTGCACACCCACAACGGCCCGCAGCCCCGGATGCTCCACTCACAATTCACAGAGCCACTCTCCCCACACACTCAACGATGCCTGAATATGCTTGCTTCACGCATCCATCCATCCACACAAACAGACCAGTGGTGTGCTCATAACTGCTTAATAAAATGCCCTCAGAGAAAGGTGGGAGAGACTTCATTTGCGGTTTTTACCTAGTATTCGTAGTATGACTAATTTCAAGCTACCCACTCAACTGTCCCTAAACATCGTCCCACGTTTGAACAATCCCGTTCCAGCACACACCAACACTTCGCACCAAACCGCATCCCAATGGCACAGAAAACATCCCCCAATGCCCTACACTACTCAGACTTGCCCTCTACACACCAAAATACACACACAACTCCATTAGTCAAACAAACACACTTTGAATGCTCTTAAAAACGTCATGCCTGAGGAACAACCGTGGATAATCCCTGTAGCTGCTGAGGGATATGTACACAACTCTCGACAATCAGTCAAAGAAACACAACCATATAACAAATGGTCCTCCTACACTGCCCGAATATACACAAGACACCTAAACTGAAACACACACACTTGCCCAAACATCGCCCACATGCCCTTGCACGTAATCCTTCCAAATCTGCCATTACTCACCCAAAACTCGAGTCAGGAGGGGGAAAATCACACGTACCGTATTCCCCAAATCACAAACACCCAACCACCAACTCCCCGAGAAGGTATGCACTTCCCCCCACCCCACCCTCCACCCACCCTCACACACAGGCTTGGCCGCTTTATTGCGAATACCCACAGCCGCACTACCCGCCACACTCCCACCTAACAAGGTCCTCTGCTTCCCTCGCGGCCCCGCACCCTCAGGCGGGAACCAGGATGGCTCCCCGCCGCCTGCCCCCGCCCCGGGCCCCTCCAGGCCCAGGACCACCACGACCTCCGCCGGGACGCACGCCCAGACCCGCGGCCGCCCGGGACCCCGCCACCACCGACTCCCAAAAGCCGCCTCAGACGCTCCGGGTCCGGACGCCGGGACGTGGATCCCAGACCCGAGGGCCGGTCGGGACTCCACAGACGACGCCGACTCCCAAGAACCGGTCTCAGCCCCGCAGGGTTCAGACTCGCACACCGCCAACCGCCGGACAAACTCGCACCTCAGCTCACCGTCGTGGCGGCAGTCACCGGGCCTCCACCACGCCAGCCGCCACACAAACTATGGTGAAAATTGCTAACCGCGGCGACCCTGAGACGCCAGGTGCGCGCGACAATCACCTCGAGCTTTCCGGCACCGCAGCACGAGGCAGCCCCGCCCCGCCCCCAGCCAGAGGCCGTTGGCGCCCTGCCCCCAAGGCCGCGCACGCGCATTTGCTCCCGCAGGCCGCCTCAACGGACGCTGGGAGCCGTTGGGGGCGTGTCCGGGAGGCCGCCTCAACGGACGCTGCGAGCCGTTGGGGGCGTGTCCGGGAGCGCGGCAACCCCGCCCCCCGGGACGTGCGCGTGAGGGCGGCGCGGGCACGCAGGGGTCCGGCCCGGACGTCTCTGCAGGAGAGGCCAGGGGCGCGTCCTGTGCCCGGAAGCCTCAGAGGCTGGCTGCGCTAGCTCCGATGGGACAGTCGCTTCGGGGCCATCCAGCCTTAAAGCCAGCGCCCATGAAGCAAGCACTCGCGATAGTAACGTCCCAGACGTGTGCTCCGCGCTCCGCACGCCCGTCTCGCAGACTTAGGGATCAGCTGCACCTGCAAGCTGACGGCCTCATGTGGGCCAGGTCCCAACCCCGGCCGGGACCGCGTGTCCGATTGTTGTCCCCATTTTCCACAAGCGCTGCGCCCTTGGACGCCCGAGCCCGAAGGTTCCACAGGAACAGTTCAGGCGGAGAATGCAGGCCTGGGGAACACTCCAAGGGGCCCTCCCCGCCTCCTTTCCCAGAGCTTCCCCAAGGCACTGCCTGTGCCACGTTAGGTTCCTCAGTGTCGCTGCTGATGCGCGGGGGCTGCCCAGTACGTGTGATGCACCGTCGTTTTCTTGCGAGGCTTGTCTGTGGTTCCGTGAATCCCTCTCAGCTCGTCCCCGCAGCTCCTGGCCAGGAAGCATGCCCAGGGCAGCAGCCACGAAGATGGGTGCGTGTGGAGAATCCCCGCCCGGCCGCAGTGTGAGAGGCCTGGGGAATGTGCCAAAGGGCTGCTCGCCCGCTTTGGGTGGCCGGTGGTACACGCCAGAAGCACTGATATAAATACTCCCTGGGCCCTGTCAGGGTGGCAGTTGGGAGAAAACTTGGAAATCGTGAGGAGAGTGGACAGGAAGTGAGAAATGACTCTCTTACACGGCCGTGGCCCGGGGCAGGGGGAAGGAGGAGCTCCAGGTCCCGGACCGGAAGCCCAGTGCCCTCCCGCCTCAGGGTGGCCACTGTTTTCACACAGTGGAGGCCTTTGAAGTCCGCTTTTCCCTACAGGGGGCAAGGAATTGTTTCAGTGCCTTAACCAGGAGTCTTTTCAGTGCACGATGAGTGTGGAGCTGCCCTTCTAAACGTCCCTTTCCTTCCCCAGCACCTGCCTTCCCAGGAGCTTTGCTGCTGTGATAGCAGAGGTGATGCTGGTCTCCCAAGAGATTGGTTCCAACCCCTGAGGTTCTCACCCCTTGTCACCTTTGGCCAAGCTCCCACGAGTCCTTTCTTCTCACAACACAAACACACCAATGCTCTTTCATATCATTCTGTTCCCAACAAACTGACGACGTGCAATATGAAAGTCAGAATCCAACGAGACTTTTAAAGAGGTGCTGCCATGAATCTCACGGAGACGGTCGACACACACCGATGAGCAAGATTTCCAAAGAATAAGCGTCTTATGCCGACAGGAAATACCATGTCTCCTGAGCAAGGCGTTCAGGCTAGCATCGGCCAGTTAGAACTTAAAGGGAGCCCGTTGTGTGAAAGGGGGTTGGACATGAGTGGATAGATTCCCGGCTTTGTCTCCAGCTGCACGTCCATTTCAGGGATGTTGATTTTAACATCCTGATGTACCACGGCTGCAGGATATTAAGGAAGAGGACAGTTTCCCCTTCACGTGAGGAGAAGGAAGATTTCCAGTCCTTTACTTCTGTCCTTACTCCCATTATACTTACAAACTCAGTGCTGTATGAGTCTCTGTCAAATTCCATATCATCCAAAGAGCCTGAAGACTCTGTGTGTGTGTGTGTGTGTGTGTGTGTGTGTGTGTGTACACAAATGCATGCTAATATTTTGTGGTGGAGCCAAGTTAGCACTCTTGAGGGTCCTTATTCAAGTTTTCTTTCTCACAGGGTAGGTGAATAATAAGGGCTAAATATGGTATACTCTTTGGTATAGATGCCAGACAAAATACAGAGTCACAGCCAAATGCAAAATTCAGATAAACTGTGAACAAATTTGCATTACAAGTATATCCGAGGGGCCCCTGGGTGGTGCAGTCTGTTAAGCGTCCAACTCTTCCTCTCAGCTCAAGTCATGATCTCACGGTTTGTGAGTTCCAGCCCCACGTCGGGCTCTATGCTGATGGTGTGAAGACAGCTTGATATTCGGTGTCTCCATCTTCTGGGGGCTGCCACTGTGGGTGCTCTCTCTTCCTCTCTCTCTTGCTCTCTAAATAAATAATACTCAAGAAAAAAAATTTTGTGACTACTATTATATTTAGTATATTATTAATAATATATTTGTACTAATATTATTGTTTTAAAGTCACTGGGGTGAAGTGATATACTCACATAGACTGCAAAATATGACCAAAAATTCTTCCCATCCCAACACACACATCTTTCTGGTAGGACTCGGCCGCTCCTATCACGACAGGGGGCGTCTACTTCCCACCCCTGGAATCTGGGCTTGGCCACGTGATCGCTTTGGGCAACTCATTTAGCTTCCCGCAGCGGCTGAAGGTTGTTACCGCACTCTCAGTGGCTTAAAACCACACACTCTACTCGCTTATGTATGTCTCAGACGTGAGGCATCGGAGGCAAACCTTAAGGGCAGAAGCCGAAGGGTTGGCCAGGCTGATCCATCTGGAGGTCCCAAAGGGAGAATCCGTGTCTTTGACTGTTTCCGCTTGCGGCGGCCCCTTGTGTGCCTTGGCGTGTGGCCTCTCCCTCCATCCTCACAGGCTGCTCTTACAAGAAAACATTTTAAGTGTATCTGAAGTATTGCATGGGACACGATTATTCCAAAAGCTCATTCCCTATTTATCTAAATTTCTAACTCAATTGAAACTATTATTTTTACTCGCTAAATCCGGCCACCCATTCTACAGGGTGCTTGACATTTTAAAGGACTGCGGAACTCCATGTGCCAGCCATCTGGTCTCCAGATATAAGGACAGGAGCCACAGCATTAGTGTAAAGACAACCACGGTACACATCCACACATATTTTGGAAAGTATGTCGACCTTTACCAGAGGAAAAAATGAAAGCATTTTTGGAAAATGAAAATAGCTTACGTTTACTTTTAGTTGCATAATACGTCTCTCTAAAGATTTCCACGTAACAGACAACAGCGGTTTCCTGCAACAAAGGGGCTCGGCCACCAGGACTAACAGGTGGGAGGAAGAGTCATCACTGCATCTTCCTTTCTGTACTTTGACGTTGAACCACACAAAGCTATTGATTGCTGGACCCATCACACTAAAATAATGAAAAGTGTTGAAAGTCAATGTTGAACTACAGCGCAGTAGGCTGGGAAACAGAAAGTAGTGAGCTCTGGTCCTGCCCATGGAGGCCGCACGTCCTTTCTCTGAGAGACCGCGGTTTCCACCAGACGAGGTCATCAGTACGGCTGGTCCTGCTCCAGGCGCCTCCGCTTCCAGCACCGCAGGCCAGCTGGGACCGAAGGAGCCAAGTCTAAAGAATGACGTGCAACCGCGCGCACGGGATCTGCTGAGACGATGAGAATCTGGAGCCCTCAGTTCCGCGAGGCCTTCAGGACCCATGTGTTCATCAGAATACGTGTTCCGAATTTTGTTCACCAAGTCCGGCCTCTGTTCCAGGGAGTCAAGAGCCGGGTGGGAAGCAGAGTGGGCTGAGGGACACCAACGAGGCTGATGGAGGAAGAGTGGGAGCAGAGGAGCGGCGAGGAACAGCTCTGTGCTCAGAAGCCAAACGTGCGTGAACTGCCTCAAAAGTCACAGAGCAACTGTGTTGCCCGTGTGTCATTCGAAAGGGACTTGTGGTCCTTGGCTGCCTGCCAGAGCCCTCATGGAATGTCCCCCCCTCCCACCCCAGGTCCCTGGGCCTCCGCCCCTCCCCCGCTGCAGAATGTCAGGAGCCCCGCATTCTGTCCCTGTTTACATTCAAACTTTCCCTCCTTTAATTGATCCTGAGCATCTGCGGGAGTAGGTCGCTGTCTGGACCTGGGCTTGACGTTTCTCACTGTGGTGGCAGCAGGGGAGCAGTGGTCCGAGCGCAAGCCTGCAGGATGGCTTCAGAAGGAGGTAAGCCTGTGGGTTGGGCAGGTGTGTCCACGTCCCTGCTATGCCTCGAATCCGCGGGATTCAAGTGGGACACTTGGACACGGGCATGTAGGGGGCGTCAAGTAGAGGAAGGGGGCGCGCTGGAGGCCCAAGGCCAGCTCCCCTGCTAGGCTTGGAGCCTGTGGAAGCCTGGGAGAGCCCTGGGGAGGAGGGCTGGAAGTTTCTCGAACCTGCCAGCCCAGGACTCCCACTCCTTCCAGTGCAGAGATGACTTCTTCCCAGCCCAGGTGGCCTTTTTCTTAGATTCGGCAGGGACAGGGCATCAGGTGGCCTCACCCCAGGTAGGCCTTGGGTTCCTCAGCTGCTCTGGGTCCCTCTTCCTCGTGAGGACGTGTGGTCCCCCACCTGCTTCACCTTGTCCAGTGTTTCTGGCCAACCCTCAGCCCTGGGCTCCACCTTTGAGAGGAAGAGTCTGCTGATATTCGCATCCCCGTGCCGTGGGTGGGGACAGAGTTCAGTGCAGCCGGGTGTCCCGTGGAGAATCTGTGAAAGCTGACTTCTCCTTAAAGGGGTAGCCGAGGAGCCTGGACGTGAGGACTAGCTTCTGTGTTTGTACTGGATGTCCTGGGACCCTGTGGACCATCAGATGTGCAGGTGTGTCCCGTGTGCCCCTGAACGAGGACCTGTATGGGTTCTTCATGACCAGGCACACAATCCAGACCCGTTTCCTGCCGGCACGGGGCTCCCGCGAGGCTCCTCGGCGTCGCCACTTCCCCCCGTTGGAGCTGCAAGGGGACCACAGAAGTCTGCGTTCCCACAACCAGTCCGCCGTGACCCTCCTCCAGAGTCGCTGGACCCCCTCCCACCCCTGCCCTAGGCTAGTCTTCTGCAGCCGTCGTGGGCTGTGAGTGACAGAAATCAGGGCACACAAGGCCCGCCTCATGCTCTCCCAGGAGCACAGCTGCTGAGGGGTGGCAGAACCCCGGCCCGTGTTGTGTGTGGCTGTGGGTGTTACTTGACGGGGCTACCGCAGGGCTTGGAGGGCGCGTTCACATGGAGAGAGATACTGCAAGAGATTGTTTTCGGTGAGGGCAAAAAGAAAGGGAGGGATTTATCCTGAGCGTCAGGCACTGGGGGGCTGAGCAGGATAGGGGTCCGAATGGTTTACGTGCTACGTGTTCACAAAGGCCCTTCGGGTGACTCGGAAGTACCTGGGGGCAGGTCCCGGGCTGCCAGGGAGCCTGCGGAGAGCATTTCCCACAAGGCACATGTCCACCCACCCCGTCGTCCAGGAGGACAGCCCATGAGGGTGGAGGGTCGTGCCTGGGATCCACGGGGGGGTTCCCAGAGTCAGCGCTGGCCAAGACGGCCTCTTGCAGGCAGGCAGGCTGTCTTGATGGAAGGGGCGAGGACAGTAATTCTCATCTGGAGGCCAGAGCATGGCAGTCACTCCAGGACGCTGGCAAACTCCACCTTTTCCTGTAAACGTCCCTCTCGTGTTGCAGTTCACCACCCTGCTCCCCAGTGAGAAAAGGGGCCCCGGACCCGCTGTCCTGGCTGCCGATCCTCTGGCTCCATCCTGCTCTTTCCTTCTGTTCACAGCATCTGCAGTGCTGGGACCGCATGTGGCCACGAACCCGGAGGCCTCCGTGTCTTCTTTCTCGGCACAGCCCTTTCCCCCAGCTGCTGCTGGCCCCTCGCACTGGTCACCCTGGGGGCAGCACTCGCCGCCCCACGTGACCCCGCCATTCCCTCCTGGCAGCCCCGCGGTGCTGCCCACTTTCCCCAGGACACCGTTGGTGGCAGGAGATGGCGGCCATGGCTCAGCGGGGACCGTGGCTTGCAATGTCATCGTGCAGGTCAGGTCAGAGCGGGGGCCCGCAGAGTCCCCCCAGACTCAGACCATCGTCCCGACCCAGGCCCCCGCTCACTGGAGTGCTCCAGGGTCCCTCTGTGGGGGTGCTGGGTGTCCCGCACCCCTGTTCCTGGCGACCGCAGCAGTGGAGACCAGTATGTCCACCCCGGCCGCCGGGGGCACCTGGGCCGGCAAGGGAGGCTCCACCCCAGGCGTTCGACCTCAGGCTCCAGGGCGTGCGGTCCTGCTGAGCCCCATCGTGCCCCTGGTGACCGTCGGGCAACAGCCCCACGCGGCTCCCTGGCGGGGCAGCCCGGCCGGCGGCCCCACCAAGGCCGCGCCCGAGGACTGCTGCAGCCCCAGGAGTGTGTACGAGAACTTCCGGCGCTGGCAGCGCTTCAAGGACCTGGCCCGCGGTTACCTCCCGCACAGCCCAGACACGGAGGCCCTCTCCTGCTTCCTCATGTGAGTGGCCTCAGCCCCACGGCCCTGGCCAGGCCTCTGGGATGGACCCGGGGGAGGGGGAGTGTCGGGCGCGGAGAGGAGGCTGTGAGCAGGTCCCCGCTCTGGGAACGCACCTCTGGTGCAGGGCCTCTGGGGTCCCCCGGGGACACGGGGTGACGGGCCTCCCGCTGGGGACCGGCTCGTTGCCTGGCCCGTCACACTCAGCGTGATTATTATGGAATGCAGGCTCCTGGGGGAAAGAGCTCCCTGATCCAGGTGCCGGTGGGTGGTCGGCCTGGAGCCCAGGGCCCGGGGCTGCATAGCGTGACGCAGGGACCGTGGTCGCCTGGAGGGCGGGTTTGCAGGGCCAGACACCACGTGTCACCTGCCAGCACTCAGTCATGCCGGGCGGGGGACGCGTGCTCCCTCCACATGTGGGGGTGGGGCAGCGTGGGGCCACCAGGCCGCAGGCGCCTGACCCCGCGGGCTTACAGCCCGGTGCTTCGGTCCCTGGCCCGCCGGAAGCCCACCATGACGCTGGCGGAGGGAGTGTGGAGGGCCGTGCTCGAGTGGCAGCAGAGAAGCAACTTTGACCGGGTCATCTACTATGAGATGGCAGGAAAGTGAGTCAGGGTCCCGGTCGCAGGCTGGTGGGCGTGAGGCCGGGCTGAGCACAGGGCGGGCCGTGCAGGTGCTTGTCCCACAGGGTCCTCCTCACCTCCCTGCCTGGGGCTTCAACCCCACTCTGATCGACACCCACCGCGGCCTCCACGTTAAGCTCTCAGCTTCCAGGGGGCTGGTGAACCGGTGACCCTGGGGAGGTGGGACCCTCTCTGTGGGTGGGGGCGCTGGGCCAGATCAGCCAGCCTGCTGCCTCCTGGGGTCCAGGGCCATGGCTGCCCCTGCCGGTCACCGCCCCTGCCGGTCCCTCCACCGGCCCCTCCGTTGCTGGGCTCCACGGCCTGGCCAATCCTCAGTGTGGCCTGGGTCTCCTCACCCCCAGGTTCATGGAGTTTGAGGCTGAGGAGGAGATGCAGATTCAGAAGTTGCAGTGGGTGAGGGAGACCCAAGGCCCGCCTCCTCCGGCCCCACCCAAGCCTGAACCACGGGGGCTCCCAGGCCCGGAGGGGGGCCCGCAGCCAGGTATGACACCCTCATTCCCGAGGGAGCTGGCGCCTGAAGGCAGTGGGGCCTGAGGAAGGCTGCTGTGTCCACGTCCCGTCTTCTCCTTCCCACGAGCTGTGGTCTTTCGACCAGCCCAGCCACAGAGAGCCTGGGTTCTCTGCTGCCCTTTGTCACCGGGGGGCATTGACCTGGTCAGCCTGGGGACAACTCTCCCACCTCCCCATCAAGGGACCCAACACAAACTCTGCCTGGGGAGCAGGCCGTGTGGGGAGGCCCTTGGGGAGTCGGTGCGTCCTCCACTGCTCACACGAGACCCTATTAGATGCTCCTCTCCTCAGCTCCCCTCGCCCAGCTGCCTAGGCTTCAGGTGGCCCTGACCCAGCCCCCACTGACATCAGTGTCCCCTAAAACCTGCCCTCTTGACACGCAGCTGGAGCCCCCCTCACCCCCTCTCTCCATCCCGCTCTGCCTCAGCGTGCATTCCCAGGAAGGCTGGCTCCAGGCCCCAGGCAGCCTGCCTGCGGCCACACAGGCCCCCGCGGGCCCAGAGCCAGGCACCCAAGGAGATCCCCGCTGAGGCTGTGAGAGAGTACATGGACATCATGGAGGGGCTGCTGGGGCCCGCCCACTCGGCCCCAGGGTCGCCCGCGGGTGAATGGGGAGAGGATGGAAAGGAGCCCCAGCAGGACAGAGACGCGACCTACCCGGACCCGGGTCTCCTCAGCTACATTGACCAGCTGTGTTCCCAGGAAGGCTTCATCACCAAGGTGGGCTGGCCCGGAGCCTGGCGTCTAGAACATTCCAGGGTCTGTGACTTCAACACCCAGAGTGGGACTGTGCCCAGGCCTTTGGGATCAAGCTCTGTTCCTCGCTCCTATGCTGTATGTGTGCAGGCGTGAGCGTGTATTTGTGTGCAGGTGCGTACACGTACGTGTACGTGCACATGTGTCTCGTTTCGTGCGCGTGCATGTGCATATGTGCCTGTGTGCACACGTGTGTACTTGTGTCCGTGTGCATATATGCCTGTGTGTACATGTGTGTACTTGTGTGCCTGTGTGCGCTTGTGTGTGCGTGTATGTGTGCTTGTTTGCATGAGAATGCATGTATGTGTTTGTGCCTATAGTAGTGTGTGCATGTGTGAACTCGTATGCATTCATGTCGGTGTACTTGTGTGCATGTGCAAATGTGCGTGTGTGTGAGAGCCTGTGCGTGGTTGTCTGTGTGTATGTGTACATGCGTGTCTCTGTGTGTGCATATGTATGCGTGAATATGGTTGTTTGCCATTGTGCGTGCTTCTGTGTCTGTGTGTGTGCACATATGTGTTTGGGGTGTGTGTGTGAGTATGCACTTGTGTGGGTTTGTACGTGCGTATGCATGTATAGGCTTTGTCTCTCTTTGTGTATGCGTGTGTGAAGTTGTTGTCTGCGTGTGTGCCCGTCTGTGTGTGTGTAACCAGTGACCACGATGGTTAAAACATCCTGCCTTGTGCAGAAGGCTGGGTGGGTCTTCACTTTTCCACTTTCCCTCCAGGCCCTCCCGGGCCCCAGGCTGCTCCCTGCCAAGGTTGCCCACAGCCTGTTCCTTCTGTCCCAGGTGGAGGCCGTCATCCACCCGCGATTCCTGGCAGAACTGCTCTCCTCGGACCCACAGCTGGACCTTTCGGCCCTCGCTGAGATATTGGAGCTGGAGGAAGGACTCACCCTTGCAGAGGTGAGCCAGGGGAGGGAGGGGACCCAGGTGAGCCAGGGGAAGGGGGATCCAGGTGAGCCAGGGGAGGGAGGGGACCAGGTGAGCCAGGGGAAGGGGGACCCAGGTGAGCCAGGGGAAGGGGGGACTCAGGGAGAGGCACACTGACTCTGTCGGCTGCTCCCCTGCCTAGGAGGCGTGGCACTGGGGAAGTGAGCTCCAGGGCAGGGATGGAGCAGAGAATGGGACTCACAGGACAGGGAGCCTGGAGGGGGAGGGAGGGAGTCAGGAGGATGTCAGGAGAGCCAGGGCCTCCCAGGCCACCGGTCCCCTCCTCCCCCGATGCCACCCTCCCCCGTCCCCTCTCACACTCCTGTGCTGCCCAGTCACCATCACCTCCCTCCTCCCAGCTGGTGGAGAAAAGACTGGTGGCCTTGATGGTGGAGGAGGGTGTGCCCTCACCCCCGCGTCACTGCGCAGCCCGGCTGGACCCCGGTCCTGAGTGGAAGCCCAGGGCCCCGCCAGGAGGCAGCAGTGAAGCCTGGCCACCCGAGCGCGAGTGCCGGGACCGCCAGAGGCGCAGCCAGGCACACGCGCACCCGTCCAGACCCAGAGCCTTTGCCGCATCTCCAGGACGACAGCAGCTGCCTGGCCTCCGGGCTGGCCGGACCCCCTCTCCTCCCCAGGGGCCAGGGTGCCCCTCCCCTCGACCTGACCTCAGGGACGCCCCCGTGTTCAGAGAGGCCCCTCCTGCTAGGGAGCCCGGCGGGCCAGCGGCTGGGTCCAGCGAGGACGAGGAGGAGCTCCCCAGCCTGGCCTTCCTCCTGGCCTCTCAGCACAGCCTGCTGCCCTGGGGGCTGTCCCAGGGTCCCGCTCCCGCCTCGGGCCTGCCCAGCCCTGGGGGGCACGGGCCCCAGGGGGCTCCCCAGGCCCCCCCTCCTCAGAGAATAGGCCGCAGCCCGGCCGGCCTCCCAGCTCTCAAGTCGAGGAAGCGGGCTCTGTGTGGGGGCCTGGCCACGGCCGCCAAGAAGATGCCCCTCCCAGGGGCCAGTCTCAGGGGCTCCGGGAGGCCGGCCTCGGCCATGGGGCCCGTGGGGCCCTCTCAGCCTCCAAAGAGAAGGCGTGACCCCTTTGTCCCAGGGAGGAGGAAGAAGAGGCACTGCAGCCAGTAGGGAGCGCTGGGCCGCCCTCAGGGCCAGGGGGTGGGGGGCCAGCGCCCCAGGGGTCCCCTCCTGCTCCCCGTGTTGATCCGGGCCTGGAGGAGGGGGGTGGGCACGGGCATGGAGGCAGCAGCCCCCGGGACGCTGTGTGGGTGGGCGCTGTGTGGATGCGGGAATAAAGACGATTTGCAGGGAAACGCTCTGGGCCGCTGTCGTCCTGCCGGGGTCCGGGCCCTGCATGAGATGCCCTGACGGGAAGGAAGGGGCCTGAGAGGGCCCCCTGGGCCTTCCCCTCACCATCTGCACCCCTGAACATCCAGGGACGGGAGCGCCCTCTGCCCCCAACCATCTTCCAGAGCGGAGCCTGCCGCCAGCCTGTCTTCTTAGGCAGCTGCCCCGTGTCCCCTGCAGCATCAGCCACGGGCCTGGGGGGGCATCCCTGTCTCCTCCAGGGCTCCCTGTGTGGGGCCTGGGGGAGGGCAGAAGGCCTGGCCTCAGGGGACAGGCTCTGGGCCTCTGGCCTCGTGGTTCGAGGAGCACTTGGAGGCCCCGTGGGATGGCTGAGATGCGAGAGATGGGGGGTCCTCTTCGGCCCAGTGAGGACGGGCTCGGGGAAAGGACCCAGGGGGACCTGGGGTCACCAGCCGAGGTGTGCGCTGTGCTGTCCCGTGCGGCACTCCTGGTCAGCTCCCTGGGTCTCCACGGGGAGGCGGAGGCTTCACCGTTTTCGGGGACGCTGGGCTCCGGAGGCCAGGGGATGCGGGCCGTCCCGGGCGCCAGGGTGGCTCCACGCAGCGTTGGCTCCAGAGTTCTCCTCCCGCTCCCCTGAGGAGAAACCCCTCAAAGCAGCCATGCAGTCGTGGGGAAATCCCTCAGATACAGGTGCTTACCTGTCACCGCTGACTACGGTGCTGTGTGTTCCCCGTGGCCGCCCTGGCCTGGCTGCACGTTTGTGCTTCCTTCAGGGCTGCGTGGTGTCCCACTGGTCACTGTGCACTGGGCGGGACGGGTGAGAGCAGGCTGGCTTGGGGATTCCTGGCCAGGGTGTCCCCCACGCTCCCCGAATGCTGTTACTGGGGAGGCCTGCCTCTGTCTGCGCCTCCATCGGTGATCAGCCATCACCAGACACAGGTGCCCAGGAGGCTCAGGCAGAGAAAGATGGTGTCAGTGCGTGGCTATTATGACAGACAGTGCTGAAGCCATCCCCGAACGCCCTCAAGTATTTGCTCTAGAGATTCTGGACTGGGAATCAGAGGGCTCCCAAAGTCCCCACTTGTGGGCCCCATGACCCGAGGAGCTGGCCCAAATCCCCACCACTGGCAGGTCTCCTGTGAGGTCCTGTACGTAATTCAGTGAGTCTGAGGGACCGTCTGTCTGGGACGCCTTGTGTGCCAGCCTTGGCTCTTGGGGCTCACTTTAGCAAAATATCTTGTGATTAAGCTGTGTTGTTTGAGGGTTCATTTTCCTTGCATCACTGCAGTTCCAAAGGTCAGACTCCACCCTCCTTCCACAGTGTGCCCTTTGGAATGTCCTTTGTCGTGGGTCATTCTGAAGATCATGTTTCTGCAGCATGTGTTTGTGAATTCGTATAAAGTGCACGGGCGTTAAAAGATGTTTTCTGATCCCGCACACAAACTACAGAGGCATCCCTAAGGTGTTTCTTGTTTGTAAGGCTCCTAAAATATATAAATAGAACAATTGGTAAAATGCTCCTGTCCTTACAATCTGTTCATATGAAAACATCCAAATCTAGATTCTTCTGCAAATTGTGCTGAAGTGGAGCCCAAACCCACTTATGAAGAGACAACCCTATGCCACTGGGAGCGTAGGATGTCATTGGAACCGAGAGGGAGATTCAGATCACACACCATCCTTCACTCCCTATGTTTATCTGGGTGTTGGCTATGGCTGGACCCCATGTGCTGTCCCAGGAAGCACTGAATATGCCACCATTGTAGTCTCTCTGTGCTTCTGGTAAATACGTCTTGTAGGCTGGGATTCAGGGCATCCCTGGTTTTCAGGGCATTTGCTCCTGGTTGCTCTGTATGTGCAATTTATTAACAACTGGGAAGGATGTCATTGGAACCGAGAGGGAGATTCAGATCACACACCACTTCCCTATGTTTATCTGGGTGTTGGCTATGGCTGGACCCCATGTGCTGTCCCAGGAAGCACTGAATATGCCACCAGTTGTAGTCTCTCTGGTGCTTCTGGTAGATCATAGCGAATTCGTATAAAGTGCAGGCGTTGGGATTACAGAGGCATCCCTAAGGTGTTTCTTGTTTGTGGTATATAAATCAAGGGCAATCATATGCATCCAAATCTAGGTGTGCTGAAGTCTGTATGTGCAGGATGTCATTATTAACAACCTCTAGATAAAACTGACAGAAAAAGAATTTTCTCCAGTGGTATTTGAAGAACAGTCATAAAGTATCTAAGCACACATATTGCATTGTACCTTAATGAGTCCAAAGTTTAACCTTTAGTTATGAAGAGATAAAAATAGGAATATAAATAGGAAAAAAAAAGGAAAAATAAAGTTTTCCCCTTGGTTCAACAATAAAACCAGAATATCTGCTCTCATCTCTCTTTTTTCAAGTTATTACTGCAGGTTCTAGTTAATGTAGTATAGCAAGAAGTGAAAATAGAGGCTTCGGTTTGAAGAAGAAATATATCTGGCATCATGTGCTGATGCCATAAAACTGGCTATATAAAAAATTCTAAGGACTCTGCAAGAAAACTCATAAAAAATTATAATAGATTACTTTACCAAATTCTCAGAATACAAGATCAATATAATATGCAACACTGATCACATAACCATAGACTAGCAACAAACAATTGTAGATCAAAATCTAGAAGATATACAATTGTTCCCTCCAAAATGAGACATTTGGTGTAAGTCTTTTAAAAAATGTTAAGGGCTTGCTAAATGAAACTTACAGAACTGATGAAAACAACAAGCCCACGAAAGTGCAGGAACATACTGGTTTCATGAATTGAAAGAGACAAGGTAGTAAATTGTCAGTTCTTGTAAGATTGATGGACAGGGCATTTGAGCTGGTTGCTCGTGTCAGAGAGAGAGGGAGTCACAGACTGAAACAGGCTCCAGGCTCTGAGCTGGCAGTCAGCACAGAGCCCGACGCGGGGCTCGAACCCACGAACTGCAAGATCATGACCTGAGCGAAAGTCGGACGCTTAACCGACTAAGCCACCCGGGCACCCCAGAGACAAACTTACTGTAAAAAAGTTAAAGGAAGAGTGACAATTTTCCAAAAGTACTTCTGAGCTCCAGAAAATAGTCCAAGGCTTCCAGTGACCAGCAAATGTCTTGTGCCACCTCCCAGCAGGGCCACGGTGTTAGTCCTGGGTGGGCCACGGGGCTGGTCCCCGGTTCCCCTCCCCCATCGCAGGGAGCAGAGCAGACCTTATCTGCAGGTAACTGTGTTCCCTCATTCCAATCTGCATGGGGGCCTCCTGAGGCCCAAGTGAGATGCTCATGTGTGTTGACCATTGAAAGCTCAGGAGATAAGCTAGAGGTAAGATGTTGGGACTTTCCAAAGCTGCCTGTATACCGGGGGATTTAGAAAGCCACGTGCAGGACAGGTAAGAATGCTCAGAAAAGTCCTGAGAAGGCCTCACGCTTCCATCCCAGGCTGACTCCTGGCCCAGAGCAAGCCTAGCGAAGTGAGGAACATGGACTCCAGCTCAGAGCCAGCAGTGCCTGGGGGAGGTAGCTGTTCCCTCTAGTGATTATTTGTTATTTTTATTTATTTGTTTCAGCTCTGGGGATTCAGCTTATGTTTTGAAACATAAGGTAAACATGAACTAAAGGAACAAAGACTTCAGTGCTCAAACTCAACAAGTTATCGTTGAGGTTCCCATAATTGGAGGGGTTCCTGGGTAGCTCAGTCGTTAAGCATCTGACCCTTGACTTCAACTCAGATCAAGATCTCTTGTTTTGTGAGTTCTACCCCTGCATCATTCTCTGTGCTGAGAGTGAGGAGCCTGCTCAGGATTCTCTCTCTCATGCTCTCTGCCCCTCCCCCACTCTCTCTCTTTCAAAATAAATAAACAAACTTTAAAAAATTGGAAGCATCAAAATGAACACACTACTACAGACTTCAAAAATAAATAAAAACCCAACAAACCATGGGGAACAGTAAGATTCTTATTTCCAGAGTTACCAATAATAACCAATTTCCAACAAAAAAAAATCACAGGCATACGAACGAGCATAAAAATAGAAAGCTCATCTTGACAAAAGAGCAAAAGCACTTCTATGAGGCAGGATAGTTTTTTTATTTATTTGCTTGTTTAGCAAGTATATGAGTGGGGGAAGGAAACAGAGAATCCCAGCAGGCTCTGAAGTGTCAGCAGGGAGCCCCATGTGGGACTCAAAGTCATGAACTGTGAGATCATGACCTGATCCAAAAACAAGCGTCAGATAACCAGTCACCTGGATGCTCTGAAGATAGTTGTTTGAACAAATTGTGTTGAAACAATTGAATGCCCACAGGAGAAAGAACAGAAGAACGAAAGGAAAGAAAGAAAGAAAGAAAGAAAGAAAGAAAGAAAGAAAGAAAGAAAGAAAGAAAGAAGGAAAGAAGGAAAGAAAGGAAAGAAAGGAAAGAAAGATAGAAAGAAAGAAGGAAAGAGAAAATAGAACTCCCACCTAAACTTCACACCTTATATAAAAATGAACTCAAAATGGATGATACATCTGGATATAATGTGACTATATCTGGACATGATGTAAATACATCTTTACATAATGTAAATACATCCCTACATAATGTAAAACATAAAACTATAAATCAACAGAAAACAGGAGAAATTTTTATGATTTAGAGTGAAGCAAAAGTTTCTTAGCCATGACACCAAACACATGATCTTAAAATTAACAATTGATAAATTGTATGTCATCAAGACTACAAACTTTTGTTCTGAAAAAGACCCCATGAATAAGATGAATAAACAGATTGATATTTTGGTACCACCCTCAGAATTCACTTTGCTGGAGATTCTCTGTTTCCTTCCCCCACTCATATACTTGCTAAACAAACAAACAAATAAATAAAACAACTATCCTGCCTCATAGAAGTACTTTTGCTCTTTTGTCAAGATGAGCTTCAACAGTTTTATATGTACTCATTTATATGTTTGTGTATAATTTTTTAATGCAATTCTTTTTCTTTTTTTAATTTAACTTTTAATTAGTTAACATACAGTGCAATATTGGTTTCAGGAGCAGAATTCACTGATTCATCACTTTATGAAAATTTATAACATGTAAATTCTTTTTAAGAAAAAAATTTTTTTTAATTTTTATTTATTTCTAGGAGAGAGAGAGAGACAGTGTGAGCAGGAGAGGGTCAGAGAGAGAGGGAGTCACAGACTCTGAAACAGCCTCCAGGCTCTGAGCTGGCAGTCAGCACAGAGCCCGATGCGGGGCTCAAACCCACGAACCGTGAGATCATGACCTAAGCGAAAGTCGGACGCTTAACTGACTAAGCCACCCAGGCGCCCCTTAAGAAAATTTGTTTTATTTATTTCTGAGAGAGAGAGAGAGAGAGAGAGACAGTGTGAGCAGGAGAGGGTCAGAGAGAGAGGGAGACACAGAATCTGAAACAGGCTCCAGGCTCTGAGCTGTCAGCACAGAGCCCGATGCGGGGCTCGAACTCAGGAATCGTGAGATCACGACCTGAGCTGAAGTCGGACGCTTAACTGACTGAGCCACCCGGGCGCCCCAATAACATGTAAATTCTTATAACCACCATAGCAAAGAAGATTTAGAGCTGCTGTGTCACCATGGTCATCCCTAACGCTATTCTTCACAGACACACTAACCTCTCCTCCCTCCCTGGGGTCCTCCATAACCCCTGGCAACCGTGAACATGTTTTCCATCTTGGCTACCTTCTCATCTTCAGAAGGTTGTATAAAAGGAATCATATATATGTTACATAAGCAAAATGTTATATAAACAACTTTTCACTCGGAAACCCCCCCTGGAGATCCATTCAAGTCGTATACATCAATTTGCTCCTTTTACTGGAAAGTAGCACTTACTAGTACAGCTGTACCACAAACTGTATGGCTACTTACTAATTGGAGATCATCTGGATTGTTTCCAGTTCTGGGTTCTTACAATTAAAGGTGCTGTGAACATTCATGTACAGGATTTCCCATAGACACGCTTTTCATTTCTCTGGGATAAATACCCAGGAGGTTGATGGTGAGAATTTGCTAAGTGTGTGCTTATTTTTTTTTTTTTTAAAGAAACTGCCAACAAGGGTTTGGAACAAGTCGTGGGCTATACTGGAGAATCGGGAGATCGAATGGAGCCCTGAGAGGCACAGGTGAATAGGAAGGAGTCTCAGTAGTCTTAGGGCCCAGGAGCCGTAGATTTGTGAGCTCAGGTGAGTGCGGGGGGCTCAGGAGACTTGGAAGGAATCGCAGGAGTAGGTGGAAGCTCACAGGACTCTTGAAAATGTTCACAGGGGTGTCTAGGGTGTGCAGGAGACTCCTTGGAAAGAGTCATTGGTGTTTCTCAAGACACAGAGACTTGCAAAGAATTGCAAAGATGTCCGGGTGAGCAGAAGGCTTGGAAGCAGCTTCAAGAGTGTGTAGGGAGTAGGAGACTTGGATAAAGTGACTTTAGTGTTGGGGGAGCAAGAATCCTGGAAAGAGATGTAAGAATCTGCGGCAGGGAAGACCTGAGGAGTCGCAGGAGCATCCCGATTACAGAGGACTTGGAGAGAGTTCCAGCAGTGGCTGGTCGGCTCAGCTCACCTGGTAGCACCCATAGGAGTGTCTGGGAGCACAGAGAATTGGGAGGAGCTGCAGGTGTATCTACAGTCATCGCAGTCTTCCGGAGTCACTGGAATGGCTCAAGGCACAGGGTCCTTGGAAGAGGTCACTTGGGTGCCTAGGGGGAGGTCAAGAAGGCACAGGTGACTTAGGAGGAATCAGAAGAGCATCTGGACACAGAGGACACTTGAAAGGATGACAAGCAGTGTCTGGGGTCGGGGTGCGAGAGTAAGCAAGGCGGCCCCTGAGTGTCTGGGGGCACAGATGACTGGGAAGCACGTGCAGGAGCGTCTGTGAGCGCCGGAGACTGGACGAGGTTGCGGAAGGCTTTCGGAGGCACGCAGTCGGGAAGTAGCTTCAGTAGTGTCTGGGCACACGGGGGAGCGAGGAGGAGGTGCAAGGCTCTGGGAGCACAGGGGACCGGGAAGCACTTAACAGAGTGTCTGGGGACCCAGCACTTGGAAGGAGTCGCTGGAGGCCCCTGGGCAAGGGATCCCTAGGAAGAGCCACAGGAATATCTGGGACAAAGGAATCTGAGAGGCGGGGTGGTGTCCGCTGGTGCTTGGAAAGGGCACCAACGTGTGTGTGGGTGAGCAGGGCACACGGAGTGGCTACTGGAGTGTCTCTGGGTACCGAGGGCTGGAGAGCACTCACAGGAGCACACGTGAGAGCAGACTGGGCCAGGCCACAGGTGTGTCTGTGTGTCCGTGACTTCGAAGCCGCCTCTTGAGGACTGAGGACACCGGGCTGGGAAAGAGTCTGGAAGGCACTGACCCCACGTGGAGGCGAGGCACAGGCCGAAGGTCTCATAAAGGCCTCTGGGGGTCTGGAGGAAGTGCCGTGGGACCTGGGGCCTGGGCTGAGAAGGGAAGCCAGTGGTGTCCAGGACACAGGCCAACAGAGAAACGCACAAGTAGTCACAGGAGCTCCTGGCTGGCCCAGGAGCCCTAACACCGTCCCGCGAGTGTCTGCAGGAAGGTCCAGGGGATGCAGCGCGGCCCAAGGCACCAGCACCGTGGAGGGAGTAAGAGGAGTGTCTGGGTGCACAGGGGCGCAGGAAGGACACACAGCCCGGCTGCACGAGGAGACCTGGGGGGAGCGTATGCACGCTGGGCAGCAGCAGTGTCTGGAGGGGACACAGGGCTCCTGCTGGCAGTGCAGGTGACGGCGGCGCACGCCGCGTGGACATGTCTCTGAGGAGTCTGGGGGGTGTTGCAGGGCCGTCTTCTGCGGGGAGGTCGAGAAATCCGTGCTGGAGGGCTGGGGGGGCCAGGAGACCTGGAGTCATCACGTGTCCGGTGGTAAAGGCATCGGGGTGAGCGTGGGACCTGGATGCAGTCACGAGAATGTCTGTGTCATGGGACCCTTGGAAGGGGCTCAGGAGCGCCGAGGCAAGGGAGCCCAGAGGCCTGAAGCCTGTCTGCAGGTACAAGAGTTGGCTGCAGACCCAGGCGCGTGGAGGGCACTGGCATCTGAGAAAAATCCACAGGAGCATCTGGGGCCACAGGAACGGTGGAAGGGAGAGCAGGGGAGTCTGGAGTCACAGAGTGTAGGGCAGGGTCCCCTGGAGCTGGGGAGGTGCAAGGGACTTGTGGGGGGGCCCCCGGAACGGGGAGGGGTGCCAGAGACTTGGATGGAGTCTGGGGAGTCTGGGGGTGAAGCTGAGCTGGAAGTGGTGGCAATAGTGTCTCTAGTCACAAGAGACACGGAGCACTGTGGTTATAACCCGGGCGGCAGGGCACTCAGAGTCACAGGGTATCTAGGAGCACAGAGATCTTGAAAGTGATCAAAGAGGGGTTGGGGCAGCAGAGGCTAGAAAGGAGTCATAACAGTTTCTGGAGGCACAGAGGACCTGGGGGTGCCCCGAGATCTGGAGCACATGGCAGCCTCCTGGCAAACAGTTGTCTCAAGGAGGAGTTGTGGGACCCAGGAAGCACCAGCATCGCTGGGCGGATGGCAGATTCAGAGAAGCACCGGCAGCTCCGGGAGGATGAGGGCTCAAAGGAGCGCCGGCAGTGTCTGGGGGTGTTGTGACGCGTATGGGCACACGGGGGACGTGGGGAGAGTTGCAGGCACGTGTGGGGCAGCAGAACTGGGAGAGGTCACCAGAGTGTTTCAGGTACAGGAGATCTGAGAAGAGTTCTCTGCCAGGGGTCCTGTGAGGCTGGAGTGGATGTCCACCGGGACCCATTCTCGCTGGGAAGCTCTGGGTAGAGAATCTGCTCCCAAGCTTGCCCTCGCTCCTGGCACGATTCAGTTCCACCCAGCAGAAGGTCTGAGGCCCTGGCTTCCTACCAGCGCCATCGAGGGTCACTCTCAGCTCCATGAGGCCAGCTCATCTGCTGCCACGTAGCCTCACCATTTTCATGGCAGCAACACCAAACCTTCCTCGTGCTCTGAACTCAGGCTGGGATCACACCACTGGCTTTCCTGGGTCCAGCGTGTGGATGGCAGATCGTGGGACTCCTGAGCCTCCATAATCACGTGAGCCAATCCCTCATGGCTAATCAATCTCTGTCTCTCTCCGTTTCTGACTTTCTCTCTGTCTTGATTCATATTAGCTCTGTTTCTGTGGAGAACCCCAACAAATACAGCAACCACTATGAAAGTCACTAAAAACATAGGTATAAAATTAACAGAGAAATTAGATGACACAATAAAAAATGTAAGTAGTGGAAAAGACAGAAGTGTAGAAGTAAAAGTGAGGGAAAGATAAGAGACACACAGAAAACAAGTACCAAATGGGAAAATGTAATTTAAACCACATCAATAATCACATTAAGTGTGAGTAGACTAAACACTCTAATTTAAAGATAGAGATGGAAAGAACATGTTACAAAATAAAAAAACAAGGCCCTTATAAATATGATCCTTAAGAGGAAGAAGGAAAGAAATGCGAAATTAAAGTAACCAACTTTGAATGGAATAAGTAGAACTTTTATTTGCAGAGGTCATGAACCTGTGTAGAAAATTCTAATGAACCCACCAAGACAAAAGAGATTATAATTAATAAATAACTTGAAGATCTTAAGAAGCAATATTTCTTACAAAATTCCATGATATTTCTGTATACTAGCTATAGAAAGATGACATGAGTTTCTAGGAATTTGTCCATTTCTTGCAGATTGCCCAGTTTTTTGGGCACATAATTTCTCATTGTATTCTCTGATAATTGTGCTTCTGCGATGTTGGTTGTGATCTCGCCTCTTTCATTTGTGATTTTATCTATTTGCATCCTTTCTCTTTTCTTTTTTATAAGTCTGGCTAGGAGTTTATTAATGTTGAATTAGCTCCTAGCTTCAATGATCTGTTCTAATGTTTTTCTTTGTTTCTATGTCGTTTATTTCTGATCTAATTTTTATTATCACCCTTCTTCTGCTGGCTTTAGGCTTTATTTGCTGTTCCTTTTCTAGCTCCTTTAGATGTAAGGTTAGGTCGTATGTTAGGGACCTTTCTCGCTTCTTGAGATAGACCTAAACTGCGATGTACTTTCTTCTCAGGACTCTATTTGCTGCCTGCCAACGGTTTTAGGCTGTCATGTTTTCATTCACATTTGCTTCCATGTGTTTTTTGTTTATTCTTTAATTTTTTGGTTAATCTTATTCATTCTTTAGTAGGATGTTTTTTAACTTCCTTGTATTTTAGGGTTTTCCAAATTTTCTTGTGGTTGACTTCAAGTTTCATAGTGTAGTAATCTGAAAATATACATGGTATGATCTCAATCTTTTTGTTCTTATTGAGGGCTGATTTTGACCCATGACCTTTGTTTCCCTCTTCTTTTCAGCTTCATTATTTTCCACAATTTTGTCTTCCATATCACTAATTTGCTCCTCTGCTTCATCCATTCTCGTCATGGCATCTGTTCAGGTTTGCATATTGGTTATATCGGTTATAGCATTTTAAATTTCGGCCTGACTAGGTTTTAGTTCTTTTATTTCTGGAGAAAGGGACTATCTTGTATCTTCTATGTTTTTTTTTCAAGCCCAGCTAATATTCTTACAGTAGTTTTAAATTTTAGTTCAGACATCTAACTTTGCAGTATCGATATCTATTTGCATCTAACATCTACTTTGCAGTAGCCTCCAAATGCAGGCCCCTCTCCACTGCTGTATCCGCAGCCATGTCTCTCCCGAGTCAACTCGCCTCACCTCTTACCTTCCAGAAAGTGGTCGCTTTTCTACTTGTAGTCTCAACAGTTTTTGTTCTCTCAGACCTCCCATTGATTTCTGGGATGTTCTGAATGATCTGATAACTACATACCTGTGTTTGAGGGACGAGACAAGCTTAGGGTCTTCCTACTCCTCTACCATATTAACTTCCCCGCCTTCACAGTCTTTCCCTTTCTCACCCTCAGCCCCTGGTAACAACTGAAAATGTTTTTCTCCCTGTAGCTTCTTCTTTTCCAAGTATATAAATGCAATCTACAACATGTGACCTTTGAGTTTGGCTTCTTCCATTAAACACAATGCATTTGAAATTCATCCATGCTGTTTTAATTTTCTGTAACTCCTTCCTTTTCATTGCTGAGTAGTACTCATTGTATGGAGGCATTGTAGAATTCTTTAGAAGACTTCTTCACATTCCTAAGTGACTCTAGTTTATTTAAATCTATCTACACATTTCAAACTTTTTAACACATATTGGTAACCCCCTTTGTCAATCAAATTACCTCATGTTGCTTTCTGACTCCTCATTTTTTAAAAAAAGTTTTATCTTTTTGTTTAGACTGTCAAAAATATTAAGCAAGCCCTACTGTATGCCAAACATTTTTCTAGGTGTTGAAGCTACAATGCTTAAAATAGATACAAAGTGACAAAAACAAAAAGCACATATTGCCAATGGACCTTCCTTGGTAAGGAGGGAGAGACAAAAATATATGTGTAATATAATGTCAGGTATTAATTGACATTTTGAAAATATTTTTAAACAGTTGATGGAGATTTCATATCATCAAGAAATTCACCTATAAATTTAATTCCCTGTAGAAATCCCAACAGACTTACTGGGGGGTAAAAATTGACTAGCTGATCCTATAATTTATATGGAAATGCTAAGGGCCTAAAATAGCCTAAATAGTTTGGAAAAATAATAAAGCTGGAAAACTTACACTACTTGGTTCAAAATTTGCTATAATGCATGTTAATCTAGACAGTGGAATTCTGGCATGGGAGTATACATCTAGGACAATGGTACAGCATTGAAAGCCCAGAAATAAAATCTTATTTTTTTTTTTTTTTTTTACTATGAATTGATTTTCCACAAAGGCTTCAAGACAGTGGGGGAAAGATAATTTTTTTTCTTTCTTTAACCAAGAAATGGTGCTGGGACAGATGGATAGTAACACAAAAATCGAAAAATCAAACAAACAGAAAAAATGTACATCACACTAAACAACAGTGAATTAAAAATTGATCCAAATGTAAGAACCAACCCTTAGGGGTGCTCTGGTGGCTCAGTCAGTTTAGTGCCCGACTTCGGCTCAGGTCATGATCTAACGGCTTGTGGGTTCGAGCCCCACGTCAGGTTCTGTGCTGACAGCTAGCTCAGAGCCTGGAGCCTGTTTCAGATTCTGTATCTCCCTCTCTCTCTGCTCCTCTCCCACTCATGCTCTGTCTCTCTGTCTCAAAAATAAATAAACTATAAAAATTTTTTTAAAAAGAACGAACCCTTAAAGTTTCTCAAGGAAAACAGTAGAAAACCTTCATGATCTCTTCAGTATGACACTGAAAGCATGACCCCTACAAAAAAAAAAAAGAAAACTTCTTAGAAGTCATCAAAATTAAAATATTTTGCTCTTCAAAAGCCACTGTTTAAGAGTGAAAGACAAGCTGGAGACTTGGAGAAAATATTTACACATTACATATCTGGTAAAGAACATAGATACAACTTGGTAAAAAGACAAACAGTTTTTGAAATAGGCAAAAGATTTGAATGGACACTTTTACTAAAGAAAATGCAAGAGTGGCAATGGAGCACATAAAAACACATTCGACATCATTAGTCGTTCGGGAAAAGAGGATTGAAGCCACAGTAAGTCAGCACTTCACACCATTAGCATGACTATTATAAAAAAAGACAAGTGTTAGAAACATGTAGAATAAAGTGGAAATTTCCCCCACTTTGGTAAGTATATAAAATGGTACAGATTCTTTGGAAAAGAGTTTGTCAGTCTAGAAAATCTTAAAGCTAAACCTAGGTATGATCCAGCACTTTCTTTTTTTTTTTTTAATGTTTTATTTATTTCTAGGAGAGAGAGAGAGAGAGACAGCGTGAGCAGGGGAGGGTCAGAGAGAGAGGGAGTCACAGACTGAAACAGGCTCCAGGCTCTGAGCTGGCAGTCAGCACAGAGCCCGACGCGGGGCTCGAACCCACGAACCGCGAGATCATGACCCAAGCGAAAGTCGGACGCTTAACCGACTAAGCCACCCAGGCGCCCCTGACCCAGCACTTTCATTCCTGTCCTAGGAATCCACCTCCCAAAAATGAAAACAGATGTCCACCTGAAGACCAGCACATGAATTCATAGCAGCGTTATTTGTAAATGCCCCAAACTGCATACAATCCAAGCGCCCATCAACTAGTAAATATATAATCAAAATGTGGTACAACCATACCTCGGAAGGAAAAGGAACAGAATACCGACACGTGCCACAGCATGGAGGAACTCCAAAAACAAGGTACTAATGTTACCAGACAGAACCGGTTCCAACCTCAGGAGGCTGCTCTCCTGGAAAGTCAACACTGAGAGACAGTGATGGTGGGAAAGAGAGGTCGCTTTACTCGGGAAGCTGGCAGCCTGGGAAGAGGGCGGGCCGATGTCTCCAAAGCCATCTGGTCCAGGTGAGGTGGGAAGGTTTTCCAGGGGAAGGTGTAGGGGATGGGGGGTGTGGGGGCTGCGTGCAGGAGAAGCGGTGCCCGGGCGGTGGGTTCTGTGTCGACGTGACCCCGGACGGACCTGCTGGCATCCATGGAGGGTGTTCTCGAGTGTGGTCAGGCCTTAGCGTCCTTCACCCTCAAGGCCAGCGGTCTGCAAACCCAAGGCGAGTAGGTTAGTCCTGCTGCAGAGCAAGGACTCAGGTCAGCCAGCAGGAGCGTGTGGGCTCGAGGCCAGCTCCCCGCAAATGCCGGTGGGAGGTACTGTCACACTAAGTGAAAAAGCCAGACTTGAAAGACTACATATTATGATTCCATTTATATGATATGTCCGGAAAACATACTTAGAGGGACAGAAAGCCCATCAGTGGCTGTCTAGAGCTGGCAATGAGAGCACATTAGCTGCAAATCTGGTGATTGCTTCACAATTCTCAAAGTTGACTGAAAATCATTCATTTGTCCCTTGTAATGAATGAACTTCAAGGTATATAAACCCTGTCCCCATAAAGCTGTTTAAAAAGTGGGTGAGAAATCTTATAGTTGCGTACTTTAGTGTTTCCATGGTTTAAATTCGTCCTCTGCAATCCTCAGTCCCGTACTGGCTCCTTTTTCTTATTTGGCTCTTTTCTATGTTTTGGTCACTAATTTTGTTCTACATGTTTCTTTCAATGATTTTACCCTCTCCCATGGCCTCAACTGTCACCTCGAACCTCATAGTACTCTCTATCTCCAACCCCAAGACATTTCTCCAAATCTGAAATTAGTACTTCCAAATGCCTATTGGATGAATCCAACTATATATTCCACAGACACTCAGATCTTAACTCATTTCATACGGTCTTCATCACCTTCACCTCACCTCTGTCAATCCTATATATTCCCTTTTACAAAATTCATGAATTATTCTTCCAGTCTCTATATGAAATACAGATCCTTCCTAACACTAGTATAGTTTAGATAAACTATAGTACGGTTTGGGTAAGAACCCAAAATTTGGCTTTTTAAAATTTATTCAAGTATAAGTTCTTAACCAGTAAGTAAAGCTGGGTGCCCCTTGGCTTCTGTTTTCATTGAAGAACAATAGTAGCTATTAAACTGATATTTCAAGTCTACTGTGTGCAGCTTTAATCCCCTCCTCTCTTGCCTCTAGACTCAGTGGTGAATAAAGTAATTTCCCTGTGCTCACAGGAAGTAAATGTGAATCAACTGGATCTTACTCCCAATACCAACAAATCCAGGACATTTCATCTGGGAGTAGACAATAGGGAACATGTCTGAAATTTGGATGCTTCCCTCACACTGTGGAGAAATCACTGATTAGCCAAGGTTTAGGCGTCTCTATCCATCCCAGAAAATGTTTGCAATTCGAAGGTTGGAAATGACACACTGTAATGTTCCAATTCCATTTTCTAGTTAACCAGTTGGATTAAGCATGCTTTCTTTACAGACACTTCAAATTCCTTCTCCCATGAACTACCTTCTCATACAGTTGCCATTTTTTATGTGGTGTCCACTGTCTTTTCTCTTGAATTCATAGGAGCCCTTGATTGCACTGAGGTCCCGCCCTGCTGGTACCAGCTGGGCGGGCGGCCAGGAGGGGTGGAGTCAGGACCAGAGGTGGGGAGAGGTCCAGGCCTGGGTCTGGCTCGGTTGCGGTAGGGTCTGGGCAGGATCGCGGCCCAGGATTAGGAGGTGGTGGTGGGGTGTGAGGGGATGGGGGTGGGGACAGGGGTAGGGCCCGGGATCAGGACGGGTCAGGGATTGGCTGGCCCGGGATCAGGGTGGGGGGGTCAGGTGAGGGGTCAGGTCGGGTCAGGCTGGCGTCAGCGGTCCTGGTCATGGGCAAGGAGGGGCCGACCCGCCGTGGGCGAGGCCGGCTGGCGGCCCTGCTCTGGCTGCTGCTGCTGCTGCTGCCCCCGGGCGTGCGAGGGTCCTGGTCCGCGGCTTCCCGCGCCCCCGCCCCCGCCCCATTAGAGGCAGCAACTGAGAAGCCCCGGCGGCCGGCAGGTGGCACCCAGCGGTTGGCGCCGGGAGCAGGTGCGTTGGGCTGAGGCGTGTGGGCGGAGGGGCTCCGGGAGGGGCTGGGACGCGGATTCGGCCTCCTCTTCTCTCTGCCCCCAACGTCCGCCCCGGGACACCCCCACACTCCCCAACACAGGTGGGTCACAGGCCCCACTGTGAACCTGCCTGGAACCGGACAGGTGGCAGGGCTTGGCCCTGGGGTGGGGGCTGGGCGGGGGAGGATTGCTGAGTGAGGGGCCCTCCTGGGCACACCCCTGCCCCCACCCGGTGTGCACCCCAGAACCAGGGCGATCTTCACTAGCCGGCTCCTCTTTAAGCAACTGAGCATCCTGAGTCGGGGGAGTGGCCTTCCCAGGGCCACCCAGCACCACAGGCTCCTTCCTGCTCATGAACCTCCCTCCCTGAGAGGCGGGGTGGGGTGGAGGGCGCACAGGAGCCCCCCACCCCCAAGCATAACGGCCAGCAGGTGGGGTTGGGAAGCCCTGAGGCCCCCAGTCCTTTGATCTGCAGAGTGGGCGGAGGCTGCCGGTTGAAGGGAACGCCTTTCCAGCCCCGGCAGGTTTGTTCAGGAATGTCTGTGTCCCTGGGGACGCTGCTGTGGCCACTCTTGGCCCTCCTTGCCCGCCCTCACCAGGCCCCTGGGCCCTCGTCCTGACCACAGGGCCTGCTGGCCTGTGCTCTGCTGTCCAGTCCTCGATGGCAGCCTATGAAGGCAGGGTCACATTTCGGCTGGGCCACTTGAGCCTTGGCCTTGGTTTTTGCATCTGTGAAGTGGAGGAAGTCCTCTGTGGTAGTGTCAGTTGGGGTCACTGGTGTCTCTATCATAGACAGGGCAGGGGGTTGTCTCCACAGCCTGCGGGAGGCCCAAGGTGCTGGGGAAGATCTATGGTGGCCGGGACGTGCTGGCTGGCCGGTGGCCTTGGCAGGCCAGCCTGGTGTACCACCACACACACATCTGTGGAGCTGTCCTCATTGACTCCCTCTGGCTGGTTTCTACTGCCCACTGCTTTCTCAAGTGAGTCCCCCCACCAAAGTGAGAAAGTCTCACTTTCTCAAGTGAGTGCCAGCAGAGAGGCCATCAGGATGGCAGGATGCCAGGGGAAGAGGAGAAGAGGGGTGGTGGGTAGGTGTCCAATGCAAGCTCCTCTGGGCTTCGCTCTAAAGCAGTGTGTAGCCTCCAAACACACTCCATTCCTGCCTTTGACCGGCGACCCCTACACCTGCCTGTGGCCCCCACTCGCCCCTCTGTCCTCAGCCCCTGTGCCTGTCCCCCAGTACAAACATGCCCCAGGAGACCCGCAGTGTGTGTCCTGGCTGCCATGCAGTGTGGACAGGCTCTCTGCCTCCTCGGATCAGGCTTGTCCACAGGGAACCCACACTCCTCGGTGTCGGACTGTAGCCAGGGACCTGAGCTACACACACAGCTAGCAGCTGGGTGATTTTTCTTATCACTAGTGCAGAACTGCATGCCTAGGAGGAGGCGGGGCTGGCAGCACTGCCAGGCTGCCTGGGTGGGAGGCAGGCTCCTTGACCTTGGAGGGTGACGTGGCTGCTTGGGCCTGGGTCAGTACCCAGCTTCGGAATAGATGACAAGAGGTTTCAAGAGTGCGGGGGCATCATAGCAGGTCAGGGAGCTAGAGCTTGGGCACGGACCGGCTTTAAGGGCCCAGAGCCCTGTCAGCACCTACGCTGTGCCACATCTGAGCCTCTCTGTGCCGTGGCGGTGGGGGGAGGGGTGTCTCTGTGTTGGCAGGAGAGAAAGCCTAGCGTGGGTGAGACGGGAGGGCCCTGTGGACAGGGAGGTAGGTCAGGAGAGATGCGTCAGCTGGCCTGGGCGGAGCCGGAAGGGAAGGGTTTGGGCACCAAGTGGGGGAGGGCTTTCCAGGCAGCAGCCACCGACAGTCAGCAGGGTGGATGCTTCATCACTCCTGCTCTGGGGACAAGGCTCCATTTCCTGCACTCACCTGCTCACTTAACACATCTTTTGTGGATATTTATGAACAGGTGTGCACACAGCCCTCAGGAAGAAGGTGCAGGAAGGATGCAGGGCCACAGTTGGGCCGTGAGGAGCCATGGGAAGGGTCAGGCCAGAGCTAGCCTTGAACCAGAGCTCCTCTGTGTAAAGTGGAAGGCCTCAGTGTGAGTCCCCACCAAGGAGCCCTGAGCACAAGGAATCCCCGCTCCTCCAATTCAAGGTGTGATGGGGAAGCCACATGTCTCGGGCCGGGGAGAGGAGATCAATCAGCACCAAGATGGTTGGGAAGAGGGGCCTCATGCAGGCAGGGGCTGTAGATGAGGGGCAGGGAGAGGGAGCCGGCCGTGCTTGGAGGCAGTGACGATGGGCTGTTCTCCGCCAGCAAATCCCAAGCCCCGGCAGACTACCGGGTCCTGCTGGGAAGTACACAGCTGTACCAGCACGGCCAGCACGCCCGGGAGGTGTCCCTGAGCCGCATCATCATGCACCCAGACTTTGAGAAGCTTCACCCCTTCGGGAGTGACATAACCATGCTGCAGCTGCACGCGCCTGTGAACTTTACCTCCTACATCGCCCCCGCCTGCCTCCCGAGCCCCGGCATGCAGCTGTCCGGCAACCTGTCCTGCTGGATAACAGGCTGGGGGATGCTCACCGAGGACCGTGAGGGCGTGTGGGAGAGCCGGTGGGGGAGGGAGGGAGGGAAGACGGGAGGCAAGGCTCAGCCCTGGCCCCCACCCCCACCCCCAGGCAAGCGGCCACAGGACCTTGGGCCTCTGTGCCTCATTTCTAGAGGACTGGACCGTTTTAGTTCTAGTTCTGAAAAGCGTGTTATTCCTTAAGTCTGAGGGACTGTCCCAGTCACAGGGCAACGTGGCCTCCAGCACTCTCTCTGTCTCTGAATCTGTGTGTTTCTCTCTCACGCACGCGCTCGTGCACACGCAGGCAGAGAGGCTGGTTCTTCCTTGAGGACGGGGATCACGTCTCATGGCTTTAGCACCCCCACCCACCCCCCCGCACCTGGCACAGGCTCTGCTGCTGCCTCTCTGGCCTGACAGACCGTCATGTCTCTCCTGTGTCTCCAGTCTGGTTTCCCAGCTCCTGCCCGTGTGTCCCGCTGTCTGCTCAATTTAAACCATGGAGTTGCGCTGCTTCCCTGCTCAGCCCCCTACATGCACTCACAGCTGTTTGGACTGTTAGAACAAGTCCAGGGTCCCCGCCCAGGCAGTCAGACGCTCCTGACCTTGGCCCTCTGCCTTCCCCACATCCCCGCACGGCCCGTGCCAGCCACCAGTGTCCTTCCTGCCCAAGCGTGCCAACGCCGTCCTCTCTGACCCTGTGTCCCCACAACCCCATCCATGTTCCTCACTCGCTCTGTGTCCTTGACTATGCCCCCTGCGCCAGTGGCGTCTACAAGATGCCCAGCCTGAGGACAGATGAGTGGTGAGGGCTGGAGGCTGCGTGGGGCAGCGTGGCCGAGAGAGGAGTGGCTGGTGGCTGGTGGGTGGTGACGGAGGGATGGAGACGGGCATGAGAAGTGGGGTGGGTGGGGGGTGGGGGGGTCGGTGGATGGAAGGACCAAAGGAAGGGCAATGACAGACGAGCAGACATGGTGTGTGGAAGTGTCGGTGGGTGGTCAGTGGTTACCAAGGCCCCGAGAACGGTGTGTGCTGGTGGGATTTGCCTTCTTTCCTTGTGGAATGAGTGAGGTGGAGGGAATGGAAGAGTGTGTGGACCGTTGGGAAGCGGGAGACGAGCCTGTTAGGGATAGATGGAAGACTGCAGCCGTGATCCAGGCTCATCTGTGCGAAGCAGGCCTCGCGTTTCGCGGTGGGCTGGGCTTCCCCACAGTGCACCTCACCGGCCCCCTTCCTATCCGCACAGAGCGTCTGCACTCGCCCTTCCGTCTCCAGGAGGGTAACGTGAACCTCATTGAGAACCAGGTCTGCAACATGTTATACAGACGAAAATTTAGCCACAGCAAGACCTACTTTGTGCAAGAGGAGATGCTGTGTGCTGGCAATTTCTCGACAGGAAAGGCCATCTGCCAAGTGAGTTTCCCTTCCTTGCGTGCCTGTTTGCCTCAGTTTCCCTGGAGGGCCTGTGTTGCTTCTGGTCTGTTTGTGGAGACCCGTGGGCCTGGTCTAGCCTGCCTGCTAGACGTCCATGGTGCCCTCTACCCCACTCCCCCTCTGGAGACACCCAGGCTGAGGACACCACTGAGCTGGACACCCGGGAGCACCCCCTCCCCCCTTAGCCTTCCAGCCACCATAGCCTGTCTGTGAGATTCCATCTGGACCCACGCAGGAGAGGAGGGGGGCACTGCAGAACGGGCGCTGGAACAGCTGGGGG